>OY282642.1:64107638-64434377 GCA_958299015.1 Tetanocera ferruginea
CATCGTATTCGGTACTCGCTATTTATACAGATTGGACCATAGATCTTGCGAAGGATTTTTCTCTCGAACGCTCTCAAAGTAATTTCATCAGAGCTGCTCAACGTCCAGGTTTGTGATGCGTATAGTAGGACGGGCATGATTATTGACTTATACAGCGTCAGTTTTGTTCGTCGAGAGAGAGCTCTGCTTCTCAATTGCCTACTGAGCCCAAAGTAACACCTGTTGGCAAGAGTTATCCTTCGTTGAATCTCAAAACTGATATCGTTCGAAGAGTTAATGCTTTATCCCAGGTAAACAAAGTCCTTCGCTACCTCAAAGGAGGTGTTGTCAACAGTGACGTGGTTTCCAAGACGCTGGGACTGTTTGTTTGTTGACACAAGATACTTCGTTTTATCTGCGTTCACTGCAAGACCCATTCGACTCGACTCTTTTTCTAGCCTGGAGAATGCTGCACTGACTTCGCGCGTATTTTGGCCAATGATGCCAATATCATCAGCATACGCTAGCAGCATAACACTCTTATAGAAAATTGTGCCGCTGCGTCTCAGGTGAGCAGCTCGGATGATCTTCTCCATGACTATATTAAAGATGTCGCACGATAAGGAATCACCTTGTCTGAAACCTCGCTTGGTATCAAACGGAAGGGAGAGGCCTTTCCCGATTTTCACTGCGCTGCTGGTTTTGTTTAGTGTCATCCTGCAAAGACGTATTAGCTTCGCAGGAATATCAAATTCAGACATGATGGAGTTAAGGTGACTCCTTATTGGACTGTCGAAGGCGGCTTTGAAATCGACAAAGAGATGGTGTGTGTCGATTTGTTTTTCGAGAGTCTTTTCCAAGATTTGTCGGAGCGTGAAGATTTGGTCGATGCTGGACTTTCCAGGTCTGAAGCCACACTGATAAGGTCCAATCAGTTGATTAACGATGGGATTCAGTCTTTCACACAATACGTTCGACAGGACCTTATATGCGATATTAAGAAGGCAGAGCACACTGAGGTTCCAATCATCTGGAATGCATTCTTCCGACCATATTCTGCATAGAAGTCTGTGAATGCATTTAAACAGAGCTTCGCCACCGGTCTTAAACAGCTCAGCCGGTAGGCCATCGGCTCCTGCGGCTTTGTTGTTTTTAAGCCGTGCTATAGCTGTTAAGACCTCGTTATAGTTGGGCAGCGGAACTTCAACGCTGTCATCCATAATTGGGGTTTCAGGGATATCATCTCCACTGGTACGATTGTTGTCAGCGTCGCCATTTAGAAGACTAGAGAAGTGTTCCCTCCATGACACCAGTGTACTCTGAATATCTGTCACTAGATTCCCATTCTCATCCTTGTAGGAAGAGGCTCCGGTCTTAAAACCAACCTCTCGTTTTTTTTGCCTGAAAATGCGTCTCTTTTCTCTCATATTCTCTCGGTATCGCTCCGTAACAGCACACGTTACAACCGACTGCAGGGTGGCTTTGTAGGTGGCGTCCTTCTCTGCAGTGGCGTCGCGGCACTCCTGGTGGTGCCACTGGTTTCGGCGAGGGCGGTGGTAGCCTATCAACTCTTCTGCAGCCGTACGCATAGAGTGGTCTATGTGCGCATATATCGTCGATCGGAGGAGTGCTTTCTTGAAGCATGAGTGAGAATTGAGAAGCGAAGTCTTCGGCCGTCCATTTTGACTGCAGCTTGTCGACTGCATGCTTGAATCTAGTGCTACTAACGACCCTGTTTCGTGCTGCAGCGAAGTCAATCAACCTCATTCCGTTATCAGATATGTTGTCGTGGTGGCTGATCTTTCTGACTGTTGGACCAAATATGTTTTCCTTACCCACCTTGGCGTTGAAGTCATCAAGCACGATTTTTATGTCATGACGGGAGCATCGCTCGTATGCGTCTTCAAGGCACTCGTAAAAACTTTCTTTGGTGTCGTCATATTTTTTCTTGTCGGAGAGTGCGCACATATTAGGCTTATGTTAAAAGATTTGAAGTGGATTATGGCAGGTCGTTCGTTCACAGTAGTGAATCGCAGGACATGATGCCGTATTCTCTTGCCAACTACGAATCCGCATCCAAAATCGTGCTTCTCCACATGGATGATGTAGTATGTCCACTCTTTTGTGGAAATCTAAAAAACTACCGTACTGAACAATACTTCCAACTCAAACCAAGTTTTATTACTGAAATAAAAAATCTTAAAATTAACAAACGACTTAATATTAACTTACAACTACAAACATACATTTCCTGCGTACATATGAATATTTTAACCATAAACACTGATAATGAAAATTTGATGGTCATGAGTGCATCAGCCTAGCCAACATACATAACGATCAGATTACACATTTCATGGCCATTGAGGTATTGAAACGAAAACAACAAAATATGTCAATGGACTAGACCGACACTTGAGCTGAACGTATAATGTAATCATTGCCATGCCTGTTGGCTACTCATGGCCATCGAATGTATGTATGTATGTTTATTGTATATACATTCATATGTACGTCACCATAATCCCCTCGTTGAGCCGTGTACGCTCAAACAGTTACTTCTTCATCGATGTTAAACGTAAAATCGGCGTCAGGAGCATCAACATGCGTTCTGGGCATTGGTACAGGAGCCTTTTTCCGCAACATTTTTATTTTTGATTTTACCTTGATCCACAATAGAATGATTGCTAAAAGAACGCCGATCGAAAAGTCCAAGGTAGCCAATCATATATTGATGAACGTCATGTGAGCTCAATTGTTCTGGTCCCGTCTCCAATGACTTGATCTGCTGGATTTGTTATTGAATTTCTACTATGGAATTCGTAGAAATTTTGGGTATTTCTGTCTTAACGTGTAATTGGGTATTGGTAGGATTAGTCATATTGATTAAATTGAATAAATCCACTGTTGGTATGAACGATGAGCGTAATTGTGTCGGATGGACGTTATGTGAAGTTAATGTGAGTGTTTCTTGTTTTATAGCACAATTCTTAAGTATTTTAAGTAGTCCCATGCCATGCAAAGTGGCAGATTCAAATTCGTCTTGACATACTATATTGATGGTACTATTTTTAGTCAGAGAAAAGATCCAAATATTTGGATTAAATAACTGAATCCATTCTTGTGCTTGTTTTGTTTTGAGAATTTTGCACGATGGTTGAACTGGTTGGTGATTTAATAATGCCATCTCACATTGACTGACTTTAGAATTTCTATTGTATATTGGTTGCGATTGCTTACAAAGTAACATATTTGGGATTGCTTTAATACAAGCCATTGCTTCAGCTTGACTCATTGGATAAAATAAGTCTCTATGTAACCCAACAACTAAGAATGGGGAAGAAGGCTGTATAATAAGGTATTCTTGCTCTACTTTGATTGGTATTGGGATCATGCGAAATTTTTCGTATTGATTATTTGATGCTAGCGGCAATTGTACTCTAAAGATGATATGGTCCTTAGCCATTCGACCTTGCACATGTAACACATTGTAAATACTGCTCAAGTCCATTTGAGATGACTCAAAAAATGGAAGCTTTAAGTCTGGTGATAAATTCTCTCTGATAGTTAGTAGCGCAGTCCTTAATTGAATGAGTATGAGAAGTAATGGATTTATTTTCCAATGATGGGAATCCGTTAACATATCTATCAAGCTGGCTTGAACCTTTTGATAATTATTCAACATTAATGAAATTCGCAATGCTAATGAAGAAAACATATGTTGCATCCTTTGTTGATCGACCATATTATCAAGGTCGTTGACTTTGCTTTGAAGATCACCGAGCTTCTGGCGGAAAATTTCAAATTGTTGATTCACTTGTTCCTGTGTTTTTTTATTGACATTTGCTGTGGCTTCTAGAATGACGGTATGGTTGTTTAGAATGTTAAACAATGTCCTTTCATTTTTGTCGACGGTCTTGATCGTATCGGCCATTTTAACAGCGTATTCTTCGTCTAAAACACCGAAAAATTTTTTTGCAACTGTGCCAATAATGTCGAATGCCCCTCTTTTCGTTTTCCGATTTCTAACATTTGAATTAAGAAGCAATTCATTGTATACGCGTATGTCGTTTAAGTTGTGTTCAAATAATGATAGAATGCTTTCATAGTATGTTGCATTTTTTATGGTATTGCATATTTTCTTAAGTTTTCTTATTCCTGCCTCGAATCCTTCCAATTAATCCCAGTAGGGTTGCATGTCGTAGTACACAACAAGATGCTACTCATTGTTAATTAAGTTTGTCAGGCCTAAACTCTCGAAGTAAATTCCTGGATACGAATCGAAATTGGTTACTTCTACAATCGGTGAGATGGTTGCTTTGACATACATTGGCAAAACTAAAAAAGCTAGAAGTATTGTTGATACTGAATTCAACGATAATTGTTTAAGGCTCTTATTTCTTCCAGATTTTTCCTTTTTATCCATGGAGTCTCTGATATCATACAATTCATTATTGCTACTTGCTCCTTGGTCATCGTCTTGGCTCACTTCATTGCCATTCTGGACTGAAAGCGGGCACAATTTATGAATTGGTCACTTGAGTATGCCATATGTGGTTTTTACATCTACGACTCTAATCAAACCATCATGACCTTTGAAGGTTTTTTCAATGCGACCTAGCCTCCATTGAGGTGGTGGGACGTTGTCTTCCTTCATGAGAACCATTAATCCAGGTACCGCATTTTGACATTTAATTCGCCACTTGTATCGATGCTGGAGACTGGATATGTACTCAGCTTGCCATCGACGCCAAAATTCGTTTTTAATATAAGAAACTAACTTCCACCTTGTTGCATGATTCACCATTTTTGTTTCATTTGTATGGTCCGGAATTGTGGTCAATTGCTCTCCGATGAGGAAGTGAGCTGGCGTTAATGCCTCCAAGTCGTTGGCATCTGCAGAAAGTGGGATAAGCGGTCTTGAATTCAAAATCGCTTCAATTTCAGCTGTCAATGTACTCAATTCCTCATATGTTAGGGATGCAGCTTTCATGGTTCGAAACAACAAATGTTTGGTTGCTTTAACTGCACTCTCCCACAAACCACCAAAATGCGGTGCTCGTGGAGGAATGAACTGAAATTCTACACCTTTTCCAATGCATTCTGAATTAATTTTGGCTGCTGATTGCCGATTGTTGAACATCTCATACAATTCTTGTAATTGATTGCATCCACCTACAAAATTTGTAGCATTATCTGAAAATATCGTCTTACACCTTCCTCTTCTACTCCAGAACCTTCTCAACGCACCAATAAATCCATCAGCAGATAGATCTGACACGATTTCTAAATGAATGGCTTTAGTTGTAAAGCAACAGAAAACTGCGATATATGATTTTTGTGGACGTTTCCCTCTAGTCTTAAAATGTGTCCATACTGGACCGGCATAATCCACCCCAGTGTTGATGAATGGACGACATGTTTGTACTCTGGCGTTCGGTAAGTTTCCCATCAATTGACTCATAGGTACTGGTTTTGCTTTAAAACACTGCATACAGCTATGAACGATTTTGTTAGCGATCCGCTTACCATTTATCGGCCAGAATCGTTGTCTAGTTATTGCGAGTAATGTCTGCGGTCCTACATGATGCAGCTGTTTGTGAAGTTCCTCCATTATCAACTGAGTGTATAGATGATCGGCAGGTAGTAGCATAGGATGTTTTGCGTCGAATGATTTGTTCGCTGCTTCAATTCGACCCCCGACTCTAACAAACCTTGTCTGTCAAGAAAGGGTGTAAGAGACGACAGTCGATTTTTTGTGGCTAATTCACCTCCTTTTGCAAGGATTTTAATTTCATTTTCGAAATATAATTTTGAGAAACGAATTTTGTTGACGTTTATCTAATAGTATTGTTGTGAATCGTATAATATACGCAGTAGTCCGGACTAAAAATGAGAATGAGTTTTTGTGATTAACTCGGAACACGAAATTGTCATCAACTCTCAATGTGCATAAAACTGACTTAGAGCTTTCTTTTCTTCATTGATTTCATCTTTCAGTTCAAATTGTCCAAGCCATTGTGATGGTGGGTGCTTTAAAAATGGTGCTCCATGAAACCATATTTCTGTACTTTGTAAACATTCTGGCATTATCCCCCTTGATATGTGATCTGCTGGGTTTTCACATGAACTTACATGTCTCCAGTGTGATTGAACAGAATGTCGTTGAATGTACGAGATTCTATTAGCGACAAATGTCTTAAATGATGATGATTCTGAATATATTCAATGTAAAACTATCTGCGAGTCAGTCCAATAATATATATTGTTGTCATTGAATTGTATTGATGTTTTGACGCGCTGACATAATTCTGCTGCTAATTTAGCTACTTGAAGTTCCAGTTTGGAAATCGTAACTATCTTCGATGGTGCTACTTTTGTTTTAGAGAATAAAAGGTTGACAGTTATATGGTTGTAGTCGTCAGTAGTTCTGATGTATATCGCTGCGCCAAACGCGCTCTCCGATGCATCTGAGAAGACATGGAGCTGCGATTCCACACATGCATTAGAACATTTTACATATCTTGGAATTATGACCTTGTCAAAGTCAAAGATTCTGTCTAAAGTTTACCCATTTTGTGTGTAGATGCATTCGCAATGAAGCATCCCACTCAAACTTTTGCTTCCACAACTTCTGAACAAAGATTTTAGCTATAATTACTACTGGACTAACTAAACCGATTGGATCAAAAACATGAGCAATATCTGAAAGTACCGTGCGTTTAGTTATTCTACTCGGCTCATTCCAAGAAGTTTTGATTATGACCACATCTGATATTGGGTCCCAAGTTATGCCAAGTGTTTTTATACCTTCTTCAGGTTCTTTAATTATGTCAAGCGTACGTTCAACGTCCTCTGGCGGAATATCTTTTAATAACCGTCAGTGATTTGAGCACCATTTTCGTATCGGAAAGCCTGCAGACTTCAATAAGTTTATCACTTGGGATTGCATGCTTACAGCTTCTTCTAAGTCATTGCTTCCAGACATTAAATCATCAACGTAAAAGTCTCTTCTTACCATTTGTGTGGCCAATGGATATTTCGATTCCAAACCTATTCCAACCGACTGAAGGCATTTGATAGCCATATATGGAGCCGATGTAGTCCCGTAGGTGACAGTCTTCAATCGGTAAACATTAAGCTTTTGTTGAGGATTAGGGCGCCAAAATATTAGTTGAAAATCACAATCCTGGTCATTTACTTTGATTTGTCTGTACATTTTCTCTATAAACGATTCTGTGGACTCATCTGAAGAAATTTTGGACAGTAAAATAACGGATGACTCTGTTGACACAGTTTACAATTAACTTGTGTGGATGAAGCTGTAAATGAAAACCTTGAATTATTAGTCTTTTGAGATTTTATACTTATGGTTTTGTCTGCGTGCTGTTGTTCCTTGTATACGACAGCATCTAGTGACTGGAATCTCAGCTCCAGAAAATCCAAGAAGTCCTGTAGGTTCTGAGGTTCACTCGGTTGCTTCAAGGATTGCTCGTACAGACTATGTGTGGTCTTGTCCAGCTTATTTACCAATAAATGCAACAGTATTGCATCCCATGAGTGTATTGCAATATCTAAACTTTTCAAGCCCAACGTGCACTCTATTGTCACATCATGTAGTAACCTGATCGCTGTTGCCGATTCAGACTGCGACTTGGGCTGAGAAAGTAACTTGTTGAGCAGTGTTGTTATCAAGATACGTTTATTGTTGTAACGATGTGTTAAAATTTTCCATGCTGATGCATAGTTCGCATTTGATATTGGCAAGTGTTGTACCAATGATTTTGCCTCCCCAGTGAGATTACTGTTTAAGTAGAACATCTTGTCCGAATCTTATATGGCCGTATTATGAATCATTTGAGTATAGACATCATAGAATTGTTGCCACTTTAAATAGTTGCCATCAAAAGTTGGAATGGTAATCTTTGGCAATTTGAGTTGTATTTGTTGGTGGTGAGTAACTGTTATGCTGGCTTCAGTCTCTGACAGTTCAAGAACAGTTTTAGGAACTAGTTCTTCCAATTTGAAATACTCCTGCATGATGTATCCTGAATATTCAGAATCCTGTCCTACTAGCTCCCATATTGATAGGTTTATTTCGGCGATAGTTGACCAATAGTTATTAATGCTTTGTATTTGTAGTTCGAAATATTGTTTCGAATGTTGCTCAGTTACTCTTGCATTCATTTGCTCAATTAAATGAGTGAGAATTCTAATAATAGAATTTCTCCTATTAACTAGGCCTTGTAACTTTTCGTCATCAACGTCTTGGTTCTGCAAGACGTTGAAGGAAACTTCGAACATGTTCGTGGTGTCACTGGTAGATTGTTGATTTGTTCCAGATTCCTCCACGTTGCCCTTATTATTCGCAGTTCCAAGTGCATCAGATGCTGGTTCGGACTTATCACGACCATCAGCTGTTGTTGCTTGCTGCATGGATGTTGATTTAAATTTTGCTATATTTTTTGTTATATTGCATAACAAATGATCCACTCCTTCTTTTACTTGATCGTAATAGTTGGAAGTGAAGTACTTGTGAGAGAAATCTCCCGATGCAAGTTCAATGATTTTTTCATGATTTTTCCCAAACACTGATGCTAATTCGTTTAATCGTTGAAGTCTTGTTTCGTAGTACTCCAACGTACGCCTGGCAATTGAATCCTTGTCAGTATTTACGATGAATTTTTCAATATTACGTCCTAATTCATTTTGTTGTATAAACAAATTATTGAGTTTTTCCATGTTGAAATCACGTCGGGGTCACCAATAAATATGTCCACTCTTTTGTGGAAATCTAAAAAACTACCGCACTGAACAATACTTCCAACTCAAACCAACTTTTATTACTGAAATAAAAAATCTTAAAATTAACAAACGACTTAATATTAACTTACAACTACAAACATACATTTCCTGCGTACATATGAATATTTTAACCATAAACACTGATAATGAAAATTTGATGGTCATGCGTGCATCAGCCTAGCCATCATACATAACGATCAGTAGGTAGATTCCAGGATTTTCTATCGCTAAATCTCGATCGCTAAAAAATGCTTACGGCAGTGTTAGCAAATTTTAGTGACAATCGCGATTCTGATTCACAGATCATCTCCTATTTTCGTCGCTTAACTTAAGCAATGAAAAAAATGAGCCGGATAAAAACAGCTGATTTTGACATTTATTTATTGCTAAAAAGTTGCTAATTTGCGATTCTGAGTGTATTTCAATCGCTAAAAATTGGTAAAATTATCAAATTTTTAGCAACAAGAAATTTTAGCCGCTAAAATTTTTAAAAACCTTATAGTACTTAAAATAGGAATGAAAACAAGGTGAATTTCAGTTATCAACAACGTAACGCTGTCTTTTTCTAATTTTATTTCATAAAAATATTTTTTAAGATATGTACGCCAATAGAAAACGTATAAACAAAATAGCAAAATTTTTTTTATTCCAATGTTTAGAACGCGAATTTAATAAGACACAGTTGATAAGACACTCATACTGTTATTATAATTAATAATGTTACTTATTTAATAAATTTTACCGACACTGAAGCGCACAAGAATTTATTATTTTGACTTTAACCTCAATGCTTACACACACAAACAGAAAATTTGACAGCTCTCGTTGAAAAACTTGAGCGCCCCTACGGTGGATAAAACATCTAGTTTTTAGCTAAGCGATGTGAAGTTCAGAATCGCATTTTAGCGAAATCGCTAAAATTTCGGATAATAATCAAGGTTTAATGTTTTTGGTTTGGAACCTTTGTCAGAGTGTTCTTTTGATTTTTCCTTTTTATATTTCAAGGTTTGGCCTGCAATTTTTATCCGTGTGGTAGATGAACCAAGGGAGATAAGGGGGCGATCTTCACATGTCAACGTGTCTGACTGCTTCAACTTGGCGAGGCCAGCATAATCCATGTCGAAATCGTCTCAAGTCGACTCAAACCTCCGCGTAGTGTCTCTTGGAAACGTAAAAAAACTATTATACCGATATACTTTGGCGGCGAATCTGAGCGGCAGGTTTCCTTTGTCCATCAAGCAAAGGCAGTGCGTTGTGTTTGAAGCCCACCATGTAATAAAAATATTTCAATGAAAAGTTTAAGAATTAATAAAAGAATGATCCCCAAATCTGACGACGACTACCGCAAACGAAAAACTGATAATGATTTACGGATATGCACCTGGAATGTCCGAACCCTAAATTGGGATGGTGCCTCTATCCAACTGATTGATATCTTGGAAAGATATAATGCTTAAATACTGCAATCCAAGAAATGCGTTGGAAGGGAAGGGATCCTGTGATATCTAATACAGCGGGCATGTGGAGAAGCACGAGTTTGGATGCGGATTTGTAGTTGGCAAGAGAATACGGCATCATGTCCTGCGATTCACTACTGTGAACGAACGACTTGCCATAATCCGCTTCAAGGCAAAATTTTTTAACATAAGCCTAATATGTGCGCACGCTCCGACAGAAGAAAAAGATGACGAGACCAAAGAAAGTTTTTACGAGCGCCTTGAAGACGCATACGAGCGCTGCCCGTCATGACTTAAAAATCGTGCTTTGTGACTTCATCGCCAAGGTGGGTAACGAAAACATATTTGGTCCCACAGTTCGAAAGTTGAGCCTCCACGACAACACATCCGATAACGGAATGAGGTTGATTGACTCTGCCGCAGCACGAAACATGGTTGTTAGTAGCACTAGATTCAAGCATCTCAATATTTATAAGGCCACCTGGTTGTCCCCTGATCAAAAAACATGCAACCAAATTGATCACGTTTTGATTGACGGAAGGCACTCTTCCAGTGTACTAGACGTACACACGATCCGTGGTGCTAACATAGACTCGGATCATTATCTTGTCGCAGCCAAGGTCCACACACGTCTGTGCGCAGCTAAGAATGCTCGCAATCCTACACAAATAAAGCTAGACGTCGACAAGCTGCAGTCAAAACGGACGGCCGAAGCCTTCGCTACTCGACTCTCACTCCTGCTTCAAGAAAGCACTCCTCTGAACGACGATATATGCGGACAGTGGACGCACATATCCCACTCTATGCGTACGGCTGCCGAAGAGGTGATAGGCTACCACCGCCCTCGCCGAAACCAGTGACATGACCAGGAGTGTCGCGACGCCACTGCAGAGAAGGACGCCGCCTTCAAAGCTACCCTGCAGTCGGTTGTGACGCGTGCTGTTATGGATCGATTCCGAGAGAAGAGGAGGGAAGAGAGACGCATTTTCAGGCGAAAAAAGCGAGAGGCGGAAATGCGTGAGTGCGAGAAAATTGAGATGCATGGCGACAGGAATGAGACTCGAAAATTTTTCGAAAAATAAGACGCCTGGCTGATGGTCTTAAGACCGGAGCCTCTTCCTGCAAGGATGAGAATGGGAATCTAGTGACAGATATCCAGAGTACACTGGTGTCATGGAGGGAACACTTCTCTAGTCTTCGAAATGGCGACGCTGACAACAATCGTACCAGTGGAGATGATATCCCTGAAACCCCAATTATGGATGACAGCGTTGAAGTTCCGCTGCCCGACTATAACGAGGTCTTAACAGCTATAGCACGGCTTAAAAAAAACAAAGCCGATGGCCTACCGGCTGAGCTGTTTAAGACCGGTGGCGAAGCTCTGTTTAAATGCATTCACAGACTTCTATCCAATCTAGAATGCATTCCAGATGATTGGAACCTCAGTGTGCTCTGCCCAATCCACAAGAAAAGCGATCCCACCATTTGCGCCAACTACCGTGGGATTACCCTTCTTAATATCGCATATAAGGTCCTGTCGAGCGTATTGTGTGAAAGACTGAATCCCATCGTTAACCAACTGATTGGACCTTATCAGTGTGGCTTCAGACCTGGAAAGTCCACCATCGACCAAATCTTCACGCTCCGACAAATCTTGGAAAAGACTTTCGAAAAACAAATCGACACACACCATCTCTTTGTCGATTTCAAAGCCGCCTTCGACAGTCCAATAAGGAGTCACATTTACTCCATCATGTCTGAATTTTATATTCCTGCGAAGCTAATACGTCTTTGCAGGATGACACTAAACAAAACCAGCAGCGCAGTGAAAATCGGGAAAGGCCTCTCCCTTCCGTTCGATACCAAGCGAGGTTTCAGACAAGGTGATTCCTTATCGTGCGACTTCTTTAATATAGTCATGGAGAAGATCATCCGAGCTGCTCACCTGAGACGCAGCGGCACAATTTTCTATAAGAGTGTTATGCTGCTAGCGTATGCTGATGATATTGGCATCATTGGCCAAAATACGCGCGAAGTCAGTGCAGCATTCTCCAGGCTAGAAAAAGAGTCGAGTCGAATGGGTCTTGCAGTGAACGCAGATAAAACGAAGTATCTTGTGTCAACAAACAAACAGTTCCAGCGTCTTGGAAACCACGTCACTGTTGACAACACCTCCTTTGAGGTAGCGAAGGACTTTGTTTACCTGGGATAAAGCATTAACTCTTCGAACGATATCAGTTTTGAGATTCAACGAAGGATAACTCTTGCCAACAGGTGTTACTTTGGGCTCAGTAGGCAATTGAGAAGCAGAGCTCTCTCTCGACGAACAAAACTGACGCTGTATAAGTCAATAATCATGCCCGTCCTACTATACGCATCACAAACCTGGACGTTGAGCAGCTCTGATGAAAGGACTTTGAGAGCGTTCGAGAGAAAAATCCTTCGCAAGATCTATGGTCCAATCTGCGTCTATGACGAGTACCGAATACGATGGAACCACGAGCTGTATGAGCTATATGCCGCCATCGATATAGTCAAGCTTATTAAAATAGAGCGGCTTTGCTGGGTAGGTCATGTCGAGAGAATGAACGACGAAGCTCCAGCGAAAAAGATATTGGATTCGGTACACAGCGGTGGCCAACGTAGACGAGGAAGACCGCATCTCCGTTGGAAAGACCAGGCATTGGAAAACCTGACAACGCTTGGAATTTCCAACTGGCGCCAGCAAGCGCACGACAAAAGAGGCTGGCTCAAATTCTTAGACCAGGCCAAAACCGACCAACGGTTGTAAGCGCCATCTAAGTAAGTAAGTAAGTAAGATGAACCAAGGCGACAGCAAACTAACACAAGATTTACTGCATACATCAAATGAGAGCAGCATAAATCACCAGTTACATATTCGATCACAAATATAAAAAAAGGTTTTCCCTGCGGTTCTAACATTGTATGATGATGATGATTTGAAAAAAATTGAGTAACACAAAAAAAGTTCGTAGAAATCGCATTGTAGGAGGCGCGTTGTAAGAAAATTTCCGTATTTTGGGAACCGCGTTGGAGCGAAAACGCGTCATACACGCATTATAAGAACACGCGTTGTAGGAGGGTTACCTGTATTGCATAAGGGATCCAATCGTCCCAAGTAAGAGGGTCGTTATTGACATTATGCCGGAGATATTCCGCAAGTGTGCGATGGCTTCTTTCGAGTGCTCCGTTTGTTTGTGCATGATAATGAGTTGTTTGTAATTTTTTAATTATTAATATCTTACATACTTCTTTGAATAAATCGCTGAAAAAATTAGAACCTTGATCAGTTGAAAGCGAATCTGGAAATCCAAATCGACAGAGTATTTGTTCTACAAAAGCTCTTGCAACTGTAGTTGCTTCTGCATTCTCTTAAGGTATAGCTTCAGTAAATTTGCTTAAATCATCTTGAAAAGTTAAGATGAATTTATTACTTTTGTAAGTCACTGGAAGTGGACCTACTATGTCTTAAGCCACTCTTTCAAATGGTGAAGAGCTCGTGGTTGTTATTTTTATTGGCACTTTTGGAGATTTATTTAGGTTATTTTTCTGGCATGATTCATATTTTTTTATGTAATTTTGTGTATCAATTTTCATTGTTGGCCATTCGTAGTTTACTTTTAATCTTTTAAGCGTTCAATTTACTCCTTGATGCCTCCAAGCGGCGCACATAGGGGTATTTGGCTCGAAAAACCGCTCAAAAATATTTGTTCGTCCTAAGTAAATGATACTTGTCTAAATGAACTTGAAAAGGGCTATAAAGCTTGTTTCGACCAAATAAAGGTGTAATGTAAGTTTCTTAAGGAGGGACATAACATTCGCGTCAAAGGGACAAACCTTTTTTTGAAAAATTCATAATTCAGTTAAAAACAAACATTTTCCAAATTTTTTATTATTGTAGAGAATTGAACAAATTACAAAAAAAATATTAAAAAAAATATATTTTTCATACCAACATGATTTTGTAGAGCTCCAAACTGGCGGCAGAGAAAAACGGCGCCTCGCGGTTGCAGCGCTGGGAGTCGCTAAAATTGTCCGATCTGGAAAAAAATGACTTTTTTAAATTTTAACAAAATTTGTTATCGTATGACAGGAGTGTATGACTTTTTTAACATTTTTTTGTCACTTTTTGGTGATGTTCCAAATTTGAAAGTGTGTTTTTCGAAAAAATATTGACTTTAAAATTCATAAAAAATCGAAAAAAAATTAAAAAAAAGGTCGTGTCATACGAAAGCGAATCAAGTTTAAAAAATACAAAAAAAAAACTCGTCAAAAAATGAACCCGCTAGTGCCGCAACCAGTACGAAAAACAGGGTATAAACGCGTTCAAAGTTTGTGAACAAAGAAAAATGCAAGGAAAAATAAAAATGCGCTCTCACTAATCCGGCTGTTACTTTTGATCTCGTAAAAATTTTTCCATGAAATTTTTTTCTTAGAATCTTAAAAATATTTACTAAAATACAAAATTATAAAAAAAAAGCGGCCAATGTCATGTCCCTTTTCTCTTTCATTTCAAATTTTCTCTTTCATCAAACTAGACACCTATCAGAGACAATGAAATCTGGGGGAAAGGGGCGGTTTCGGCCAGCATTTCTTTCGGTTTTTGCTTTTTGACATCTTTCTTCATTAGCCTTTACCAAAAATGTTACCCAATAACACCAAATAATATAACAAAAGGTACATACTAAAAAAAAAAATATTAAAAAAATTTCCCATTTTCATACCTTCATTACAAATTATATATCTATATAAATAAAGCTTCAATATCCATAAAAAAAGTTGTATTTTAAAGTACATACGTGCAGCAAAATCTTCCATAGCAACAAACTTATTTCACAATATTAATAACAAAAGATAAAATATTTGTTTAGGTGTGATCTTTTTCACTCAAATTAACTCAATAACAATGCAAGCTTACGATCGATGACTTTCAACTGATGCTGCAACGAAGTGCGTGCATTAAAATTAAAAAAACAAAAGGTAACTTATTAAATGAGTATTAACAAAAGCTAGAAAAGAATTTTACTTCTCAACTTTACATTTTGAGAAATTGATTAATGAGCGATTTTTCCAGCCAAATACCCCTATGTGCGTCGATTCATGAAATTCTCGTAAAATTGTTTCTTTTTCATTTACGTTTTCCAAAATTGTTCTTTTGTTTATATGCAAATTAATTGTTATGTCGGAAAATATTTCTGTAAGCATTGTTTTAAAATTATCTTTAAACTGTGGGTTAATATTTGGGATTGATATTATAGAATTATGATTTTGTTTGTAATTTTCGGTTTTGTATTTTGTGTAGCGTTTTCTTTGCTAATTCCTGCTCTTTTAAAGTTGTAAAAGGGATGAGTAATGTCATCGTATGTATATAATGTATATATGAGTATAATTCTGTTTGACCTTTTAAAGGTTTTCTAAATTGTGGAATTGATTTTATTATAAATTCTTCTTCTAAAGATTCTGTTAGAGGTTATATTAATATTTTGCGGCTTTTTTATATAAATTTATTATATATACATAAATATATTGAGTCTTGGGTTTCTATTATGTTAAATATTGTCTCGTTCCTTGTCTTTTTGGGTTCTTCAATTTTTGTATGTACATATTCAATTTGCTCCTTTTTGTTTGTCATTTGGCGTGTCATAACTAAAACTTTGTTTACCATTTCTGCAAATTTTTCGTCTTCAGTGATTCGACTGAGTGCGTCAGCATTTGTATTGCTTTTCTCTGCTTTATGTTTGATCGTATATTCATATTCTGATAGGAGAATTCGCAATCTAGCTAATCTGGACATTGGGTCTTTTAGCTTCATTAACCATTCGAGTGGTTTATGGTCAGTGTAGATTGTGAACTTTTTGCCGTAAATTTAAAGTCGGAACTGTTTTACGGCAAAGACAATTGCAAGAAATTATTTTTCCGTGGTGCTATAGCGTGTCTCTGCATCGTTTAATGTTCTACTTCCGAAACATATAGGCTTGTCTTTTCTAATAATACCTTGTGTCGCGGCAGCGACGATAGGGATGCGAATTTAACTTGCTTGCAAACTACAAATAATTTGACGATAATATTATTTGCACGATGCAAATTTAAGTTGCACAAATAAAGCAGTTTATTTCTAAAAACAAGAGTTAAAATAAGACGAAAAATACAATATATTTAGTTAACTTACCTCAGTTTTACTCCCTTCGATGGCAAATTACAATTGAAATGATTGACTTTCAAATTATGTCTTTATCCTAATGTATTTAGGTAACCGGTTTAATACCGTAAATGGCGACAGTTAAAAATTTGAGCACTTTTGTTCGTACATAAAACACAAGCATAAATAAATCTGCTTGCGTTTTATGTATGAACAAGGCAACTCAAACACAAACAACAAAGAGAACATATGTAGAGTAAAACTGCGTAACAAAGAAAATAAGTAAATAAACAGTGGCGTTTTTCGACAGTGGCGTTCTATAACACCCCCACCCCCGTGAATCGATCACGATTCACCCAATTAAATATCAAGAACAGCCAGCTTAGAAACAGGTCGCTGAATAAGTTCCTTGCATGTGCGAACGTTGGCTCGTCGAATCTCTCCATCAGCTCCTGGATACACCTTTTCAATTCGACCACGGCACCAATTTGATCTCGGCACATTTACGTCGCATACCAAAACCAAATCACCTTCCTTTATTGGTTGCGTTCGTTGACACCATTTAACTCGGCGCGTCAGAGTAGGAAAATATTCACCTATACACCTCTTCCGGAATGAGTCTCTTAATTGTCGAGCGATGCACCACTGTTTTCTCAGAGCACATGTCTTCTCCAAAGGCTCTTTGGCACCGGGCATTTAGGCTGTATTTGCGGTTCCAAGAAGAAAGTGGTTCGGCGTTAAGGGCTCCTCATCGTCAGCACTAATCGGTAAATGTGTAAGTGGGCTCGAGTTTACGACATTCTCAGCTTCTATAACCAGACATTGTAGTGTATACTCGCGTGGAGCGGACTCTTTCAGAGTGTGACGCAAAACTAGCTTGACGCATTGAACCATTCGTTCCCACGCGCCACCTTCTGATGGGTTGGCTGGACAGTTGAACACCCACTCGACTCGCTTTGAAGACAACTCATCCTGTATACGCACATAGTCAAATACTTCTGAGAATCGCTTTGCTTCTTTGTCTGCCCCAACGAAATTTGTGCCATTATCGGAGCGAATCTTAACTAGAACACCACGGCGGTTTATAAAATTCCTTATTGCGAGGATGCAGGCGTCCGTCGACAAATCATAGGCAACTTCCAAATGGATAGCGCGCACGACCAGGCACGTAAATATCGCGATCCATCTCTTCTCTGTGCGACGTCCAACTGTGACTGTAAGTGGGCCGAAGTAGTCCAATCCAGTGTACGTAAACGGCCTCACAAACGCAGTAAGGCGATCCTCTGGCAAAGGACCCATAATAGGCGTCACTGGCTTAGCCTTGTAAAATTTGCAGGCACTACAGTTCGATATGACCTTTCACATGATTTGTCTAAGGCGTGGAATCCAGTATTGACGACGAATCTCACAGATGTTCGCTTCGATGTTTTGTTGCTTCAGTTTATTATGATGATGTGCCACCACTAGCGCCGTAAAGTCATGGTTAGACGGCAGAATGATTGGACGCTTAACGTTATGCGGCAGCTAGCTAGCTAAGTCGATGCGACCACGAACACGAAGGAGACCCTTGTCATCAACATACGGTGAGAGCTTGAATAGCGCGCTGTCTTTTGTTATTGATTGGTGACGATAAATTTGCTGCAGTTCAGCTGCAAATGCTTCTCTTTGCGTGAGGCGGCAGAGTAATTGTTCAGCTGACTCAACCTCTGATGCTGTAAGACCATTTTGTTGATGAAGACTTGGTTGTCTGCGGCATTTACCAGCAAACCGAACTACCCAGGCTGTCGTTCTGACCAGTCTGTGAAGAGACGAAAAACGATTAATATTTATAAATTTGTCACTTACGACCATCAATGAATATTTAGGGCGGATCTCTTCCACGTCGTTTAAATGAATTTCGGCATCGACGATGCAGTTAGCGGATGTTTCAGCTGGCCAACAATTTTCATTCTGCCGCAAAAATGCAGGTCCCTGTAACCAGCGTGATGTGGAACTGAAGTCAATGTCTCTATTTGTCCTCGTAGCCTCGTCAGCTACGTTTTCTTGAGTTGGTATCCACGACCAGTTTGACGGCTTAGTGAAAGACAAGATTTCAGCTACCCTGTGTGCCACGAAAGGCTTGTATCGTCGGTGATCACTGTTAATCCAGTTAAAGACTGTCTTTGAATCGCTCCACAGGATACATCGGACAACTTTGACAGAGTGATCATCAAGGATAGTTTTCAATAATCGGGCTCCCAAAAGTGCAGCTTGAAGCTCCAGGCGCGGAATTGTAAGCAGCTTTATTGGAGCGCATTTTGTTTTTGCGCATATTAAAGCTGTGTCTACGTTTCCCTCTGCATTCTCCACTCTCCAATAGGCTGCTGCTGCAAAGGCATCTTCACTTGCGTCAACGAAGACGTGAACTTGGACATTATTTGGTGTTCCGGCTTGAAAATAAAAACGTGGAACGCTGAACTCAACAACATCTGGAAGTTTCTGCCGCCACATGTTCCAAGAAGCTACAAATCCACTGGGTAGTGCCTCATCCCATAGCACATCATGGCGCCAAACTTCGCGCATCAGCAACTTAGCAGAGATTGTGAACTGACTCAGTAACCCCAATGGGTCAAAAACCGACATAATTATACTAAGAAGCTCTCGCTTAGTTGGGTATCTCACTCCGGCTATAACGTCGTTTTCGACGTTATGGAATTTCAGATAATATTTAAAATTATCAGTGGCTGGCTGCCAGTACATACCCAGTATCTTCTCTGTGTGAAGACTGCATTTGTCACCCAATGAAACAGCTGTTGAGGTACCTTCTAATGCTTTGAGAACCTTTGGTGAGTTAGAGCAAAAGTTTCGAAGCTCAAACCCCGCTTTACTATGAATATCACGAACTTGAGACGATATTTGGATGGCTTCCTCTGCAGATTGAAAGCTGTCGACGAACTCGTCCACGTAATGATGTTCTATGATAGATTTTACTGCTCGCGGATGGTGGGTTTGGTGCTCTAAAGCATTGATTGTCTTCCCATATTGTGCTGTAGATGATGAACACGCTGCTCCAAAGGTCATGGCCACCATTTCATATACATCTGGTGGTCTACTTTCGTCAGCATCACGCCAAAGGAACCTTTGAGCACACCTGTCTTCTGGCTGAATTATGATTTGGTGGAACATCTCCCTAATGTCTCCACACATGGCGACTGCACCCTCTCGAAAGTGGAATAATATCGATGGTAATGGCTGGTATTGTTGCGAGCCCTTTAGAAGAAATGTATTGAGCGAAATACCTTTAACTTTAGCGGCGGCATCAAACACAAGTCGTAATTTAGCTGGCTTGTTTGGGTTTACTACCCCGAAGTGTGGTAGATACCACGTCTTGGGTCCAGTAACGGCGGCTTCTGCTGGCTGAAGTTTACGAGCGTAGTTGTTTGTATTTCGTATATGTATAGCGTATATGTATTTCTTCATAATGGTTTTATAAGCGGCGGCGTAGCTCACATCTTGTCTCATCTTTCGCTCGATTCCAATAAGACGTTTTTGTGCCATGGTAAAGCTGTCGGGTAGCTCGACGTCATCTTTGCTCCATAGAAGACCAGCTTGAAACCTTCCATTGACCTTTTTTGTTGTTGATTGTAAAATTACTTTGGCGCGCGTATCTGCGATGCTCTCCACCGGCGGCGATGGTCTTACACCAAAACTTTCCGTTTCAAAGTATTCAGCTACTAGACTGTGCAGGCTTTCATCACTTGAGAAACTTGTTAAGTGGCATGTTGACCTTGTAGGCGCGGTCTTCATCGTTGGTCCAAACACTACCCATCCCAGCTCCGTATTGGCGGCGAACGGACCGCTACTTTTCAACTGAAAAACATCCGTGGGTAGTCCGAGGTGGCAATGTTCCAGCCCAATCAAGAGTTTTGGTACAGCGTTGACATACGCCTTTAGCTTCAGTTTACGAAAGCAGCTTGCATTCGAACTTATGTCGCTTTCACTTAGGCTCTGAGTCGGTAAGTTCAGATTGGAGACTCCATAAACATTTTTTAAAGCATGTTTCTTCTTCATACCTCGCCCGCTGATGTTCAAATCAATAACATTTGCTGTCTCTTGAGCTGCTCTTCCTCCGACCCATTGTAAGCTAAGTTGTCGTTGTTGACCTTGAAGACCAAGTTCTTCCACAAGAGAATTGTCCAGCATAGTAACGGAAGACCCTTCGTCCAAGAGAGCGTATGTGTCAATGGTTTTATCTGAACCGTAGAGTGTGACTGGTACAACTCGAAACAGCAAATTGCTGTTTGCTTTTTCATTTGATGCGCAACTGAGAACAGTGTCTCCAGCACCCTTAGCCTCGGCTTGAGCTAGTTTCGGCACAGATTCAAAGGTTGACTGCTCATGGAGAAGCGTGTGATGCCTTTTTTGACATCCGTTCACGGTGCATAAGCTTCTTTTACGGCATACCCGGGTTGAATGTCCAGCTTTCAAACAGTTGAAACACAGAAGACTTAATCATGACATTGCATTGTGTAACTACATGCTGGCCTTGGCATATGCAGCATTTTGGAGTGTGTGCTTGCTTTTCGGCAGCATGTAATATTATTCGGCGCTTAGGCTCTCTAGCTTCAATGCTTTGCACTGTGCAAATAATATTTGCCAAGTCACCTAACCAGTCGCTGAAACTAAGATTTGTTGGATATGGCTGTATCTGAGCAGCGTACCTGGCCCAATCTACTCGCTTGGAAGCTTCAAAACAAGCTCTTCCAGCAAAGTTGGATTTGTCAGATGCTGCTGGCCGTTCACTGACTGTAGAAACACTGACAGATTTTTAGTTTTTGTAGAGAATGGGATAAGGCGCTCCACTGCATTCTCAGGAATAGGTGCTATCTCTCGTACAACTTTCAGTTGACTCCGTATAAGTTGATCTGGTCGACCAAATCTAAAATGCAGCTGATCTATGTTGGCACCCACGTTGTCCGGATGCATCAAGAGTGACCTTACCGTCTCTTTAGCTTCGCCTGTTAAACACTTTTGCAGTCGCTGGTTATTCTCCAGATTGTTATAATTGTATGCAGCTGTTGACTGCATAAATGCAGAATAAAATATTGGCCAATCTTCTGGCTGTCCACAAAACGATGGCAAATCTTGAACCTTTCTTGGAGCTGTTACGTTTTGCATGTATGAAAGATTCGGTTGCAGTCGTGTTGATCTTTGAGAATCGATCGAGTTTCTCGACGGTGGCTGAAAATATACGTTACTTGGTGTGGCCGTACTAACCTGGCACTGTAGCCCGTTGGAAAAATCATTTTCTATGGCGGCTGCATTTGAATATGGGTTACTTGATGGCATAGTAGCATACACCGTTGGCAGCGAAGTCGATGGCAGCATAGTAGCAGAGCTGTAGAAATGTTGCGTTGGCACTAGCGCACACATTGACTGCGATGCTTGTATTGGCCGCTTGTGCTGGCAGCGGCGCTGGTGCAGGCAGCAAAGCATGTGCAGGCAGCGGCGCTGGTGCAGGCAGCAAAGCATGTGCAGGCAGCGACGAATGTGCAGGCAGTGACGCATACGGTGGCAACGGCGCATGTGCGGGCAGTGACGAATATGTTGGCAGAGTCACATGTGGTTTTAAATAACTGTTAACAGACGAGCATGAAGTAGTATATGTGGTAGGTACTAACGTCGGTATAGCGTTTTCATATGAAATCGGCAGAGACGTGACTGCGATAGATGTAGGAGGCTCGTACGTCGAGACAGAGGATGATGCTTGCATGTTATTTTGCAGTGCATTTTGTAGGCTTACCTGCGAGTATTTAAGCTGATGTTCCAAAGATGCAATTTGTTTCTGCATGGCTAGAAATAATATTTAATTTTGCATAGTGGTACAGCTTGTAGAAGCTACTGCGGAAGCGGCGGCAGAGGCAGCATTCTTATTTTCTCTACTTTCAGTTGCGGGGCTGATGGCGACACTCGTTGCAACACCTTTCATAGTAGTGGACTTCACGGCAGCATTCTTCTCCTGTACAGCGGCAGCATGTGTGGCGACACTCTTTCCAGCTGTAGCAGCATAGGCAGTATTTGACGGAGCACCCTTTTCTACTGCGGCGGCAATGGCAGGGCTTGAAAGAGTACTCATTTCTGCTGCAGCGATAGAGGCATCATTCGCGGACACGCTTGCTGATGACGATTCAGCAATATAAGACATAAAAATTCGTTGGAGTGCTGCCTGGAGGCTTTTTGAGGCGTAAGCTTCTTCTTGGTGGTGTTCGCTGCATTCGCTTATATGGCAGCTGTTTGCAGTTTGCACAATTACTTGCAAAATGCGAAATAAAGATTTGTCGCGGCAGCGTCAGTTTATTTCTAAAAACAAGTGTTAATATAAGACGAACAATACAATATATTTAGTTAGCTTACCGCAGTTTTATTCCCTTCGATAGCAAATTACAATTGAAATGATTGACTTTCAAATTATGTCTTTATCCTAATGTATTTAGGCAACCGGTTTAATACCAAAAGTGGCGACAGTTAAAAATTTAAGCACTTCGTACATTCGTACGTTCGTACATAAAACACAAGCATAAATAAATCTGCAACTCTGTATGAACAAGGCAACTCAAACACAAACAACAAAGAGCACATATGTAGAGTAAAACTGCGTAACAAAGAAAATAAGTAAATAAACAGTGGCGTTTTTCAACAGTGGCGTTCTATAACACCTTGAGATAAAACTGCGCAAAAAGTCCTGCATCACTCGCAACTATCGTTACTATGAATTCTCCCTTCATCAAAGTTTGGATATGCTAATATTGGAGGGCTAATTAATTTTCCTTTTAATTTTGAAAATGTTTCATCGCAGAATTCGTCCCAATTGAATTTGATATTTTTTTTAGTAGTTTTGTTAGTGATTTGGCTGTACTGGAAAAATTTTCAATAAATTTTCTATAATATGCGAATCCTTAAATATGATTTTATTCCTTTCACATTTTTTGGAGTTGGATAAGTTTCAATTACTTTTATTTTTTCGGGATCTGGTTTTATACCGTTTTCAGATTTTATGTGCCCTAAATACGTTAATTCTTGTTTCAGGAAATTACATTTGTCAGGTTGTAGCTTAAGGTTTTGTTGACGCAATCGGTCAAATATCTTTATGAATTTGTTGTTATAATCCGATAAACGATGTTGTCGACGTAGACAAAACATTCAAATCCTTGTAAACTCATCAGTACGATGTTCATGAGCCTCTGAAAAGTGAATGGCATCCTGTTATATTCGTAGTGCCCAAAAGGTGTGCTGAAAGCGGTTTTGCATTTGTCAGATTCTTTAACGGGAATCTGATGAAAACCTTTGGCTAAATCTCGGGTGCTGAAATATTTTGCTCTTCCCAACTGGTCAAGTATGTCAGTAATGTTGGATATGCGTCACCGACAGTTAAGTCGTTTTATTTTCGAAAATCGACTACCACTCTCCAATGTTTGTAAACTTCGGAATCTGCCTTCTTTGGAACAAGTAAAAGTGGCGAGTTCAATGGACTTGAACTTGGGCGAATAATACTATCTTCTAACATTTCATTAACCTGCTTATGAATTTCTTGCCTTCGACTTTCAGGTAGTCTAATGGTCTAACAAATAATGGAGCTTTGTTTGCTTCAGTTATAATTTCATGTTCTGAAGTTTCTGTACAAGTGAGGTGGTCTCCTTCAAAATAAAATAAATCGTTATAATTTCTAGAAATTTCTAAAATTAATTCTTTTCTTCTTTGTTACAATGCGTTAGCTCTATGTTTGTTTCTATATCAATGGTTTACAGCCAATATATACTTTGAATGCCACTATTCTTTTCTCATGTATAATCGGTCGCTAATTCCAAAAAAAATTTTTTTTCTGTCACTCCGTTTTCGAGATATTGCCCACTGTAGGATTTTCAACGAAGAAAAAAGTTGGTTCCACTTAATTGCATATATCTCCAGAACCAACAACAGTAATCAAACAAATGATATATCAAATAAAATCTAATAAAATTTCTTACAAACAATGCAAACATCATTTTTTGGTCGAGCTGTTAGTTTTGGCGGAATAAATTCAAATTTCGGGGATTTTTTTTATATTTCAGAAAAATTTCCAAAAAAAAGACAAAATAGTTGCAAATTTCGTTAAGAAATCAAAATATTTTGTTACTTTTGATATTTTTTACTAGGGCCTTTATTTTTCCAAAAAAAATAAGCTATTGTTGAAGAAAATCTATTGAGAAATGAAAAAGTTGTGTTCAATGGAACGAAAGAACCCAAATTGTGTGATTATCAATTTATGTATTTGGATTTATTTAATTGCCATAAAAAAAATGAGAATTAAAGGTTGTTGTTATAAAATCATATATTCTTAATTTTTATTGTTCTTTTAATAATTTACATTATTCGTCGCCTATCATTCCTTTGTCCCAAAATCCTTGGTACCGATTCTCAATTACTTTCATCTGTTGGTGGAATCTTTCCCCATGTTCGTCGCTCTCGTCACCGAGATTCTTCGCTTTCTTTGTCTAACGCCTTGACAGTGTTTTTCATAAGTCCAAGTTTGATGTGCAACGGTGGGAGAATTATGTTTTCCTTTTTGACGAGTGGAACGTTTTTGACGTTGCTCTCTCCAACTTTGGACTCAATTCTTTCTGGCCAGTCCTTATTGTAATAGTGGTGTTCACGTGCTCAACGATCCCACTTGCATAGAAAACAGCAGTACTTTGTGTAGCCACTCTGTAAACCACAAAGCATACCAACGACTTTGAGATCAGAACATATTTTCCAGTCGTGTTGTTCATATTTAATACATGTCAATAGCTTCGCCATTGTTATCAATAAACAAACGCCACTCTTTGGGAATGTACGGCTGACCGAAGGTATTAAATAAGCCAGGAATGTCTACGCAATAGCAGATATTGTCATTCTTAGTAATGTGTATAGCAAACGGTTTTTCACGATTTCTGTAGTATGTCACCTTAACCTCGGGTCTCAAAAAGTTGAATTGTTGCAAACGAGAACCATGCAATTCCGATTTTTCCTTTGACAGTTCCAAATCTCTTATCCAATCATTCAACTGCGCTTGCGATAAAAGGTGAGTTGTGTTTTCAGTTGTAATAGTACTACCACCTGTGGTTCCTTCCGACTCCATTGAATCTACGGATTTTCGATTGTTTTCGCGTGTTGAATCGGGACAAGTAGGATATGGAACATCGTCAGAATGAGATACTGGCAATGAAACATTCGGGACAGTGGCGTATATCACTCGTTTGTGTTTTCCAACACCAGTCACTTTGGCCAGACAAAAATAGCAATCGTTTAGGTGGCAAAACGGTTGTTTCCAGATCATCGGAACATCGAATTTCATGTATCGTTTTTTACCCGAGCTCCATTCAGACAATATTAATTTGCACGATTGACACAAAATACTTGGCGTCCATGATTAACCAATGTTCTCAGCCGCAATACCAAAATAATGTAGATATGACATTTGGAGGAAATTCGTAAAATTGACTCGTTTCTTTTCGAAAGTGAATTCACCGCACACGTAGCAGAAAATATCTGGGTAGTTTTTACACTGGAATTCTCGCAGTCTTTTACTCATTTTATTTTGAAGTATATCTTATTTTTTCCTTTCGTTACAAATTGTGCGTCCCTTTGTTTGCCACGTTTTATAGTATAATGCAGGAATGTTTTTGCTTTTATGCATCTCGAAAGTGCTGCAGGTACAATAAAGGTAGGTAGGTCCACGACTCAGAGCGCGACCGCCGAAACTGTCAAAAAAACACAAAATAAATATTCACATGGCATAATTAAAACAGGTAAGCTCTCTTTCTTATAGCCATAAGTGTCGAAACAGACGTTTTGCTGTGACGGTTTCGACGGTTGCACCTCAGTCGTGAGCCCACCTGTTTTTATTGTAGCCTGTTTGTTCTTATCTTTTCTTTCGCAAAACCCTTCACTTGATTCCTATGAACAATAAAAATGAAAAATAAAAAATTGTAGCACAATAACCCAATTTATTTATATGACAATAAAATTTGCAAAAAAAACATAACTTTGGTGCTTTCGTTCCATTAAACACAACTTTTTCATTTCTCAATAGATTTTCTTCAACAATAGCTTATTTTTTTTTTGGAAAAATAAAGGCTCTTAGTAAAAAATATCAAAAGTAATAAAATATTTTGATTTCTTAACGAAATTTGCAACTATTTTGTCTTTTTGTGGAAATTTTTCTGAAAAATAAAAAAATCCCCGATATTTGAATTAATTCCGCCAAAACTAACAGCTCGACCAAAAAATGATGTTGGCATTGTTTGTAAGAAATTTTACTAGCTTTTATTTGATATATCATTTGTTTGATTACTGTTGTTGGTTCTGGAGATATATGTAATTAAGTGGAACCAACTTTTTTTTTTCGTTGAAAACCCTACAGTGGGCAATATCTCGAAAACGGAGTGACAGAAAAAAAAAAAAATTTTTTTTGGAATCAGCGACCGATTTTACATGAGAAAAGGATAGTGGCATTCAAAGTACAAACAACTTTTCGTTATTTGTAAACCAGTGTATTTTTTAATCCATCCTTTATTAAATCTTTTGTTTTATCTAATTTGATTTCATTGAAATTTTCTATCTTTTCCCACTCATATTGAATTTTATTTTATTTATGTATTCGCCAACCAAGGCAATTTACTTATTCTAACAGGTTTTTACAAATTTATTTACTTATTCTAACAGGTATTTATTTTTTATTTATTTATTTATTTATTTTTCCTTTTCTCTCCCTTCCTTGTTTTGGTGTTCGAAGATGTGCAATTCGAAGTGGGCGTAATCCGCCCACCTAATTGACATTATTTCACGAACAAGCCAAAAGGGAAAGGAAAGAGGAGAAGAAAAATAAAAAAGAATTCAGAGGTTGGGTTAATTAGGCAGAGAAAGAGACTTGTATAGAGATCGCTTGAATTCGAATTTGGACATGGAAGGTGAGTAGAGGTCGGATATATTATTAAATTTTCTACAGCAACGGTTGATGGGTTCATTACTGGCATATGCAGTATGATGCCGATATTCAGTTAACAGCCGAGTATGCCTTGTACGTCTTAAAGGGTCATTAATGGTAATCTTGTTAGAGATATATTCGCAGTTAGTTACACCGCTCAGAACATCGAAAGTAAAGCATGTATCCAGTACTCCAGTAAGATGTGGAATATCCTTCAACACCATGGACAAGTCGGATATGAAGATATTGAAGAGAAGAGGACCAAGGTGACTACCTTGCGGTACTCCAGAGGAGACTTCAATTTTCTTCGAAACAATTCCTTGAAATTTAACATATTGGGATCTACCATGGAGATAAGTTGATAGCCAACTAAGTAAAGATCCAGAGAAACCAAATTTTTCTAATTTATGTATTAAGATTCCGTGATCAACACGATCAAAAGCTTTACTGAAATCAGTGTAAATAGCGTCTATTAGGTATCCTTTCTCCATCTTGCATAAAACGTCAGAAACCATTATCATGAGGTTAGTGGTTGTGGACCTTCCTTTTCGAAACCCGTGCTGCTGCTCGTTTAATCTCTGGTTGATAAGGAATGTTAGCTTTTCGCAAATAATTTTTTCAAATAGCTTTGGGATGGCCGACAAAATTGCTATGCCTCTGTAGTTTTCAACTGAGCTTTTTTGACCGTTTTTGTATATTGGTGTTAGGTGAGAAGTTTTCCAAAAAGAGGGAAACACTCCAAGAGAGAGTGATTTGTTAAATATTATATATAAGGGCACAAGTAGTTGGTTTAAGCATCGCACCAATAACTTTGAGGGAATTAGGTCCAGGTCTCTTGGTGGTATCTAAACCCTTTATTGCATTCGATATGTCTTCTTTTGACAAGCTAAAGTTTTCAACCATATGTTGTGAATTCGGAGTGGAGGGAAAAACATCCGACTGCGAAGTTGGTGGACAAAATACATCCTTAAAATGATCCGCAAAGAGGTTACATATTTCTTGAGGGTTGGAAGAGATAATATTACCTTTATACATGGATGAAGGGTAACCGGCTGATTTTCGTTTCAAATTGACAAAGTCAAAAAATGTTTTGGGGTCCTGGACAATTTTTTCTCCAATTAAGTTTGTTTAAAACTTGTAAGCTTCTTCAGATTTGAGAGAAAACTCTTTTGAAAGCTCATCGTGTCTGAGCCTCACTTCTTCGCTAACATTTGCGGTAGTTTTGAGGAGTTTGTAAATTCGGTTTCTCTGGTTTCTCAGGTATCTGAGATTTGAATTTAGCCAAGGTTCTGAAAGTTTGTTTTTTTTCTTTATTTTAGGCACATACCTTTCGATAGCTGTATAAATGTAATTATAAAAACTCGAAACAGCGCTATCTAAGTCTAAGTTCGATAGAGCGCAACTCCAGTTAATACCATCTAGAAGAGATGTTATGCTTTCGTAATCAGCATTAAGAAAATCGTACACAATGGATTTATTGGAGGACTGGGTAAAAGAGATATTTATATCAGATAACATTACTGTTAGGGCTGTATGGTGGACAGTGTTAGCAAACAAATTTTCTGCTTCGATGGTTGGACCAACTCTCACTTCGTCGTACGAGTTAGTAAAGATTAAATCCAACCACCTACTATTTTGGTTTTGTGTTGCAGAGACTTGCTGTAGATCATTGCTATAAAAAGTGCTTATTAATGTAAAGTCTATGGAACTAGAGAGGTTTACAGGAAGAAGAAAGTTGTAATTTTCATCAATGACAAATGATATATTTGGACGGTTGAAGTCACCAAAAATAACAATCCTATCATCTTCATTTAAGGTTTCCGTAAATGTAGTGATTGTTTCACATAACTCATTGTATGATGCTTCACTAGAGCTTGGGGGGATGTAAATGACACCAATGTACATAGAGAATTTTTTTCCTATACAAACTCTTACTATACGGTGTTCAAAGAATTTGTGAGTAGGGGTTTCTATAAGCTCACTTGAAAGAGAATTGTGGGTAGCAATTAGTACGCCACCACCTCGTGAGAGGCCTGTTGAGGAATAGTCGCGGTCATTTCGGTAGATAGTCCAATTGCAGTCCAGGATTTCTTCATTTTTAAAAGTGTCGTTTAACCAAGTTTCTGTAATTACCAGAATCTTGAAGTGACAAGATTTAGCGTCGATAAATAGTTTATTTAGTTTACCTCTCATACCACCACAATTGTGATAAAAATTTTTTAGAGAATTAATTGAGTCGGCAGGTAGGCATGGATCCTTGAACATTACTTGAGGAATGTTGTTAGGTGACTTTGACTGGTTTTGAGCAATAGGGGTAGTGTTAGTGTCCAAGTTAGGGGCAATAATACTGTTGGTGCTCCTTACGGGACTTTTGCAGAAAAGAGACATGTTTAGACCTGACGTGAGTGCCATAGGTGTCAAGGTCCGCATTGACTTGACTTATGGACAAGCAATTAAACATTTGACGCAAATCGTTCACATCGGTCGGCAGCCCTTCTTGTTATATTAAAACTTTTAAATTAGTTTTGGTCTTACCCTCTATGCATGTAGAATCAGGGGCTTTATGCATATAGGCGAGATACAGATGGACGTTGTTATAGACGCTGTTCTCTCTAAGGCGAGAAAGGGCATATCTGCTTTCAGTGCCTGCACAGGAGTTCAATGTTAATTTCACTCTTGGAGGTATAAGAGGGTCTAAAAAGGTTTCAGGGTTACCAGGTTGATTGGAAGGGATGCTATGGAAAGGAGATGGGTGTAAAGTGCGGGGATGGATGGTAGGTGAGTAAATTGATGATTTAGTATCTACGGAGGGGGATGGAGACGGGTTGAGGATATGGGAGTGAATGAAATTCGGATAGTTGGTAGATGTGTTTGTTGGGTTTACTCTTGAGTCGGAGACGGGTGAAAGGTTGAAAGATACACGGCGACGTTGTGCGATAGGTTGTGTGGGAGCTGACTTTTGATATGATTTTGCAGGAATTGGATTACCGTTGTGCTTGTTGTTGCTGTAGTGAGTTGTAGTATTTTTAAAAGTATTGTCATTGTTGACCGATCTGGGCTTATGACTGATCTGTGGAGAGAAGGTGGGAAAAATATTGGTTTTAAGTTCCCAGTTGGGGACAGAGCTGTGATGGGGTTTACGAGAATTAGGGTTGGAATTTAAGCTGGAGTTTGGAATACCATAAGAAATAATATTATTTGATGTTGATTTAGGCTTATAACTATTGCTTATCTTATGATTAGATTTAGTGTTTATGCTAGGATTAGAAATAACATTAGAAATATTTGAATTAGACTTAGGTGCATAACTTTGAGATACATTTGCCTTAGATATATATCTCGGTTGCCAGGTTCTGCCAGGTTTGTCCGTCCACCTAGATATTCGTATATTTCCGTGTTCTTGCATACCACCGGAAGGATTCAGGACCATCCAAGCGTATTTAGATGGTAAGCTAAGTTTAAAACTGCTTAACTTGGCACGAATTGGAGATGTTTTTTGGCAATCGGATATGGTGAGGCGGAACTTTTTTAAAAAGTATTTACGCACCCAGGATATATTTGCATTGGAGGGGAAGCCTTTTATAAATACAGTGATGCACTCATTTTGGTTGACCGAATTTAACTTTTGGGTGCGGCTTTCCCATTCTGGTATTGTCCACGAAGTTCCAAAACGTTCGATAACTCTTCTAGGTGCAGCGATTGGAGTTGTAAGCATGGTGGTGTCTGAGGCAATGGTAGAATCCATAGTTATACTATGTTGTCTTGTCGGTAAAGGGGCAGCTGATTTAGAATGCTTGGATGCTAACGTGATTTCATCGAAAATAGAAGAGGAGTTATGTTGAAGCGCCTGTGGTGGTGGGGATTCAACTCAAATGGGCGCTGATCTAACTTCATCTGATCGCTCGCTGATGTCATTCATTTTTTGAAATAGTATTTCAAACATAGGATCAGGCTGCAGAGGTGTTGATTTGGCTTTACTTGAATTAGATTGTAGTGCAATGTCCAAATCATATCGCAAAGAAGAAAGGTTACTCATTATATTTCTGTTGGAGTCGTCATTTTTTAAGATTTCGAAGCCATTTTTTACTTCTTTTTTAAACTCATTAATCGCCTTATCATAATGCAAAGCTTTCTCACTATCTCTTACTATTTCAGTTAATACTCTGAGATTCTTTGAAATAGTTGAGATGTCAGAGTTATTTGCTTTACACATGGACTCTACTCTGGCTACATCATCAGATAAGTGTGTGAAGACGTCGAAGTTAGGTTGGTTACTGCAGAGTAGTTTATTGTTTACGTGTAATGCCTTTAGAGAATCGCTCAGACATCTAATGGCGAGCATCACGTGTGAAATCGACAAATCACTACACTCGTCACAGAAAAATTTAAAATGTGAAGAGTAATCCTGAATGTAGTTCAGACTCCTCTTTGTCATGCCCACACAGCAGCCGTGGTAAGATTTTCCGCAGAGACCATTGCAGCTCAGTGTTAGTGCATTTTTGTCATCGATAGAGCAGTTGTTGTTGGCACAAGTGAATTCCATTGTATATTGTCAACTTTGTTTTATTTGGTGTGATTAAGTTCTTTATTATATTTAAATGTATTTATAAGGCACGAAATGATGACACGCACAAATTTTTTTATTTTTATAGGTTAATGCTTGACTATTGTTTTATGTATATATTGTCAACTAAGTTTTACTTGGAGTGATTGACTTATGTTTTTTTAGCTTTTGGTTATTAATATGCAAGCTGGCAAAAACACTAAATATTTATTTTAAGTTGGAAGCCACAAAAATTGGGTCAGAAAAACTTTTGCTATTTTTTAATTTTTTTTTTTTATTCATTAATAAGAATAAGGCACAAGAATACAGCAAAATTAAAACTGGAGCGGTTTATAAATCACGTCCGAACTGTTTGCAAGTCGATGCAAGAATCGACTTTTATTTAAAATCATTTCATTTTTAATTGGGTGTACCAAAGTGTCCGCCAAATATACTCTTGGATTTATTTGTTTCCACTTTGTGGTTATAAAAAAATTTATTATTTATAATGTTATACTTAAAAGGTCCGCTGTCTAGGCGTGGATGCGACCAATTTAGCTGTTTGTTTGGTTGCAAACTATCTCTCTTTTGATCGTTTCTACACCGGTCGGTGGTTTATAAAGGAAAATCCAATAATTCCAATAATTTCCAATAAGTGGAAATTCAAATCGATACGAACCAATCAAAATCAATATATAAGTTATATTTATCTAAGAAAAAAGCATCATTATGTAAATTTACATATCGTTCTACTTCCCCTTAGTGATACGCGATCACGTACGCTTTACATGTTACCCGGTTGTAGGCAGTGCACCTTACAAGAAGCGCAGTAACTCTGGTAGGTAAATGAACGGCATTTTGCTGACCATGCAAGCCAATGCCGATGCACCTAAACAGACACTTGCTTTGTTTTTGTTGTCGCCTACGTTTAAGTCGGAACCACTTGACAATAAATACAAAGCATTGGTTTTGTTTATTTTGGTAATTTAAGCATATACGCTTAAATAAGGTCAGTATGTTTTTCTTTTCTTGAACGCCGGGAGTTTGAGTCGCTTTACTCGTAGTATTTTTGTTTATTATATATGTCGAAATGCAGATCGCTGCATTTTTGGTATCGACATCTGGTAATAATAATTATTGAGTTGGTTCTTTGGAAGTGGTGTGAGGTCGGGGAGTACAAAGTGTACATGCAATATTGTGGAATACAACACGTAAATGAAGTAAAAAACATCATTAAAAGATAAGGCGAACTTCTAAAAGAAACAGGAAAGCTTATTATTACTTGTGCTTTACTATCTTTACCAAACGAAACCAACATTAGATACAAAAATATATACATTAAGGTGCCTCGACTTGTATAAAGAAAAAAAAGTTCCATTTGTACCCATTGTAAATGAACCTTGATGTACTCTATGATCATTCCCAAAATATTTTGGCTATACCAAAATCCGTCAGTGAGCTAAACCATTTTGCAAAAACCTCCATAAATCATGTTTTCCGTATATATACTGGCTAGTGTAATAGATGTAAATAAATAAACTGTCTCAAATTATAGGCCTGAAAAAGTTCTTTCAATCTGCATCAAAAATTTGTATAAATTTGCAATTGAATTAAAGATAATGATGTTTTTCATGATTTTTTTCGTAGTTTTTTAGATGATTTTCACAAATTCTACATTGAAACAAACGCTTGAAATAAAAAAAATACAGTATTTTGGATTTTGAAAATTTTACTTTCAGGTAAACTGCAAACAAATGGAGAAATAAATAAGAGCCACACTCTATTAAACAAAGAAAAATGTCCAGAATATAGACAGCCGTGCATACCTTTCCAACGATATCTTGATAACGACAATTGTATAAGAAATAATAAAGTTATTTGAATTTTTGTGAAAATAATCTAAAAAAAAATGCAAGAAAATATCATTATAATTAACCCAATTGCAAATATTTTCAAATTTTTGATGCAGATTGAACGAACTTTTTCAGGCCTATAATTTGAGACAGTTTATTTGTTTATAACTATTACACTAGTTAATATATATACGGAAAACATGATTTTTGGAGGTTTTTGCAAAATGGTTTAGCTCACTGACGGATTTCGGCATAGCCAAAATATTTTGGGAATCATCATAAAATACATCAAGGTTCATTTAAGGATGGGTACAAATGAAACTTTTGTTTTCAAGGCACATTAAAATACATACTTCAATACATCCCCCTTCCTCCCTACTCAGGTGGAAAAACTGCTATAGCTTTGTACCAGTGTCGGGCAAACCAATACATAAACATGCAAGCTTGTGTCCAAGAGAGAGTGACAACGCCGTTTATATTTTCTATAAAAAAATCAACCATCCATTTCTCATTTAACATTTTTCTTTTTGTATTTATTTAATAGTTGCGTAGCAAGCAGAAGCGATTTCTTACTTTCTTAAATGCTTAAATTCTCCAAATTTCAAGCGACTGCTTTTTATGAAAAAAAAACACTGAATCAACAGTTTTTTTCTTAATTTTAACTTTGGACGATTATAGTTTCGCTAAAACAAAAGATACAATATTTGGCGATATTTCGTTTGATGATCTCTTAATTATAGCTCCTCTACAACATATAACACGATAGTAGTTGATATACCGTTGAAACATTTCATATTTTCTCTAAAATACAAAATTTAATTTTTTATCTTATGGTGTGTTGTCTAGATTCTGGATTAATAAAACAAGACAAGTGTAAAAAGTGTAAAACACCCTGCATCTTAAAAATCCTACCACAACGGTAAAAATTGAGTACAGATTTGGAATCAGCGTTGAAAGCTCATATATAAATTATATTGGGTTTTACGGATCCTACTTTTTTAGACAAGTATTATTTATTCAAGCATGTCTGAATTTTAGAGCACTGCTATTATTTTGACCACAGCTGTATATGCATTGGAAGTGAACTACAACAAATGTTTGTTTTAAAATGACTTCTTATATGAGTCTTAAAAGAGTATTCAATATGAGTATTAAAAGAGTACTCAATATGAGTCTTAAAAGAGATTTAAATATGAGTCTAAAAACCGTTATTACTATGAGTGCAAAAAGACTCATAAAACAGTCAAAAATATGAATCATATTTTGGAGCCCACAACTACAACAAATGAACTACAACAAATGTTTGTTTTAAAATGACTTCTTATATGAGTCTTAAAAGAGTATTCAATATGAGTATTAAAAGAGTACTCAATATGAGTCTTAAAAGAGATTTAAATATGAGTCTAAAAACCGTTATTACTATGAGTGCAAAAAGACTCATAAAACAGTCAAAAATATGAATCATATTTTGGAGCCCACAACATACGAAAATGTACTCATAAAAGAGTCTTTTTTGAGCGCATTATGATGCTTTTTAAAAAATGAATATTTGAAAGAAAATATGCTTTTTATTGTTAGCATTGCCATTATTGTGTATTTTTGTAATTTTGTAAGCCCGTGGTTAGGGTTACAAGCAAGACGTCGAATTGAGTTAGATTTGTCAAGTTTGTTTAGAGCAAATTGTTTGTTGGCAGCTCAATAGACTCTTGTTCAACAGATTCTTGCAGCTACTATTTTTAAGTGAAAAATACGATAGTATTTTATAGATAGTACTCAGTACTCAGATAGTTAATAGATAGTACTCAGCTATATCCAACAAGTTTTGTGGAGTTTTCTTGGGTTTAACGAAACTCAACGCAACCCTTGTTTACATGCAGAGCTCACTACGAGTAAGCTCCGAGTTAACTCTGCATGTAAATACAGTATATGCCGCTTCTAATTAAATACTTTTTATGAAAATTTATTGAGATAAGAATCAAAAACTACTTTTTTGTGTTTAAAAAGTGAATATAATATAGGTTTTTGCAATTTGATACCTGGATACTTGTTTTTTTTTAAGTGGATACTTTTGGATCCATTTCTGACCTTTTTATGGATACTTTTTTTAGAACCGTCGCGGCAACACTGATCATATGTGAATAGGAATTTCATTTTTGCCCGACACTGCTTTGGACACATCGGTAAATTCTACAAAAACCCTCAGCTGTGCTTTAAGTGTGGCAACCTTTATCATATCAACCGCAATGTTAACTCAATGTGGTTCCATTTTGTGTTAACTACCTTATTTGTTTTTCAACAAATCAATCAACAAAAGTAATTTTCCAATATTTTGGAAAAAATCTTACTTCAGTCCAATTTATAAAAAAGGTTGCAGAAATTATGTTATTAACAACAGGCCCATTCCAAGCTTTCATCGATTCCATAACTTTTTGAGCGTATCGAATATGATCGGATAAAAACTCACTGTGGAGAAGTCATATTAACTCGTCAGCATGGTTTGTTAATGGCAGATCCACTGTGTCTAATCTTCTCGATTTTACAACATTTTGCTTTAATTCAATTGAATCTGCTAACAAGGTCAACTGCATTTGCACTTACTTTAGTAAAGCATTTGATAAATTACCACACAATTTGATTCTATTTAAACTTAAATCAATGGGATTTCCTTAATATTTTGTAAGCTGAATTCAATCGTATTTGACAGAACGTTCTTATCAAATACGATTCCAAAGGGTTTTGTCGTCTGCATTTGTTGCGGAATCAGATGTTCCTAAAGGTAGTCCTTTAGGTAGACTTAAGGACGACAAGCAAACCGCTTTGAATTTTAACATTTTTTGTGAAATTGTCATCAGCTATAGCATATTTCTATACAAAAGTGAAACAATAACAAATGCCTTGGTTATTATCACCCAATAGTCCTACTTTAGTAACTTTTTCCTACTGGGTAGTCTTTTGTTTTTTGTTTTTTTGGATACGCCAAGGGATTGTGATTGGATCTTAGCCTGCTCGGAGCCCGAGTTCGATCCCAAACGTTCAAATTTCAAAGATCGTTCAAATTTGCCTGTTGAAGGGCATGACTAAATAGTAAGTTCGTATCGAGTTTCATTGATGTGTCGGTCAAGCCGTTTCAGAGAAGTTCGACCACAAACACCATGACATGAGATTTTTATATATTTGAAGATAATGACGATTAATTCCTTATTTGTCAGCCGATTGTTTTGATTTTGGCTTATCGAAAAAGTAATCGATGTATTAATATTCTGATCGACCTGTAATTTTATATATAATACTTTCTTATATATACGCATATTTTTAAGGGGATCGTTAAAAAAAAGACAATTTTAAAAATAAGGGCCACTTTAATAAATATAATTAGCATGATGCCGAAAAAATAAAATAAATTTTAAATAAATAAAAATTTTAAAACAGTTGTTTTAAAAAATGAAAGAAAATTGCACTTTTATATTTGAAATGCCATGAATATATGAAGGAATCAGAAAGAGTAGTCTAAGCAACATTTGTTAAGCTAATGTATATTTAAATTTTCACCGAGTGGCTTTACGATATTTGCAATGGCAATGCAGAAAAATGAGCTACAAAATGAGCTACAAAATAAGTTCAGTACAAAAAAGTATGTTTTTTACCCTTTTTCTGCATGAAATGCCAACCTAGCCGCTCCATGCCTACAAAAATGAGTATAAATTAATTTTAATTAATGGATTTTCAAAAAATTCACCGCGTGGCTTTAAGTTTTTCCTTATCATTTTTGAGAAATTCACCTTTATATGAAGTAGGGTTTAAAAAAAAATATTAAAGAGTACTAGAAAAAAATTTTTTTTGTCTAACATTAGGCATAGATTTGAATCAAAATTGGATTAAATGCTGTTTTAGGTCCATGGCGACGACGCTCACTGTGTTTATATATGTATGCTTGATCAACTAATGTCTTATGTGATGTGTGATTTTAATTTTTAGTATTGTATGTTTTTAACTACAGTTTTTAAATTGTTTCAATTCAGTTACAGTAGTTATATAAAGATGCTTTAATTTTGGCTAAATATTCATCAATAAAAATATATTTATAATATGTATATATTTATATATTTATCTATATATAATAGACCACCAGAGTGCCAGATTGCAAATTTATGCTTTTGCAAACATTTGCTATCAATTGTGAACGGCTTTTTTTAGGTAACTCTGCAACTCTTGCTTCAAAACTAAAGACAGCTGATGTAATCCTTAATTTAATCTAATTTTCTTTGCTTTTATTTTAACTTTATTTTTTATTTGAGTCAATAATCAAAATTTATTTCTTCGATTTTGATTTCTTATACATTTTTGAGACTTTAGCACGCAACCGAGTGTTGTATATATCTAGCATCTATAAGCTACATGTTTTCGGTGTTGCATATTTGCAACAACGGAGCAAGTGCACACATGTATATTTTGTTAGTGTAGTAAGCAGATTTTTTTTTTAAAAACACTTTTGTAAAACATTTTTTCTTAAATATGTCTTTTATATAAAAATAATTTTTTACAAAAAAACGTTGTTGAAAAGGTTATGAAATATTCTTTTGTTCGCCAAATAAATTAAGGTAGAACAACTTCAGTCGCTTTTCTCATCTCAATTTTCAACTTTTAGCATTTTTTTTTATACAAATTTATTTTATATATTATTATTAGTTGTAATATTATTATTATATTATTTTATGTATTCAAATTGAGTTTTATCGGAAGTTACCTTTAAATACTTTCTAAAAACCAAAAATAAAAATGACAACCAAGTCCCTGAACATTGCTACAATTATACTTCTTCACCATCTTCAACAGTAAAAAACCCTTTTTCCAAAAAACGCTGTTTTGGCATCATGCTAAATATAATCCAAAATATCTAAAACATTCGCAATCCAAAATTAAATTCCATTTTTGAGATGAACAAATAAATCTTTTCATCTGTAAAGTGCTTGCATGAATTGCGTTTACAAGACAAAAAATTGAGACAGAAAATTAACAAAAACTTTTTAAATTATTTATAGTAAATTGACAGCCAGCATAGGTCTATGAGTTTACTTTTAAGTTGACCTTTTGAATTTAATGTTTATTATAACTTATTAATAAACATTTAGAACTAAAAAACTCAAATGAAGTGATACTTACTTGAATCATTCTAATACAAATATCTTATTTTATATATGAGCACCATAAGCCAGTAATACACAGTGTTTCAAATGGGTTAAAATATACAGTTAATTATCAAAATTTATAACTTTAAGGTTATAACATATTAAAACCAGAGTTGTGACATATTACTTTGGAAAGTAATATGTTACTTATTACACATTACCGATTACTAAAAGTAATAATATTTATTACATAGTACTTCATTATTTTTTTTTCAAAAGATAACAACAAGAAAAACACACAAAAAAATTAAAATTTTGTACAAACATTTTCTTACATGGCTGTGTTGGTCTCCATAAGAAAAGTGTTTGATCACCCGTTAAAAGTGCGATCCATACACAAACGAAACATAATAGAATTTGAACACCACAAGGTGTTCAATAATTGCAAAAGATAAATTTAAGATTTAATTGATGTTTTAAAAAGAGTTTTTCAAAGTTATATGTAATAAGCAACTAGCAAAAAGTAATTATGTTACCAGGTTACATTACTTTCGCTGAGGGTAATAAGTTATATTACCGGTTTTAGGGAAAAGCAATAATATTACGTAATATATAATATATCTTTGCGTTACAGTCACAACTCTGATTAAAACAAATCTTTAGAGTTAATTTGACATAAAACCATATGTTTTTCGTTAATTTTAATTTTTTTAATGTAGCATTGAGAGTAATAGTCAAGTAAAACTTTATAATACTAATTTTATCAACAAAACTTGAAAAATTAGCTACTCAAATGAAATTTTAATATTGTTTTTCAACAAACTTATTTTAAGGAAAAAAAAAATTAGGGCATGATTTAATTATTATGACAAAAAAGTTAAACTTTGTCATTCAATTTGATATGAATTATTTTATAATTACAGTCAAACTGTCAGAGACTGCAACCTTGCAAGTGGAGTTGAGGACATGTGAACTTTAAAAAATACACTTACATCAAAAATGTGCAAAGCTGCATTTCTACTACAGCTTTGACAAATTTGACAGGCTTGCAATAGTGAAGCAACGTTTGAAAGTTTACACTACTTGATAGATAAAATCAATCAAATTATAATAATTATCTTAATAATAATCTTAATAATCTCAATAAGTCCTCAACTGCACTGGCGAGTACATTGAATCGTTAATGCTTCCAATATCAAATGCAATGCAAACTTAACATAACCAAAAGTAATGAGTAGCGAGAAAAATAAACAAATTTTAGGATAAAACAGCGCATAAAAAGAGAAAATGTGAAAATCGTTACAGGTTGATAAATAAATTTGAATGCTGATCAGCTGATCCTGTTTTTTTTTTTAATTTTTTGTGTTTGCTGAAAATTTTCTATTTTCAGACAATTACATGTAGAGCATTTTTCCTTCATGTACCAACAAAACACAGCTTGGAATCAGAACTAAAACCGACAAAAATTCGCTTAGAGGTCATGAATTTTGATTTTGTTGGTTGAATGTTCGAAGCGGTTTCATTGTCTGCTTTAGGTTTCACAAAAACCGATTGTATCGATTTGCTTATTGGAAAGCAAGCTGATCGTTGACAGAATAAAACAATTCCGCTTTTTTTCGTTTGATTTAGGGTAATTTTTTAAATGTAAGTACATGATTATACTTACATATACAAATAATATACAATATTGTAATTCCATAATTATCCATGCAAACATACTTACTAAGATTAATCCTCGCAAACATTTGAAAGCTGATTGGAAAATAAGTTTTGGAATGTGAAGATTTTTTGATGCACTTGCGATTCTTTAGAAGATGGATCGTTTTTCGATTGCCCAAGGATTCTTTGGTTTTAAATTGACTTATAATTCGATAAAAAAGCATGTTTTCAAAAATTCGCTAATAAATATCACAGCTAAAGTTTTCTTACAATGACTTCAACACTTTGGAACATTGCTTTGGTCTCTTAAAACACTTCGTTTTAGTTTTTCAGAAGTTCATTCCTCCTCAATCAACAAAAATGCTTCCACTGCTGCACTCTTGTTTCCTTTAAAATTTTTTATCATTTTAATTTTATTTACTTTATTAAGAAATAATGTTTACATATAAGACTTTGAAATGTTACATACGAGTCTTTAAAATGCATTAGAATAGTGGAAAAAGAACAATTTGAATAAATATAACTAAAGAATCATTAACTGATTTATCTAAAGAGACATAAATGTTATCAACAACAGTTGATTTTACGACAAATCATAATAATCAGGGACGAGCAAGGAAAAACGACAAAATAAAATCTATATGAAGTAAAGGTTAATAAAAACTTAATCAAAAAGTTTAAAATTAAATTAATTCAAAAAGATTAGAAATTGAGACGAAAAAACGTAAAAGAAGAATATATAATTAAAAATAGTATTAAAAAAAATTTTGAAAAATTTCATACCCAAAGTTGCTCTTATATTGAATAGACTTCAACGTAACAGGCAACGAATTCCAAATTCTGATGGTATTTACAAAGAAAAGTTTGTTGGAGTTAAAAAAATTATGCACAGGGATTAGAAAGTTCAAATTCCTGCTCGATCAAAAAAATTGAAGCTTTTCAAATAAGTATGCAGGCGTTTTTTTGTGAATAAGATTGTGTAAAATATGCAGTAAAATATGCCTTCAAATAAGCGTAGATATTGAAACCTTGTATTTGATTTGACCTTGTTTGAACATGACTGATATGTCATGAGTTCGACTTCCTTAGGCCATAACCATATCTAACTTCGTTATCGAAAGCATGTTGTATCTTAAGTTTGGACCTGGAATTATGTTTACTATATACAACATCAGCAGCGGAATTCTCAATCGCGTTAACGATACGAATCTTTATGGTGAACTAACGACGTTTGCAGTTTGCAATAACGAATGTTGTATTCACAAAACAGTACTTAGCGACACAATTGTTAAAACGTAACATTCACAATATAACCTGCAAACGCCATTAACAGATATCGAAAATTTCAAACGAACTGTCAAAGTTAATGACAACCATTGCTAGTTAAGATGTTGAGAATACCAGTTAACGATAAGTGTCGTTTAGGGCCTGTTAACGATAACACAAGTGTAGTTGACGCGTTCGAGAATGCCTCTACAGAATAATAAATAATTTGCATTACAAGCTGAAGAACTAACTTTTTCATAGTATCGATAGGTAAAAATGATGCAGTCCATCTTAAATTTCGTACTATATAGTATATCTTATAAACGACGGAATTAACATGATCTTCTCAAGAAAGTGAAGAGTTGATGTAGTATCCTAGGTTTTTAACTTTAACAACAAAATTAAGCCCAAAATCATTAAGATATATCGTTGGCAGGTTAGACATAACTACTTTTGTATACTGGCAAAACAAGTGCCCATATACTTATTTCCTTTAAATCCTCATTCATCCTTCATACACGGATTCCCATTATATTTTAATTTATAAATTTGGGGTCTCTAAACACGAAAAAAAAACGTAGCCATTGAAAAAAAAATTTTTAAGTTTTTCTCGCTTTTTTCAAATATAGTCACATATCTTCTTATATATAAAAATCTCGTGTCACTGTGTTAGTGTTTGAAATCCTCCGAAAAGGCTGAACCGATTTTAATGAATTTTGTTTTGTATGTTTGGTAGGTATGAGAAAAGGTCGAAATTATTTTTTGCCCTCCTACCCGCTAGGCGCGTGGCACTTTTTCAAGAACACAAATTTTCGGCTTTACTTTCGTCTATAAATCTCACATCAATGGAACTTAGTACGAACTTACAATTGAGTCTTGGCCTTCGACTGTCAAATTTGAGCGATCTTTGGAAAGGGTGGAATGGTACCGCCCAAAATATTAAATTAAATTAAAATCGCATAGATTTGGAACTAAATGTCGCATAACATTTAGCCAAACAAGTTTGCATCTTACTTTCTTAACGTTCAGACGTGTTTAAAGAGTGTTTCTTCATTAATTTTTAATAAAGTTTCTTGCTTTTTCTTAATCATTAAATTTATAAACGGATTTAAAACGGAAAACATCACGGATTAGCTCTAGTTTGGTTTCTTGAAGCGTGCTACAAGACATATTCATCCTTTTGCTACAATAATATAATTTGTTTATCTTATATACAGTGGCTCACAGCTTATTTCGTGCAGACGATGTGTTAAACTTTGAAATGCTATAACTTGGTAACTAGTACTGGTAATGAAAAAATTTAAACGACATTTGTTTGCTAGTAATTATATATTTATATATAAACTTTCATTTCTTTATATAATGGTCTACTAAAAAAATATTAATCAAAAAACTGAAAAAGCAGCAAAATTCAACGCCACAGCTTATTTCGTGCACTCCACTGAATCTTAAGAAAATGTAATATGTTTGTTTTTTTTTAATATTTTGTGTGGCCGCCATTTTATTAAATTACATCTTTAATCCATTTACTGGCTATCCATTTACTCTACTAATTTTTTGTAATATCTGGGGGTATTTGTTGCCATTCCTCCATCAATGCATTTTTTAATTAATTTTTATTGGAAATATTCCGCTTGCGAACGCCACTCTCCAAAATTGCCCACAAAATTTCTATTACATTTAAGTCGGGTGACTGTGCAGGCGGATTCATAAGATGCGGGCAATTCCAAATCAACCATGACTGGACGATTCTCGATTTATGTTTTGGGTCGTTGTCCTGGTAGAACCGAAATGTCTCTCGTACGCCCAAGGTGTCGATACTTTGAAGCAAATTTTCTTTTATAAAATCTAGGTACATTGTCTTGTCCATAATGCCTCCAATAAAAAATAATTTTCCAACGCCCGATGCAGCCATACAGGCCCAAACAATTACGCTGCCGCCACCATGTTTTACTGTAGGCTTGAGATGGTTATTGTTCAGCTCGGTATAAGCCTTACGCCATACATATTGCATTCCTTCGGAGCCAAAAATATTGAACTTAAACTCGTCCGAGAAAATGACGTCATTCCAGAATGTCCTAGAATATAAAACGTGTTATTTGACGAAGTTCAGTCGACATAGCTGATTTTTTTTTTTAATATAAGATTTGTTGCGTGTAACTCGACCATTAAACTCGTTGGCCCGCAGCAGATGACGAATTGTTTCGGCACAGCATTTCTTGCCCAACTCCTTCTCAACCTCCTTGGCCAATTTGAGACCCTAAAGCCTCAGATTTTCTACGATTTTTCGCAGAATAAGTCGCTCGTCCGCTTCTGTACATATTTTATTTGGAGCATTTCTGGCCTTATCAGCCACACGATTTTCTTGCAAAAAGCGCTGGATGATGAACTGCACTGTAGAGAGTCTCAATTTTACTATTTCAGCTATTTGCGGTTGGATTTTTTCTTTTTTAAAGTGAAATAAAACTATTTCGTGCTCTTATATTGTTGTGCGACGGCCCATTTTTTAAACAAATCAATTAGTGCACTTAAGGTTTTAAGTCCAGACTAAAAACAACTGTTAACTCCGATCAGAAGAATCAGGACATCAGTCAAGATAAAAACAGCGAACGAGAAAAAGAAAATAACGGCATCACGTTCAAAAGCTTACATGTAAAAACAGTGTGCACGAAATAAGCTGTGGCGTTGAATTCTGCTGCTTTTTCAGTTTTTTGTTTATTATCTTTTTAGTAGACTTTTATATAAAGAAATGAAAGTTTATATTTAAATGTATAATTACTAGCAAACAAATGTCGTTTAAATTTTTTCATTACCAGTACTAGTTACCAAGTTATAGCATTTCAAAGTTTAACACATCGTCTGCACGAAATAAGCTGTGAGCCACTGTATATACATATATACAGTGTCGGACAAAACATATTGGACTGAACATCTGCTTATATTCTTTTTCAAAAATTCTTTAAAAGCAAAGATCGAACTCATCTAAAAACAATTGTAAAAGAAAAAATTAAGTTTATAGTTCACAAAACAAACAAAATATATTTATTTTCTTCATGTTTTTTAAATAAAAAAAAATTAATGAAACAATATGTCAAAAACTCACGCGACAAAACATATTGGACTATTATTAAAATTCAATATTTTGTAGCATAGCCCCTGTTTTTAATAACATCTCTACATCTTCTTGGCATGGACGTAATAAGGTTATCCATGATGTTTTGAGGAACAGCTGACCAAGCGTCTTTTATTGCTTCAAATAATTTATTTTTGTCTCCATGTACACCCTCTCTATTTATTTTCCTATTCACAATTTCCCACAAGTTCTCAAATGGGTTGAGATCTGGGGATTGTGCTGGCCACTTCATGACGTCGATACCTTCCTCCACAAACCAGTCTTTTACATACTTGGACGAGTGTTTTGGGTCGTTGTCTTGTTGGAACTGCCAAGACAGTGGCATATTCCATTCTGCATAGGGAAGCATCACATTTTGGAGTATATCTTTGTACATGAACCTATCCATTATTCCGTCGATTTTGTGTAAGGGTCCTAAGCTTTTACCAGAAAAGCAACCCCACACCATTACACATCCACCTCCATGCTTAACAGTACCTTTACAATATCGTGGATCTAAACGTTTGTTCTTTGGTCTGCGAACTCTCTTCATTCCATCTGAATCTTTCAAATTAAATTTGGATTCATCCGAAAATAAAACAATATTCCACTTCTGCACTGTCCAATCCAAACTATCTTGCGCGAACTTTATGCGGCACTTTCGATTTTTCTCCGATATAAAAGGCTTTTACGCCGCACGAAAACTTTTAAGTCCAGCTGCGCAAGCTCTTCTTTGCACTGTTCTTGTGCTTATGTGGAAATTAAGGGTCTCCAAAACACGTGTAGCAGATTTATCAGGATACTTTTTAAATTCCCTGACTATTCTGGCATCTTCCTTGTGTATTGTGCATCTTGGACGCCCTCCACTGTGAACCGTTTCAACACTTCCCGAAGCATTATATTTTTTTATTATAAAACTTACACTAGATTGCGGCATAGAATATTTCTTAGAAATATCTTTTTGGGATAAACCGTTTCCAAAGTCTCTTAAAATTAGATTTTTGAACTGAGCATTGTACTTTGTTCTTGCCATTTTCTATAATTTTAAAAAAATATGTAAACGATTCTTTATTTTCACCGTCACGCTATAAAAACATTTGGATAATGAAAAATATTTGAATTTTGGACAAGAATACCTGTAAATGCACTCACTCTCATCAATTAATGGATGCACTCTCTTTTATCAAAAGATAACGGTTATATTTGATTATTTATTCAACAACAAAGTGATGAGTCCAATATGTTTTGTCGCGTGAGTTTTGGATATGGTTTAAGGATGATCATGAAATAATGTGCGCTCTCAAAAAAAAAAAATGTTATTGTTTAGTTAATGAGAAACTATGTACTATCTTCTTCTATGTATTTGAGATGGATACAACACATATTTAAAGAGAATAGCAAATAACAATACAGAGCGCATGCAGTCCAATATGTTTTGTCCGACACTGTATATATGCATTTTGTTTACTTTTTGTTTTGTTGCTTAAACTAGTTTTGATTGTTGATGAGCAAGAGCGAATCATTGATGTCTCTTTGCACATCTGTTTTAAAGCTAACGCAACAATTCAAGCGCTTTATTTCTTTCTTTCTTTTGTTTTTAATCACAAACAGGTGCTTGTGTAAGCGAGTGAGAGCTATAATTTTAATTTCTCTTTACATGCTTCTGTTTTGACCTGTTTGTTTTGATTACAAAACCAGGGCTGGTCCTAATATCTTAACAGTGCTTCTTAAACTGTTTTTCTGAAAAACAGTGCTACGAATTTTTAGTGGTTTTTTTTTGCATGTATATTTTGTTAATAGCATTTTTAAACGTATAATTTTCTGCATTTTTCGCAACTGCGCTATAAAAGGCGAATCCGACCGTGTAGTTAATTGCTGGTTATGCGATTCGTTTTTCCACTTCAAGTGTGCAGCGTTGAATGCTAGAATTTTCGATGCTCTAAACCAGACATGAGCTTCCAGTAGCTCAATTAGCTCAGTTGGCTCAGCTACAAATTTGTTTTGTTTTTTAACTTTGTGTTTGCACATTTGTAAAAACAACAACGAGTGCAAGAAATAACAAAAACACGTGCAAAGAATACCAACAAAACCGACGTTCACCAAAATTCTAACTTGCTAACAACAACAAATGCATGCAAAGCCAAGCAAGCCTCACTCGATTGCGCTGCGCTTGAAATGTTTGTACATGTGTAGCACAAAACGCACATGATTTGTTTTTGTTTTGCTGGTTAATTTTTTTTTTTTTGCAGCGATGAGCAAAAGCAAATATGAGGATAATTTTGTGTTTGTTTTAAAAAACAAAAACCTTGGCTCACTAAATTTATTTTCCTGCTCATGACTGCTCTAAACGAAAGAAAGGAACTTCGTTGGTCATGCGAAGATTGCAGGTCTACGGATGTAGACAGTCTTAAGCTCATTAGACAATCTAGAAGAGGGTTCTTGGAAGTGTCTAAGGATTTAGAGGCGGCTCAGACAAGATTAGTCGAATACGAAAATTTGTTTAAAAAGTTTAAGGTTTTGAATGAAGCTTCTGTGTCTCCAAAACGCAAAGAAAGTAACAACAATTTTCGAAGTTCTGCTAAATCGACTGCAGTAGCCTCGCCACTGACCTCTAGCATTACTAATGCAATCATTTCTGATCCTATCTTGCTTAACATAATTTTACAACCTGAAGATCTGCCGACAGAGTCTTTGACTGCAAATCAGATCACACTTAATAACGCTGTTGCATCTGTTCATAAGGAATTAACTTCACCTTCTATTTCAGTTCCGACATATAACGCAATTAATAATTCTCCTTCTGGTGCCAAAAAAACTCATGCCCAGTCTTGCGCTTCCAATAGACCTTCTAATACTGATCCATCCACCTCTATTTCGGTTTCTACTGGAGCTATACCGAAACAAACATCGAAAGCAGCAATAATCAGCCTGTTCATAAAGAGCTTGTAGCAATACCGCCAGCTAAATGTTTATTTGTTTCTCGGTTTGCAGCTGATCCGTCCGAAGGGATATTTTATACTCCTTAAACTCTAAGTTAAACCTTCTTAATGAGAAAATTTCGGTTTACAAGCTAAGATTTTCATATCAGCGTACTATTGCTTCTTTCAAAATAACTTTGTCTAGTGATCTCTTCTATAAAGTTATTGATCAAAGTTTTTGGCCGGAAAATACTTTGGTGCATGGATTTATTCAGAAATCACCACCTCAAACTTTACTGGCTACCTTGCCTGTTCGCAACATGAACCCAAAAAACTAGATTGTTGCTTTCAGTTCTTTGTCTTATACCAAAATGATCGAGGTTTAAATACTAAACTAACAAACTTATACATTTCAAGCCATAGTCTACACTTTGACATTATTGTTTTAAGTGAGACTTGGCTTAAACCTAATACTTTAAATACTGAAATTCTGTCAAACAACTTTAATATATACCGTAAAGATAGAAACTCTATTGTTGGTAACTTTTGCAATGGTGGCGGCGTTCTTATTACCGTTAAATCTTCACATTTCTCACAAGAAATATTTATATCTGGGTCTTTAGATATTGAATTTTGTTGTGTTCTTGTGAAGTTTGGCACTTTTAGAATTTATGTAACATGTTCGTATGTTCCTCCAGTTTCCAATGTTGAGGTGTATGGGAAACATCTGGCGTTGATAAATAAAATTTGTTCACAACTTCAGCCTTACGACCTCATTTTAATAACTGGTGACTTCAACCTCCCTAATGTTACTTGGAACAGATGTTCTGAAAATACTTCAGTATTCCTGCCATCTTCAGAACATTCATTTCATAACTCATTTTTAAATTAGCTTTCGAGTCAAGGACTTTTTCAAATAAACTATCACTATAATAGGAATAACCGTTTGTTAGACCTTATATATTTTGATGATAGCAATATTGTTTCAGTTAATAGGTCTGATCCGCTTGTGTATCCTGAGAAACCATCCGACCATCTTTAAATCGTTGGATTCCTCCCTCAGAGTTCAATTTTAAAAGAACAAATTATGTAATTTTAAGAAATAATTTGTCAATGATCAACTGGGCATCAGTACTTAATATCAATACTACAAGAATATTGCCTCAAACTCTTGATTCTGCTGTGTTTGCCTTTAACAAAACTCTCAATAATTGCTTTTTAACTTCAGTTTCTCAGAGAAAAGCCTCTTTAATATCTGGTCCTACTTGGTATACCAAAGAACTGAAAAATCTGAGAAACTTAAAATCAAATTCTATAAAAAATATCTAAGATCTAGTAGTATTTGTGATTTTGCTTATTATACTTCAATTAAGCACAACTACCGGCTTTTATGTAGGCAATCCTATGACATATATTTAACAAAAGTAAAATTAAATATCAAGTCTGATGCAAAATCTTTTTGGAATTTTGTTAATACTAAACGTAAGATAAATTCATATCCTTCTTTTATGAAATATAAAACATTTGAGTCTGATGTTGATATTACTATATGCAACCTTTTTGCAGAGTTCTTCAAGACTACTTATTCATCTGTTTCTTATGATAGTTTAAGTTATTCTTTAAATGTGCAACCTGGCGATATTTGTTCTTCAATAATTGATATTAACACACATAACTTACTTGAAAGATCTTAAGACATCTTATAAAAGTGGGCCTGACAATATTCCTTCATGTATATTGAAATATTGCTGTGAAGAACTTGTAGTTCCAATTACTATGCTTTTTAAAGCATCGTTGCAATCTTGCTATTTTCCAGTTGCTTGGAAATCTTCTTTTATTATTCCGCTTCATAAATCTGGCAATAGATCTTTGATAGACAACTATAGGGGAATTGCAAAGCTCAGTGCTCTTCCTAAGCTTTTTGAGGCTATTGTAACCTCACAATTATCACATAGCGTTAAATCTTTAATATCTTCATTCCAACAAGGATTCTTATCTTAAAACTGTAGAAAATTTTGGAAAAGGTCTACAAACTGATATTATTTATACAGACTTTAGTAAAGCCTTCGATGTTGTAAATCATATGCTGTAAGTTATAAAACTGTCTCTTCTTGGTTTTCCAACGCATTTGGTTCGGTGGATTGAATCATATTTATTAAATAGAACGCAAAGCGTTATATTTAACCTCGTAAATTCTGATGAGTTTCTTGTTACTTCTGGTGTACCTCAAGGAAGCCATCTTGGTAATAGTTTTTACTTTATATAAATGATTGAACATCTGTGGTAAAGCAAAGTAATATCTTGCTTTACGCTGATGATGTTAAACATTTTCTTTCTTATCTTTTTCCTTCAAACCGATCTTAACCATATTTGTAACTGGTGCGAAATTAACTGCATGAAGCTCAACTTGAAGAAGTGTAAACACATGACTTTTTCTCGGAGGCAACCTTCTCGAAGTTATTACAAAATAGGTGACTATACACTTGAGTTCTTAGAGATTTTCGTTGATCTTGGAGTAACTATGGACACCAAACTTTGCTTTAACATTCATATTAATAAAGCTATTAGCAGAGCTAATAGTACTCTAGGATTTATTAAACGATGGTCTAAAGAGTTAAATGATCCTTTTATAACGAAAACCTTATTCACATCGTTAGTAAGGCCCATTCTAGAATACGCTTCAATTGTTTGGTGCCCTCGTTATGGGTGTTACATTGACGATATAGAATCTGTTCAAAAGCATTTTATTCTATTCAAACTAAAAAAAATTATAAAATTAAAATTAATAATTAAATTAAAATAAAATTAATAAAAATAAATAAATTAAAAAAATAATTAAAATTAAAATAAAATTTATTGTGATTCAAACTTTAATTTACCTTTTTATGAATATCGATTGCAGCTTATCAATCTTCTTTCTTTAAAAAATAGGAGAATTATGCTAAATGTTTTCTTAGTTAAATTTACTTTAATGTTCCTCTTCGTCCTAGAAGGTCTTTTGAGCTACTTTTTATGAACTTTTGTAGAACTAATTATTTACAAAATGAACCACTAAGAAGCACTTGCGGAGACTTTAATTTCGTTTCAGATGTTATTGAATGAATCCATGTACTCAATTAAACATAAAATTATAGATTACCTACAGTACCGCCGCTGAGTCTTATCACGCTTTTTCCAAGGATGCATAATTTTCAATTAGTGATGGATATAAAACTACATTAAACTACACTAATATGAATGGACCTGAACCAGTTGACCTCAATTATTCTCATCGAACATGCTTGGTGAATGTTAATTCAATTTTCAGTAAATTTTGGATTTTTTCCTACAACCATGCAAGAACGATTTGTATTGTATATATATTGATATAACTGGCCAATGATACCTAGTTGTCTTAGTGCCTACGTTCTCTACCATTTCGTTGTATATAGTGAAATTGGTGTGGTACATATGACCAAGTTTGTCGAAATACCATCTTGCTTAGCCAGGTTTTCATTGGGTTTAGCAATGACAGAACGATATACATATATTATACATATATGCAAATGCTTATCAGTGTGGCGTACAGACCTTATTTGTTTCGATACCTCCCACCGTTCTAGGCCGACACCATGCTATTTTAAGTGGGGGCGAACATAACCATGTTTGCCTTGTACCACATTCGCTGTTCAATATTTTAAAATATCTTAAAATTTATTTGTACATATTATAATGTTAATTTTAAAATATTATATTCTTTTATTAATGTGTTTTGTATTCTTTTGATAATTCACTAAACCTCATTTTATTTTGCTTTATACAATAGTATTGAAATTTTGTATTTTTAATTTATTATAGTGCTAGAAAGCCTAAGGCTTAGCAAATAAATAAATAAAAACATTGAAACTTAGTATGAAGTAACTGATGGGCCAGTTCTTTCAATTATAAAACAGACACGGGCATTGGAAAACGGGGACTGGCTTCACCCATACAATTAAAATTTTCGATACAGAATAGGACTAGAAGTAAGAATCCCAGAACGTTGCAACTCAGAATGGAGTAACTATTTGGTGGTGTCTTGCTACTGGAACGGGCATTGTACAATGGGTGTAGATCCGCCCATATAAGATACATTTTTTTTAAATTGAATCGGTTTGGATATAAAAGAAACATTATAAAGAAACCAGGTTTGGAGTAACTATTTCGTGATATTCTTCTACCAGGAAGTACTCGCAAACTAAAACGGCTATTGAACAAGGGGTTTGGCTCCGCCCATAAAATATGCATTTTTTTATATATAATATCTTTGGACAAATGGTCACACAATAATGAAACTCAGAGTGGAGTTATTATTTGTTGATGGCCTTCTATTGGCAAACTGGACACACATTAGACAAGGACGGCAGCAAGGCGTCGCACAGCCTCGTAAAGGTATTTCAAGAAAATTTCGTGCTTAGCATGCTTAGGTGCTATGTACCCATTATCGTACCAAAAATTATGATTATCCGCCTCTGCTTCATGCATTAAAACTTATGTTTTTATTTTGAAATTTCAATATTTAAAGAAGTAAGTGTTTTATAAAAGTATTTGATGCAAGTTTATACGCGAATTGTAGTTATTTATCATAATACTCACAAAATATAGAGATTTTGTCAACAACTTCATTGGTTTTTTAAATGTTTTGTATTGGCTTCAATGAATTAAAAACCCAAATTTAAATGCAAAACAGTAACAGTTAAAATCATACAATAGTGCACATCAATGGAAAGAACAACAAACATAATTTTATATCCTATACTCGCGCATTGGTCTCTCAGACCGATAAATCAATAATTCGGTGTTTGCTCACATATTAATATTGTAAAATAACTTTTGTTTTGTTTTTGCCAAATAATGTTAAAGGTTATATATATTTTTTTATCCAATTAAACCCTCTTGTATATTAAAAATACCAAAATATGTATATACGGTTTAGGATCGTGCGCGAGAATATGTGTGATGCCATTTGGCGCGGCTATACGAGGTTTAAAAACTTAGAACAAAAATGAATAAATGCGCTTATATCTTCAACACAATTACGAAACACGTACATATTTACAATTAAATGGTTTTGTACAGGGTTTCCAAAATTGTGATGAAATAAAATTATTGACTATCATTAGTTTTATTAGTAAAGACTTTTTAATGAAATTGAGGATGCTCTGTTAGGTTCGATCGCTTTCACAATAACTCGGTTCTGAAGGATCAGAAGTTGTTAGCATCATGTTAAAATGGTCTGTGTTTTTAAAGTGCATAATCATTTTCGAGAAAAGTTTAATCGCTATATGCGGTCATTATTGTTCTAAGCTTTCTGAGCTGCTTCAAAATGTAAACTGATTGGCAACAACGCAACTGAAATTATTAGGTTTCAATGTAAAATCAGCTTTTAGACGGTATTAGACGCTATATAATTTAGAAAATAGTTGCCCTGCATCATATCAATTCAATTACCTACCACAATCAATAACTTCTAATACATTCAAAAATTGAGTTATTAATTGTTTTTCCACGCCTGTGATATAAGATATCAACAAAATCAAAAGTGGATTAAATGTGAAAACTAAAATTAATTTATGGATCTTCATCTAATTTTTTTTATTTAAGAGCTTGATTTAATTAATGAAATTAACCATCTCCTTACCTCCTTCAGTAATTAACTTATTTCTTTTTTGGTCAAACTCCACAGAATTAGGGTTTTCGTGTTAAGTTTTAATGAATTTTGCTCTATTGCATAGCATTTATGTTGAATAGAAAATGTGATTGAAATTGAGGTTAGGTACTTAAAATGGCAGAAAGAAGTAGCTAAAAACATATGAGTTTATTTAAATAGATGGTAATTATTATCCAGGTATATGTCACCAAATGCCGGAATGAGCCGCACGAAAAGTCGGGTCCACATAAATTGTAATTTAAAAAAAAAATACAAGATTATTTCTCTGTAAAATTCTTAAAACAAAGCAAACATAGGCTTTATATTTTGGAGAATATAACTCAAACAAACATTGTTTTATGAGAAGCCAATAGTAGTTTCAATTTTGTAATTCTTGGTTTGGTTAATAACACTGGTTTACAGCCAATATGTACTTTGAATGCCACTATTCTTTTCTCATGTAAAATCGGTCGCTAATTCCGAAAAAAATTGTAAGCTATTGTTGAAGAAAATCTATTGAGAAATGAAAAAATTGTGTTTAATGGAACGAAAGCACCCAAGTTATGTTTTTTTTTGCAAATTTTATTGTCATATAAATAAATTGGGTTATTGTACTATAATTTTTAATTTTTCATTTTTATTGTTCATAGGAATCAAGTCAAGAGTTTTACGAAGATAAGAACAAACACGCTACAATAAAAACAGGAAGGCTCACGACTGAGAGTGCAACCGTCGAAACCGTCACAGCAAAACGTCTGATTTCGACACTTATGGCTATAAGAAAGAGAGCCTACCTGTTTTTATTATGCCATGTGAATACTTATTTTGTGTTTTTTTTACAGTTTCGGCGGTCGCGCTCTGAGTCGTGGACCTACCTACCTTTTATTGTACCATATCTGTAGCACTTTCGAGATGTATAAAAGCAAAAACATTCATGCATTATACTAAAAAACGTCGCAAAAAAACGGACGCACAATTTGTAACGAAAGAAAAAAATAAAAAAATAAAATGAGTAAAAGACTGCGAGAATTCCAGTGTAAAAACTACCCAGATATTTTCTGCTACGTGTGCGGTGAATTCACTTTCGAAAAGAAACGAGTCAATTTTACGAATTTCCTCCAAATGTCATATCTACATTATTTTGGTATTGCGGCTGAGAACATTGGTTAATCATGGACGCCAAGTATTTTGTGTCAATCGTGCAAATTAATATTGTCTGAATGGAGCTCGGGTAAATAACGATACATGAAATTCGATGTTCCGATTATCTGGAAACAACCGTTTTGCCACCTAAACGATTGCTATTTTTGTCTGGCCAAAGTGACTGGTGTTGGAAAACACAAACGAGTGTATACGCCACTGTCCCGAATGTTTCATTGCCAGTATCTCATTCTGACGATGTTCCATATCCTACTTGTCCCGATTCAACACGCGAAAACAATCGAAAATCCGTAGATTCAATGGAGTCGGAAGGGACCTCAGGTGGTAGTACTATTACAACTGAAAACACAACTCATCTTTTATCGCAAGCGCAGCTGAATGATTGGATAAGAGATTTGGAACTGTCAAAGGAAAAATCGAAATTGCTTGGTTCTCGTTTGCAACAATTCAACTTTTTGGGACCCGATGTTAAGGTGACATACTACAGAAATCGTGAAAAACCGTTTGCTATACACATTACTAAGAATGACAATATCTGCTATTGCGTAGACATTCCTGGCTTATTTAATACCTTTGGTCAGCCGTACATTCCCAAAGAGTGGCGTTTTTTTATTGATGGCAGCAAAGTGAGCTTGAAGGCGGTATTACTTCATATAGGAAACAAAAAGCCATCGATTCCGATCGCACATGCAGTCAACACAAAGGAAACGTACGAAACAATGGCGAAGCTATTGACATGTATTAAATATGAACAACACGACTGGAAAATATGTTCTGATCTCAAAGTCGTTGGTATGTTTTGTGGTTTACAGAGTGGCTACACAAAGTACTGCTGTTTTCTATGCAAGTGGGATAGTTGAGCACGTGAACACCACTATTACAATAAGGACTGGCCAGAAAGAATTGAGTCCAAAGTTGGAGAGAGCAACGTCAAAAACGTTCCACTCGTCAAAAAGGAAAACATAATTCTCCCACCGTTGCACATCAAACTTGGACTTATGAAAAACACTGTCAAGGCGTTAGACAAAGAAAGCGAAGAATCTCGGTGACGAGAGCGACGAACATGGGGAAAGATTCCACCAACAGATGAAAGTAATTGAGAATCGGTACCAAGGATTTTGGGACAAAGGAATGATGGGCGACGAATAATGTAAATTATTAAAAGAACAATAAAAATTAAGAATATATGATTTTATAACAACAACCTTTAATTCTCATTTTTTTTTATGACAATAAAATAAGTCCAAATGCATAAATCGATAATCACACCATTTGGGTTCTTTCGTTCCATTGAACACAACTTTTTCATTTCTCAATTGATTTTCTTCAACAATAGCTTATTTTTTTTGGAAAAATAAAGGTTTTTAGTAAAAAATATGAAAAGCAACAAAATATTTTGATTTCTTAACGAAATTTGTGAAAAATAAAAAAAATCCCCGATATTTGAATTAATTCCGCCAAAACTAACAGCTCGACCAAAAAATGATGTTTGCATTGTTTGTAAGAAATTTTAGTAGCTTTTATTTGATATATCATTTGTTTGATTACTGTTGTTGGTTCTGGAGATATATGCAATTAAGTGGAACCAACTTTTTTTTTTCGTTGAAAACCCTACAGTGGGCAATATCTCGAAAACGGAGTGACAGAAAAAAAAAATTTTTTTTCAGAATCAGCGACCGATTTTACATGAGAAAAGAATAGTGGCATTCAAAGTACAAACAACTTTTCTTTATCTGTAAACCAGTGTAATTGACCTTGAAGATATGCATTTTAGTTACTAAAAAAAAAATTTTTTAATTTTTCAAGTTTGATGTCCTTTTTTATTACAAAACTAGCTGGTACCCGGCGCGTTGCTGCTGTCCTTGTCTAAAGCCTGTACCAGTTTGCCGATATAAGGCCATCAACAAATAGAAACACCATTCCAATATAAAAAAATTATCTTTTATGGGCGGAGCTACACCCCTTGTCTTATACCCATTCTAGGTTTTGAATATTTCCCAGTAGTAGGATATCACCAAATAGTAATTCCAAATCGAGGTTATTTGATCTGTGATCCCTTGTACAATGCCCGTTATAGTTTTTTAGTAGCAGACCACCACCAAATAGTAACATTCACAAATGTGCATTCTGAGTTAAAATGTTCTGTGCATTATACTTCCATAGCTATTCTGTATTGAAAATTTTAATTGTATGGTCAGATCCTTGCCCCATTTTCCAATACCCGTGTCAGTTTTGTAAATAAAAAACCTGGCCAATAAGGTTCTTCATAGCTACCGACTTTCGTTGCTATAAATGTAGTTACAAATCTTTTATAGATCGCTCAATTTTGCAAGTCGAAGGACACGACTCAATAGTAAGTTCGTGCCGAGTTTCATTGATGACACTCCACAATGACACATGGGTATAAAGTTAAATTGAAAATGTGTTTTCTTGAAAAAGCCACGCCCCTCGCGGATAGGAGAGTGTAAAATACTTAACGACCTATTCTCATACCTACTCAATACACACACAAAAGTTCATTCAAATCGGTCCAGCCGTTTCGGAGGAGTTCAAACACTAACACCGTGACACGAGATTTTTATATATTAGATGATCAAATCCTGAAAAAAAATTATGGTGCTCTATTCAGTAATATCCCTTATTTGCAAATCTAAAAGAAAAATTACCATTTTCTTATGTTGAAAAATTATATTTAATGCCACTAATTTCCCACTGTGCGCCGGGTACCAGCCAGTATTTAAATAAACCTTCAATACTACTTATTCGATTTTTATAATCATGTCTTCATCATGTGAAGCCCATTTTTTAAGTTTAAAATAATATATTAAAATTATATTTTCACATAAAAATGCAAGTCCAGCGTGTCTTGACAAATCCATGACAATCCACAAATGATTAAAAAAATTGAAGAAGTAAAATACAAAATATATTTAAATTTATATGGTTTTTTGCTATTGTCAAAATTTTAAGATACCCAAAATCTATAAGAAAAAAAATAGTGGGAAGTCGTGTACAAAAACAGTGGCGCATAGAGTTATGAATGAGACGAAGAAGACTGGACAATTATAATTAAAGATGCAATCCATGCATAGTAACATGACCACATTTGATGAAAATATCATTAATGAACATTGAAAATAAGAGCTGACCAAGTACTGAGCCTTGAGGTACACCACCTGAAAAGCGTACAGACTGTTTCCCACCTTTACTCTTGAGACCAACCAGCTAGGTAACTACATAACACCAGACGGCCCGCAATGCTAAAAAAACCAAAGTAAACAACCAATTTGTGACATAGCATTGAATGATCAACGGAATCAAACTTCTTTGAGAAGTCTAAGGACAAAGCAAGTTAATGGAGACGAAAGGTCAAATCTTCTTATGTGTTCTGAGATTTGCACGGCCATGAGTGACTCAAATACTTTTGATAAGGATGACAATAAACAGGACGATAAGATTCAGACGGATCATGAATGAATGACAGGGAATATTGTCGCTGTTTTCCAGTCTTCAGAGAAGCATGAACTTGTGAAGCGATTAATAATGTGCTCTTACCCACTGAGGGTGCACGGTAAAATGATTTTTATAAATTAAATAGATATTCCATTTTCATCCACTACATTGGATTTTATTTTATTGACACGAAGTGCTAATTCACACTCGCCGACAGCAACAAATTCATAAAATTAGTATAATTAGTATAAAATTAGATAATGATGATTTAATTGCGGAGTTAGCTACGTTTCGTGATCTTTTGTACTGTTCTCAATTTGATGTTGTTGGATTTCTTTTCCAAGAATTACGTTTTCAATACAATTCTTAGCTTTGTTAAAGCTACAACAATTAGCTTTGTTACGTTTTCAAGAGCTAATTTGACTTCGCTTGTTAACCATAGATAACTTATGTTTGTCACTCTTTGTAAATAATTGAGATGAGCCAATAGAAATTCCTTAGAAATTGACATTTATGTCCAAATGTGGTCATTTTATTTTACCTTGGTCGATTGGTAATTTTTTTCATTTGGCCACTTTTTCTAAAGAAATAAAAAGAAAAACTTGACTTTAATTCTGATTTTCATCTAAAACTCATTATATATCCAATTGTAACGAAATCTATAACCTCGTTATAAAAACAAATATAGTTGTGCTAAAACGGCAACAAATTTGTTTTAAATTTGTGACAAGTTTTATAACCTGGTTATGATTTAAAAGTCAGTTCTATCAAAACCCTACAAAAGGTATACACAATTGATGATTTGACTTTTTCAACACTTTATAAAAGCATTTCTCCAGTTTATAACGCGATACAAATCAGTAGAAAAATTTAAAGAAAATTAAATAACATTATAAAGCGTTAGAAATAAGTTATATTTTGTAGCTGCTTTTAGTTATAACGCGTTATGTACAGATTTATGAGAACGCGTTAGTAACAAACTTTGTGAACAAATCGGCAGTAAATGTATAAACTGTAATTTTATAAGCTAATGTTACTAAGATTTTATCTAAATAGAAATGATTTAGAAACTTATCAATGATAATAAAGAAACGTTTATTATAGAATTCTGCAGTTTCAATTTCAACTTTGATTGATAGTTTTCCAAACTTGGTTGAGGGCGAGTAGTAGAAGAAACGGAATTTTTCAAAAAATATTCATAATGATAAAATTTGCGTATTCGATTCGATTGCTTAGAAGCAACAAATTGTATACAAAATCGTACTCTGTCCGTGCAACACGATTTTGTGTCCGTAACGTCACGCTGGTTAAACAGTTTTAACTTCCGTAAAAATCACTTCTTGGTAAGAAGAAGAATGCCATGTTCTTGTGTCAACCTTAATACATCCGGCTGCGTACTCAGAATTTTCAAAAGTGCACCAATTAGCTGAAATTTTGCAAAATGTAGCACAACCTCAAAAGTCATGTCCTAAAAATATCCGTGCGACACGCTAGACAAAGTGCAATAACTTCCGAATAAAGTCATCAAGAACAAAAATTCTTAGTGTTTCTGAAACGAGGCGTGGTAAGTAATAGAATAGAGCAAAAAGTTTAATCACCAAAAGTTTAATCACCAAAAATGATTTTATAATGATTATATAATTCTACAAATTTTAAATTGTTAATAAAGTTATTTACAATTTTTAAACAATTTAAATTGTTTAATGAAAAATTTTTCATTGATTTTAATTATTTTTGATATGCTCAGTTTTTATTATTAAGACTTAAAATTGGGCTTACTGGTCAAGAGTTATAATTATTTAATTATAATTACAAGTTTTTCAAGAATACAATAACTCAACAGCAACAACAGCTCAATAATAAGTCATAATTATTTAAACTTATCACGGTCACAAATAATAAAAATCAATTAAATTTCTAGTAACGACCAATTCACAAAATTTGATTCGTTGTTTTAACACGCAGCACAAAACTAAGTTTTTCAAGAAGAAAAAATACTTTCACGCCACCATTGTTTATTATCAGTTAGATTTCATGAAACCTGGTTGGATCTGTGAATAAGTAGAACAACAAAAAAATCTGATAGTAGAAAAAGCTGTGATCCAAAGAAAACAAAACATAATCCAGAAAAAGTAAAGAAAAGAGACTTTTTCGGATCTTGTGCACAAATAAAACTTAAGTAACTGAGTGGACTACACCGAAAATCACTCAAGACTACTGATGAGTTGGTTTAGCAGCCATGAAACAGACTGTCAATTAGTGTCCGAACGAACGTGAATTTTTGCCGAAGACAAAGCCGATTCTTCGGCAACATGGAAATAATCGGCCGAAGGCCGAAGCCGAAGAAGAAACAAATGTTTTCAAGTAAAAAATTATAAATTTATTCTTTGCTTTTGTTAAGGGCCGATGTTGAATGTGAACCACACCTAAACGTCAAGTTTTTTCTGCATTTCATTTGGCATTTCTCCATTTCAGACTAACTCAATTTGAACCATGGAAAGATACATAATCAAGCCACGCGTTAAAGTTATTCAAGAAATGGCAACAGTGGATGATCATTTTCGAAGAAAATCATCTTCAGTGATGAGGCACAGTTTCACCTCAGTGGATTCGTCAATAAGCAGAATTGCCGCATTTGGGCGAATGATAATCCAAGAGTGATTGTCGAAAAACCATTGCACCCATAAAGGGTGACTGTTTGGTTCGGTTTATGGGCTGGCAGCATCATCGGGCCATATTTATTCCAAAATGAGGCCGGTCAGGCAGTTACTGTGAATGTTGTTCGCTATCGTGAGATGATAACGAACGTTTTAAGGTCCTAATTAGTAGCTATAAATGTGGACAATATGTGGTTGCAACAGGATGGTACCACTTGCCACACCGCTAACGAAACAATGACTCTTTTGCTCAATTGGCCGCCAAGATCATGTGATTTGACACTGTTGGACTTCTTTCTTTGAGGTTATTTGAAAGAAAAGGTGTACGTCGATAAGCCAGCAACAATTCAAGACCTAAAGGATGAGATAATTCGGCACATTAGCGGCATAGAACCTCAATTATGCCTCAGCGTCATCGAAAATTTGTACCATCGGATGGAGGTGTGCCGCCGAGGTCACGGCAGCCATTTGGCCGATATTTTGTTTAATACATAATTGAACCATACCAATATTATCATAATAAAAAGAAATGACAGTAATTTTCTGAATAATTTGTGTTTTATCAAAATCAGCATCGGCCCTTAAAATTTAACCACCTTTAATATTCATTTCAGTACAAAAACTTACTGAAATCATTAAGGGGACGTAACACCTTCAAACATTTTTTTTATTTTATGTTTTAAAATGCGTATAAGTTGAATAGAAAATAAGATATCGTTTTGAAAAATTAAAAATATATTTTTTTTTAAAAAAACTACTCAAAAAAATTTTTTTTATTATTTTAATCAGATGTATTGCTACAGGAATTTGTTTAAAGAATCATTTATTTAAATTGAAATTTAAATATTTTGTTTTACACTTGTCGATGAATGGCATGAACTACGAACAGAAAAATCGGTTCTATAGTTTTTGAGTTTTTGGCCAATATTGTCCAAAAAACTTGTCAATTTTTGAAAAAACGCCGCCATTTTGTTATTTTTTGACCAAACTTGTTTCTTCTTGTTCATGCCATGGCGGTTTTGATGCTGATAAAAACCCCGTTCTTTGTTTTTTTTCCGATGTTCCAGTGAGTTGTAATCATGCCCGTTATGGTTTTTTGATGCTTTTTTAAAATAATTCCAGTAGCCATATTTGTAGATAAAAAAATCAAAAAAATCAAATCAAATTTTTTTTGTGTGTTTTTTTTTACTACAAAATATATATATAATTTTTCAAAATGATATCTTGTTTTTAATTCAACTTATAGGCATTTTAAAACATTAAAATAAACTTTTTTGAAAGTCCCCTTAAATTCGAGTTAAACGTAAGAGTTTTTCTGCAAAATTCGGATTTTTTTGTAATCGAATTATCAGGATAAAGTAGAAGAAAATTGAATATATTTTCGATCCAGTCGAGAAGAGCTACAGAAATGTAATACTAACTGAAATCTGGCAGAAAATTTCTAGCGTTTATATTTCAGTCCATAACAAAAGCAAAAACGTAACAGTCGCACTCGCTGCATTTATCATTTGAATAAAATTTTCAAGGAATGAACACCAACTCATGAGAGAACAGAAAAGGAGAGAAACACAAAGTGAACAATGAAAATGTTTCATATGTTTACTGGATAATTCAAAAAAATTCAAAAAACTTATAAAAAAATTGTTTAGCAAAGCAATAACATTCGGCAAAAATAATCGGCTATTTCGGCAGAAGCAGAAGCCGAAGATCAAAATATAGGCCGACTATGCCGATTACCGAAGCCGAATAATCGGTCGGACACTACTGTCAATGCTTTGTGATTTGCTCTATACAGAGTTTTTGTTGCTGTTAAGTTGTTGTCTTCATTAAAAATTTGTAATTATAAGTAAATAATTTTAATTACTTGACCAGAAAACTCAATAATAAGTCTTAATTTTAAAACAATTGCTTATTTAAGCAATTAATTTTAATTACTTAATTACTTAATTTTAAAACATAAAATTTATGTTTTGAAGCCAACCATACCCACTCCATGCGCACTGCTGCTGAGGAAGTCATAGGTTTTAGGCGCCCTCAACCTCGTAATCAATGATATGACCAGGAGCATGACAGCAGCAAAGTACTCCGCATATAAAAAGACGCAGTCAGCTGCAACGCGAGCTATGGAAGAAAATCATCGTGAAAAGCGGAAGACAGAGAGCTGCCTTTTCAGATACAAAAAATAGAAACAGGAAAAGCGAGAGGTGTACCAGGGCAAGTAGGATTCTCGAAAATTCTACCAACAGGTTAAGCGTCCAACCCAAGGTTTCAAGCCCGGAACATTCACTTGCAGAGATGAAAATGGTGATCTGGTTACAGATTGTGATGGCTTAAATTTATTTCATGTTGTTTTGGTATAGCTTAGGGTAACCCTATGCAGTTTTCTAAACGCACCCCAAAACCAAAACAATTTTGACAGGTTAAAGAAACACGCTTTAAACAAGCAAACCTCAAAAAGAATTAAAAGAGAAAAGTCAAGTTTCCGGTCTTTGTCGCCTAAACCTTCAGCAAGTTATGTAGTGGATAAAGAAATCCATAACATATTTCCAACAAGTTAACAATTTTAACAACAAGCAAATATTTATTAAATAATATTTAATATATAAATAATAAAAAAATAAACTATTAAAGCGATAAATCTGGTAAGTTTAATTAAAAACAAAAAAAAAACTTTTACAGGTGCCAAAGAAAAACTTTGTCAAATATGGATTTTTTTTAGATTCACATTCACGCTCTTAGATTCACATTTCAACTAGTGATCACCAAACAGTGATTAGCGTTCGCGCTACTTGTCAGCAGTTCATGCACGACCCAAGTTCAATAGAACAGGCACGGATCCACATTTTTGGAGGCCATAGTGATAAGCCTCCAATAGCTTGCAACCACTGCACCAACGCCTTGCGACCTTGACGAACTTGATACGGCAAAGACCTTCGCAGCACTTTCAAAACACATGCCTACATTTTTTTTTCTTTTTTTTACGTCAATTTTTAAGTAAAAAGAAAAAAAATAACAAAAACCATTTACAGCAACAAACGAAGAGAAAACATGTGGAAAAAAAGAAACTTTTCTTTAACTTATAAAAATCTTTCTCTTAAAGAAAAAAAAAAAATGAACATTTATTTTTCTTAAAACCTCTTTAACACTTTATGAGATTTCGTTCTTAAATTAACATACTAATTAAATTTAAAACGTAAATACTACATAATAAAATATAATTTTTAATAAACAAAAAAAAAAAAATAACAACAGTAAAAGAAAAACACAAAAAAAAAAGGTGGAATAGTTAAAACTAAAAAAAAATTCATCTAGATATTCGGTAATACAAAGCATAAATAAGCAAAAAAAAAAGACAAGAATACGAAAATTATGTACAATTTTTTTTATACTGAAGCCAGAAAAATGTCTGCGCAAACATCGTTGGACTCAGCACACGACAAACAAGTAAGGTTTAAATTTTAAGTACATTTAATTTTTCTATAAAAAAATAAACAAAAAGAAATAAAAACAAAAAAAAATAAACTAAACAATAAGAAAGAAAAAAAACAATGCTATATTTATGACTTAAAACTTTCTCGTTAGATACATACCTTTTTTTTACACATTCTAATTATCCAAACATGAATTAAAGAGAGTTAAACATTTTTTTGCTCGCTTTTCATTCATCTATTTGTCTTTTGCAACTTTACTACTGCAACAACTATTTTACTATTCAATTAACAAAAACTGGTTTTGTTCTTTCTTACGTAATCTGTAATATAGTATTTTTTCTCTGCTCCTCTCTTCATAACAAAACAAAAACATTAAGAAAAGAAACTATGAAACTATTGAGAAAGTGTTTCATTTCCATGTGTTCACCTGCAGTCATTATAGTTTGTAATTATTATTGTAAATATAAGTAAGAGCAAAGTGTATTTAAAAAAAAAAATATGAATAAAGCATAAATTAACTAATTCTCTTACGAATATAATAATATATTCTCAAAGCAATGGTTGGGTAGGGAAAGAATCATGAGATAAACTGTCATCAATTGTCTTCTATTTTGTTTGATGTCAATGTTTCGAGGGTTTTGTTTTTTTTTTTTGGTTGATTATTTATTTACAATTTACGTTTTTTTTTTATTTTACTTTCAGCCGCTTTCTCTCAAGAATGCTTTATATTAAATTAATTAAATTAATTCCATATTTAAGTCCATGAATTTCTATATAATTAAATTTTTTCGTCCGTCCGTCCGTACGTACTTATGTTTATCATATTTTTGTTCAACCATTTTTGAGTTTTGATTTGAGTTCGACTTCAGTGAAGATACATTTTTATCTTTGTTCTCTCTCTTTTGTGCATGATTATATAAGGTGCATGCATCATCTCATCAGAAAAATATAGCTAGCGGAGAGCATGCCCGACGATTGGAATCTCAGTATGCTTTATTCTATACTAAAGATAGGAATCCCAACAATCTGCGCCAACTACCGAAGTATCAGTCTTATTTTCATTGCGTACAAGGTTCTTTTGAGCGTATTGTGTGATAGATCGAAGCCGCATACCATAACACTGATTGTACCTTATCAGTGTGGTTTTCGTCCTGGCCTTGTCCACCATATTCCAGATTTTAACACTACGCCAAATCCTGGAGAAAATCCACTTAAATCAAATCGACACCCGCAGCTTCCCTTGTTCTGTTCGAGTTGGCGACGACTATCGCATTCAAATGATCCACGACCTGTACGAGCTCTACGACGATATTTACTTAGCTAGGCTTATTCAGGTTAAATGTGTTGCTTTGCATGCTCGGAACCCGAGATCGAATCCTACTCGCGACAAAGCTTTTTTGAATGGAAAAATTTTCTGATCGAGAGATCAGACCTCAGAAAGTAAATAATGCCCTGTTAGCTTCTTGAGAACATGAACTTTAGCCGTTCGGCGTCGACATAAAACATGTGGGTAAAGTTCTCGGACAATTGTGTAAAAACATTTCATTTAAAAACATTTTACTCTGTAATGGATGTAAATTTTGCAATTACTTATTTAATTTTTGGTTTGGGTTGTTGTTTGCATGCAACACCTGGTCACCTGCTCTTGTTATAAAATCCCAGATAAATTGACACTTTAACTACGTATAAGAGTTTGAACAAAATTCTCCAAAGTTAGTTTGGCCACAAGTTGTGCTATTGATCTTTTTCTATCCTAAAGAAATTTCCTTTTAAATAGTTCGAAAATAAATTTTAACATATTATAAACCACGAGGTTCAAACCAATTAGTTTGTATAGGCCTCGTAACAAAATTGCGAAACCTGAATCGGTCATTTCAATTCAGACTTTATAAAAATCAAATACGCGAGTATTTAGTGATAGTTAGTGAGTAAAGAAGTGAAAAAAAGAATTGTATTAAACTGCTGCTTAATAAAAGCTGTGCCATTTGAAAGGAATTATAGTAACAGAAAACGAAACAAAAGGTAAATTGATATTAAAAACAAAAATAAAAATTAGTATAGTTAAAATCTTGTTAACCTCAAAGTTCCAGAGTGATCAGGCGATATTTGAGGAAAACACAAGAAAAAGTGCTAATAGCTTACAAAAACGGTTCCCTTGTTATACCCCACGCGTACTGCGTAAGGGGTATATTAATTTTGTCACGACGTGTGTAACGCCCATAAGGAGGCGTGGTAGGTATAGAACAGTATATATATTCTTGATCAGCATCACCACCTGAGTTGATTTAGCCATGTCCGTCTGTCTGTCTGTCCGTCTGTCTGTCCGTCTGTCTGTCTGTCTGTGGACACGATTACAGCCGTAATTTTGAAACTATTGTGCTGAAATTCGATATTTAAGCTTTTTTCTAAAAAACTAAGATCAACTTCGAGAATGGGCTAAATCGGTTGAAAACCACGCCTACCTCCCATACAACACAAATAATGAAAACTCTATAAAGAGGCTAATATCAAAGTTACAAAACTGAAACTCGGTATTTGTGTGTTCTATGTCAAAACTTAGGTGTGTTAGAAAAATGGGCGTTATCCACCCACTAACACGCCCACCTCCCATACAACCCCAAAATTGAAAACTCTATAACGAGGCTAATATTAAAGTTACAAAACTAAAACTCAGTATTTGAGAATTCTATGTCAAAACTGAGGTGTGTTTGAAAAATGGGCGTCATCCACCCACTAACACGCCCACCTTCCATACAATCCCGAAATTGAAAACTTTATAAAGAGGCTAATATTAAAGTTACAATACTGAAACTCGGTATTTGGTATTTTGTGTCAAAACTGAGGTGTGTTGAGAAAATGGGCTTCATACACATACTAACACGCCCACCTCCCATACAACCCCAAAACTGAAAACTTTATAAAAAGGCTTATATTTATGCTACAGGAAAGCAATTTGATATGTTTTTGTATTTTTGACAAATAAAAATAACAAAATCTTCTAAAATCTCATACAAAAAACTCTCTAATTTAAGATTATTTAACCCTTAAGAATCAGTCGTGGGGGTATTTTAACTTCGGCCAAGTCGAAGATATACCTTACTAGTTTTTAAGGTATTTATATACAAAATAAAACAAAAAAAAATAACATTCTTACTTACTTACTTAGATGGCGCTTACAACCGTTGGTCGGTTTTGGCCTGGTCTAAGAACTTTCGCCAGCCTCTTTTGTCGTGCGCTTGCTGGCGCCAGTTGGAAACTCCAAGCGTTGTCAGGTTATCCAATGCCTGGTCTTTCCAACGGAGATGCGGTCTTCCTCGTCTGCGTTGGCCACCGCTGGGTACCGAATCCAATATCTTTTTCGCTGGAGCTTCGTCGTTCATTCTCTCGACATGACCTAGCCAGCGAAGCCGCTCAATTTGAATACGCTTGACTATATCGATGTCGGCATATAGCTCATACAGCTCATGGTTCCATCCTATTCGGTACTCGCCATTGACGCAGATTGGACCATAGATCTTGCGAAGGATTTTTTTCTCGAACGCTCTCAAAGTCCTTTCATCAGAGCTGCTCAACGTCCAGGTTTGTGATGCGTAAAGTAGGACGGGCATGATTATTGACTTATACAGCGTCAGTTTTGTTCGTCGAGAGAGAGCTCTGCTTCTCAATTGCCTACTGAGCCCAAAGTAACACCTGTTGGCAAGAGTTATCCTTCGTTTAACCTCAGTACTGATATCGCTGGTTAACAAAGTCCTTCACTACCTAAAAGGAGGTGTTGTCAACAGTGACGTGGTTTCCAAGACGCTGGGACTGTTTGTTTGTTGACACAAGATACTTCGTTTTATCTGCGTTCACTGCAAGACCCATTCGACTCGACTCCTTTTCCAGCCTGGAGAATGCTGCACTGACTTCGTGCGTATTTTGGCCAATGATGTCAATATCATCAGCATACGCTAGCAGCATAACACTCTTATAGAAAATTGTGCCGCTGCGTCTCAGGTGAGCAGCTCGGATGATCTTCTCCATGACTATATTAAAGATGTCGCACGATAAGGAATCACCTTGTCTGAAACCTCGCTTGGTATCGAACGGAAGGGAGAGGCCTTTCCCGATTTTCACTGCGCTGCTGGTGTTGTTCAGTGTCATCCTGCAAAGACGTATTAGCTTCGCAGGAATACCAAATTCAGACATGATGGCATATAGGTGACTCCTTATTGGACTGTCGAAGGCGGCTTTGAAATCGACAAAGAGATGGTGTGTGTTGATTTGTTTTTTGAGGGTCTTTTCCAAGATTTGTCGGAGCGTGAAGATCTGGTCAATGGTGGACTTTCCAGGTCTAAAGCCACACTGATAAGGTCCAATCAGTTGGTTGACGTTGGGCTTTAGTCTTTCACACAATACGCTCGACAGGACCTTATATGCGATATTAAGAAGGGTAATCCCACGGTAGTTGGCGCAAATGGTGGGATCGCTTTTCTTGTGGATTGGGCAGAGCACACTGAGGTTCCAATCATCTGGAATGCATTCTTCCGACAATATTCTGCATAGAAGTCTGTGAATGCATTTAAACAGAGCTTCGCCACCGGTCTTAAACAGCTCAGCCGGTAGGCCATCGGCTCCTGCGGCTTTGTTGTTTTTAAGCCGAGCTATAGCTGTTAAGACCTGGTTATAATAATCGGGCAGCGGAACTTCAACGCTGTCGTCCATAATTGGGGTTTCCGGGATATCATCTCCACTGGCGGGATTGTTGTCAGCGTCGCCATTTAAAAGTCTAGAGAAGTGCTCCCTCCATAACATCAGTGTACTCTGAATATCTGTCACTAGATTCCCATTCTCGTCCTTGCAGGAAGAGGCTCCGGTCTTAAAACCATCGGCCAGGCGTCTTATTTTTTCGAAAAATTTTCGAGTCGCATTCCTGTCGCCATGCATCTCAATTTTCTCGCACTCACGCATTTCCGCCTCTCGTTTTTTTCGCCTGAAAATGCGTCTCTCTTCCCTCCTCTTCTCTCGGTATCGCTCCTTAACAGCACGCGTTGCAACCGACTGCAGGGTGGCTTTGTAGGCGGCGTCCTTCTCTGCAGTGGCGTCGCGACACTCCTGGTCGTGCCACTGGTTTCGGCGAGGGCGGTGGTAGCCTATCACCTCTTCGGCAGCCGTACGCATAGAGTGGGATATGTGCGTCCACTGTCCGCATATATCGTCGATCGGAGGAGTGCTTTCTTGAAGCAGGAGTGAGAGTCGAGTAGCGAAGGCTTCGGCCGTCCGTTTTGACTGCAGCTTGTCGACGTCTAGCTTTCTTTGTGTAGGATTGCGAGCATTCTTAGCTGCGCACAGACGTGTGCGGATCTTGGCTGCGACAAGATAATGATCCGAGTCTATGTTAGCACCACGGATCGTGCGTACGTCTAGTACACTGGAAGAGTGCCTTCCGTCAATCAAAACGTGATCAATTTGGTTGCATGTTTTTTGATCAGGGGACAACCAGGTGGCCTTATGAATATTGAGATGCATGAATCTAGTGCTACTAACGACCATGTTTCGTGCTGCGGCGAAGTCAATCAACCTCATTCCGTTATCGGATGTGTTGTCGTGGAGGCTGAACTTTCCGACTGTAGGACCAAATATATTTTCCTTACCCACCTTGGCGTTGAAGTCACCAAGCACGATTTTTATGTCATGACGGGGGCAGCGCTCGTATGCGTCTTCAAGGCTCTCGTAAAAACTTTCTTTGGTCTCGTCATCTTTTTCTTCTGTCGGAGCGTGCGCACATATAAGGCTTATGTTAAAAAATTTTGCCTTGAAGCGAATTATGGCAAGTCGTTCGTTCACAGGAGTGAATCGCAGGACATGATGCCGTATTCTCTTGCCAACTACAAATCCGCATCCAAACTCGTGCTTCTCCGCATGGCCGCTGTAGTAGATATCACAGGATGCTTGCCGTAAGCAACCCTGTCCCTTCCATCGCATTTCTTGGATTGCAGTGATATCAGCATTATATCTTTCCAAGATATCAATCAGTTGGATAGAGGCACCATCCCAATTTAGGGTTCGGACATTCCAGGTGCATATCCGTAAATCATTATCAGTTTTTCGTTTGCGGTAGTCGTCATCAGATTTGGGGATCATTCTTTTATTCATTCTTAAACTTTTCATTGAAATATTTTTATTACATGGTGGGCTTCAAACCCAACGCACAACCTTTGCTTGATGACCAAAGGAAGCCCGCCGCTCAGATTCGCCGCCAAAGTATATCGGTATGATAGTTTTTTGACGTTTCCAGGAGACACCACGCGGAGAATTGAGTCGACTTGAGACGACTTCGACATGGATAATGCTGGCCTCGCCAAGTTGAGGCAGTCAGACACGTTGCCATGTGAAGATCGCCCCCTTATCTCCCAAAATAACATTCACCGTGTTAATTATGTTTTGTTTTTACGTGCAGGGGACCTATAATTAAGTATCTCGCGATATTGCATAATTTCAGACATGAGGAATCCTTTTCAATACGAGGGGTTTGTTTAGTCCTGCAGGCAGAACTTAGGACATAGGCTTCAGCAAGAACAAGAAAACACCCAACAAGCATTCTTCTCCTACAAACACCCAAGCTGAGCTCCTGTTCCCATCCATAAGGCTACCAAAACACCGACACATCTTTAAGCAACACATATAAAAAAAACAACTGAAAAGCAAGTTAAAAAAATTTAAAAATTCGCTTAAGATTACAGTGCGTAAGTGAACCACTATATTTAGATCCATAAGTAAACGAGAAACCAAAAAAAAAAACACAGAATTTGAAAATAAATCAGTACGCTTGTCTTAAATGCAAGGTTTAGTCGCGTGTGTAAAATAAAAAGCTTGTTAAAACTCGGAAAAAAAAGAACACAGAATTCTTAATAAAACATATAAAATAAAATTTTAAAAGTAAAGATAAAGTCAAGAAAAAAAATGTTATTTCAAATGGTATGGTCAATCGAATTAAATAAATCGTATGTTAATGTTTACTTAAAAGTAAATTTAAAGTAATGTTAAGATAAGTTAATGTTCGATTCACAATGTGATAATTAAGCATTATTATAAAAAAATGATGACATTTAAAGTGAATATAAAACAAAACATATGGAATTCTTGAAAAAAAAAAACAACCCTACAATATAATAATATAATATCCATATAAATCACATTAAAATTCTAACTTTACAGCCAAACTTCATCAACGAGCTGCAAGCCTGGAGATCTCGGATGAATATGTTAGTAATTTGTTAATCTATACTATTATTGTTAGATATCTCATTAGCACATCTCTGATGCCTCCTCTAACATTACTTCTTCTTACGTATTTACACTCATACTCATTTACACTCATCCCTATTCACTCATATGTTTAAGTTTTAATTATGTTAGCCTAAGCATTATTTTTCGGACATAAATAAAGTCAGTTGGAATCCAATAAGCGTGCGTTTCAATACACTACATTGGCGACGAGGAAAACAAATAAGTGCACATACACATCGTAACTACGATCAACAGAAAAGAACAAACAATAAAAGAAAAACATAGTGTACATACACATAAATTGTAAATAAAATAAAAGTAATAAACAAGGGTTAAAAACTGATTTATAACAAGGACATAGTTGAAGTGTGTAAGTTTTTTATATATCGTATATACGATCACAAAAAAAAAAAAAAAAAACCCAAAAATTGGTACAGTTAAGCATTAATACGAAACAAACACTATGGCACCACCCGAAACCAATGTACAAAGCGGCATGGTTACAATTTATCAACAAAGTAATGTACCGCAATTCTCTCCTCGGGACGAATCGTGGACACTATGGAAGGAGAAACTCGACATACACTTTGCAGAAACAAATTGCACAGAAGAAAATGCAAGGAAGGTGACGCTATTAAAAGCAATTGGTTCGCATGTGTATGAGACACTACATAATTTATGTAGCCCAGCTACTCCAGTTTCCAAGTCATATAAAGAACTTTGTAAAATAATCGAAAAACACTATACTCCACCAACAATTATTTTTCGGGAGAGAAGAAGCTTTCACTCAGCAGTACAAGCTGAAGGTGAAACAGTGGCTGAGTGGCATGCTAGAGTCAAAAAGCTCGCTCTCGCATGCAGGGGCGGATCTGGAAAAAATTTTGGGGGGGGGTAAATTATCAAAGACACACATTTTCGATTTGAGAAAATTTTGCCTTTTTACAAATAGATAAATTGTACTTTTTTGAATTGAAATTATTGAATTGTTTAAGAACCATTTTTCCCAGACACATACACGCACATTTCCGTATTTATTTATTTCTCCCTTTTTCTGGAATAATATCTCAGCGAAAAGTAAATTAAAACTCTAAATCTAACAAGAGCAGCCCACGTAAAATTGTGAAATTTTTTCGTCTTTGAACGTCGATATCTTCGAAACTGTCGAATATATTGTTATTGAATATGCAAAAATTGAAAGGTCTAGTATTTCTTCGTTGAAATCAGTCATAGTAAAACAAATCGGTAGATCAATATAATAGATATAGCAATATTATCAGAAAAAAAACTGATTATCATGTTTTTGCCAAAAACTCGAACTGATGGAGAAAAATAGAGTCCATATTTGATATCAGCAGCCAAAATTCATTCGGGATTGTTTATCAAGATCTCTGCACCTTTCATAAATCTTAATTTTGTTACTGACAAAATCGTATGACAAAATCATCGCAAAATTATCAATAACTTCGTTAATATTTATTTAAATGTCTCTAAGTATATGCAATAATTCGAGTCCATTCAATCGTTCTCAATTCGAACGGAACCTATTTTTAATCGTCGCAGTATAGAAAAACTTCGCTCAGCTGTTTCTACACTGATAGGAAGCGTGGCAAAGATAGCAAACGTTATAGAAATTAGTGGAAAAATGTCATTATTACAAAGAGTAAAAACGCCGTTAATATCATTAACATTAGTGTCGCTTTCCTATTTACACTGCCAAATTTTAAGTTCATGAAATAATTGAATTTGATTTAGTTCCTTACTAAAAATGGACTAAAAGTGGCAGTTTTATTTCATGAAAGTCGGTTGTGGTAATTTGGTTGGTTTGTTGCAATTATAATTACTATTACCGCCCTGGGGTCGCAAATTGCCCAATTTTTGTTTGTTTATTTATAGTTGTATAAAATTGTGGGTGCACTCCTTCTCCGCACTCTAATTCATTTAAAAACAGAATTGTCAAAATCGGTTGAAAAACACGGGAGAAAATGGTTCTTAACCGTTTTCCCTACGCCTATTTATATAAAGATGAAGTTAAGGTAGGATTGAAAAATTTCAGAATTCCAAACAATTTAGAATTTACTTAAACAAGAATAATTGTATGCAACAAATTATTTGCGCAGTTGATACAATTTTAGCAACTTTAACGTAACATTAATTCACTTCAAAACAACCCTGTTATAAAGGGTGTTTTTTTAAGAGCTTGCTGATTTGAAATTAAAATAAAACACATGCCAAATTATGAAATAGCCAAAAAAATTTTTATTTGGTAGATAATTTCTTAGCAGTTAACATTTAAATATAATTTCGGGCATATGGCCACCACGACTATTTTGCACAAAGGGCATTCTGGAGGTCCACTTTGCGACCCAAAAGTCTTTGAGGGCGTATTTCAACATCCATATCTTGAAGATTAGGCAACAAAAATTCATTGATCATGGTTCTGTATCGATTTTTATTCAAGGTAACACGTCGTCCTTCCTCATTTTCAGAGACAAATCGATAAATTAACGTTTTCTTCGACACTGGCCTCAACGACAGCAATATTTTCTTCTGTACGCACTCTTCTCATTCTTATCGGTGGCTTCTGTACGCACTCTTCTCATTCTTATCGGTGGCTTGGAATCCAAAAGAGTGAATGTAGACCGAAATTTGGTAATAACGTTCTTTATGGTGGTCTCAGACGGACGGTTATGTGCACCGTCTATTTATGGTAAAATTCGTTAGCACATAGGTTGCAAAAAAGTTTGGCAGGTTTTCAGTAAAAATTTAGAAGAATAAAATATTTTAAGTGGCAACTCTTGTCTGCATTGCTCAATTATTACTTGTTACTTGTTACTTGCTCAATTATTTCATAAAAAGGGCATTTTTAAACTAATTGTTAATATTTTGCAAAAATATAATTATTATAAAGCAAAAACTTACGCTGAGGTAGTGACTTCAAGTTTTTTATTTGTAAGAAAATAACGCGTCTTTAAAGTTGATTGTTTAAAAAATGGCTGTAAATTTGAGAACATAACGATCTGTTACTTTATTTTCAAGCTCATTTAAAAAAAAAAGCGAAGTTACTACCTTGACGTAGGTGTTTGCTTTACATATAATTATATTTTGGTTTGTCATACAAGCAAAGGTTACAAGGTTACAAGCAAAATGGTCATACTCTTCTCGCATCGCTTCATAAAAACGTCATCTACACGCAAATGACGTCACAAAACAAAAATAAACAAAATTTTTTTTATATACTTTAATAATTGTTGAAATCAATAAAAAAACTAGAGTTTAACAATGTCTCTGACCATTTTTTTTTTAGTATTCTTTCAAAACACGCCTTCAGAATTGCTTATGTATACATAAAAGTACCCTTAAGCTGTGGGCATAATTATTTTCTTCAAATAAAGTATGAAAAAAAAAGTATTTGAAAGTTCTTGGGGGGGGGGGGGTAATTACCCCCTTTAACCCCCCTTGTATCCGCGCCTGCTCGCATGTAAATTTGGTGACAAATTAGAAGCTTTCGTTTTGGACCGATTTATTATGGGGATAAATACAACAGGAAGACAAAGTACCACAACTACAACAACAGCAACAAGAACAACGGGCAGAAACATCAAACAGCTAGTACAACAAAATCACAAAATGATTGTTCACACTGTGGTTGGAGGAACCACAAATCAAATGATTGTAAATTTAAGCAGAGTACATGTCATATCTGTGGCAAAATTGGACATTTGGCAAAAATTTGCAGAGGGAAGAAAAAGGCCGTAAATTATGTATCTGAATCAGATTCAAATAGTGAAGATCTTTGTAAAAATAATTCAAATGAATTTTCTATTTACAGTATAAACCATAAAAACATTGGCTCTTCAACTAAAAACATTGGCGATTCAACTAGGCTCTATAGCGTTGAAGTAAAAATAGGTGAGGTTCCCATAAATGTGGTTTGTGATTCTGGTGCTCCTTGCACTTTGGTGTCGAAAACGTTTGTGAATAAATTTAATAAAAAAGTAAATTTAAAGTTCTGTAATGATCCGTATGTTGATTATAACGGAAATAAAATACAAGTGTTAGGAGAATATGATGAAATGATTGAGTTTAATGGTATAAAACAAAAAATAAAACTTGTTGTTACGAATAATAATAATAGTCCATTATTTGGAAGAAATTTTTTGAGAACTTTTAATTTTGAATTAGTTCAAGTAAATTATATTGGTTCTGATCAATCTTCCATCATTGTTGAGCAATTGAAAAATGAGTTTTTTGAAGTTTTTAGTAGTGGGCTTGGCTATAAACTTGGAAATATTTCCTTGAGCATAGACAAAGATGCAAAACCCATATTTTGTAAGCCACGTCCATTGCCTTTAGCATGGAAAAGTAAAATTGAAAGCAATTTAAAGAAATTAATTGCTAGTGATGTTTTGGAACCAGTAAATCATTCAGATTGGGGTACTCCACTTGTTCCCATATTGAAACCAAATGGGGACATTCGAATTTGGGGTGATTATAAAATTACCATAAATAAACATTTGTCCGATTTCAAATATCCGTTACCCTTGATAGATGAAATATTTGCATCACTACAAGGAGGTAAATTATTTTCGAAGCTTGATTTATCTAATGCATATAATCAGCTTAGTCTTGATGATAATTCGCAGCTTCTATGTACTTGGTCCACACACATTGGCACTTTGAAGATGAAGCGTTTGCCATTTGGCATTAAGCCAGCAGCCGCAATTTTCCAGAAGACAATGGAAAATCTATTACAAGGTATACCGTTTGTGGTTGTATATCAAGACGATATTACCATTTCGGGCAACAATATGGCGGAACATGTACGAAATTTAAAATCAGTGCTAAGTAAATTATTGTTGGCTGGACTTAAACTTAATTTATCAAAATGTGAGTTCTTCAAAAACGAAATTTCGTATTTAGGGTTTACTATTGACAGGTTTGGTCTTAAAAAAAACAAAGACAGAGTGGATTCAGTATTACAGGCTCCAATTCCAAAAAATGTTTCTGAAGGACGCGCATTTATAGGCATGGTAAATTATTATTCCAAATTTGTTAATAATTTCGCCGAAAAGATGATACCCTTGTACAACTTACTTCAGAAAAATGTTAAATTTGACTGGTCTAGAGAATGCCAGATCGCATATGAGAGAATAAAGAGTGAAGTAACTTCAGAAAAAGTATTGGTACACTTTAATCCAAAATTGCCAATTTTTCTAACAACAGATGCTTCAGATAGTGCAATAGCTGGCATACTGTCACACAAGTTTTCAGACAACACGTTAAGACCAGTTGCATTCATATCAAGGGCTTTGTCTAAAGCTGAACAGAGATACAGTACTTATGAAAAAGAAGCACTGGCAATTATTTTTAGTGTTACAAAATTAAAGCAATATTTAATTGGAAATGTGTTTACTTTAAAGACTGACCATAAGACCCTAATATCAATCTTTGGTGAAAGCAAAGGCTTACCAGTAATGGCTGCAGCGCGCATTCAGAGGTGGGCATTCATTCTTTCAGGGTTTAATTATAAAATTGAATTTGTAAAAGGTCATTCAAATGAAGCTGATAATTTATCACGAATGCCTCAAATTGAAATGAACAATGTAAACAGCACGAATGATAATACCTTTGTTAATTTAATAAAAAAAGAAAATATTTTAAGTCTTGATTTCAAGGATATAGCTCGGGAAACAAGACGTGACCCAATTCTCTCTAAAGTTTGTGCCTTTGTTCAAAAGTCGAAACTCAAAGAGTTAAAAGGCGAAGAATTTAAATCATACACAAGCAAAGATATTGAGCTTACAATAGATCATGATTGCTTACTTTGGGGTTACAGAGTTGTAATACCGGAAAAACTTAGAACATCCGTACTTCAGATGTTACATGAATCTCATTTAGGCATTTTTAAAACCAAAGCACTTGCGAGATCATTTGTTTGGTGGCCAAAACTAGACAATGAGATTGAAAATTTAGTCAAGACTTGCATTCATTGTCAAAAACTTATGCAAAGTCCGGAGAAAAGTATTCTTATACCATGGAATCCTACAAGCTCTATGTGGCACAGAATCCACATAGACTTTGCTGGTCCGATCAAAAATTATCATCTTTTTATAATTATAGATTCCTATTCCAAATGGGTAGAGGTTTTTAAAACAAAAGACATTACTTCTAGTTTTGTAGTTACGAAACTAAGAGAAGTTTTCTGTCGATTTGGAATACCTCATATAATTGTTAGTGATAATGGTAGACAGTTTGTCTCAAAAGATTTTCAGGATTTTATTTTAAAAAACAAAATTAGGCACGTATTAACAGCTCCTGGACATCCGGCAACCAATGGTCAAGCTGAAAATTTTGTGAAAACATTGAAAAAGTCAATTTATGCAAATTTAAGTTCAGATGAAAATGAAAATATGGATTTAATTTTAAATCGATTTTTAATGGATTATCGCAATACTAAACATAGCACAACAGATGAAAGCCCAGCTCAAACATTCCTCGGAAGATCGATTAGAACCAGATTTGATTTACTTAAACCTCCCCTTATTAAAGACAAAATAATAGAACAGCAATTAAAGAGCATCTCAAATTATAAGGGTAAAAGATCAGTAACCTTTCATAAAGGGCAAAATGTTTTTATTAGAGCCTACACTAACGTAAATAAAAAATCTTGGGCCCCTGCAATTATTGAAGATATAACAGGTCCACGGTCATATCATTGTATACTACCAAATAAACGAATTATCAAACGGCATACAGATCAGATAAGAGCAGCAGGGGTAACAGAAAGTCATAACCACAATTATGATTTAATGTCAAACGAATTACCATCATGTTCGCATAATAATACAACGCATTTAGCAGTTGAAGAGCCACATGAAAATAGTAATTCATGCGTACCAAAAGACAATCATATTAATGAATCAAATACACATTGTGAAACAGAAAATGATATTGTAAATATAAATAATGATCAATTTGAAAATAATTGTAATACCAATGAAGATTTGTCAAATTCATTTCAAAATAAAGAAAATGAAAATATATTGAAGAGTCTTGAGACCTAGAACTAAGAAATAACAAAATTTATACAAAATAAATTATTATGTACATAAATTGAATTGAACTGTAATAAAATAATATATATTTTAATATATGTTTATAATATATATAAAAATATACATTACTCACTAAGCTTAAGTAGGAGCGTGTTAGATATCTCATTAGCACATCTCTGATGCCTCCTCTAACATTACTCCTTCTTACGTATTTACACTCATACTCATTTACACTCATCCCTATTCACTCATATGTTCAAGTTTTAATTATGTTAGCCTAAGCATTATTTTTCGGACATAAATAAAGTCAGTTGGAATCCAATAAGCGTGCGTTTCAATACACTACAATTACAAACTTGATTTTTTTTTTAATAATGCTTAGTTGATAAATTTCAATAAATTTCGAATGTTAAATACCAAAGCCTTAAGTGTTGAACCAAATTAGTTATAGTATTCAACAAGCTGTAAAGAAATAAAAAAAAACACAATCATTAATGTAGAATAATGCACTAAAGTTTTGTCAAGATTTTTTTTTCTTCCCAACGCGTTCCATTAATAAGAAGTTAATGCAACGACAATTTTATTTAAATGTTCCGAATTTCATTTTGTTCCTAACCATCGTAGTTTTTTCGCTAAAATGTTTGCACTCAAAACTAGTTTGCTTCAGTTCCGTTTTGTTCCGCTACTAATAATTGAGTACAAGTGCAATAACACTCCATATATGGAATAAATATGGTTTCATTTTCAGTCGTTCTATTGCAAAACAATGTTTAAAGCAAGTGAGTGGAATTAAGTTGCTCATTATTATCCAATTTCCACTTTGGTTCTCAGTGCATTATAAGAAATGATTCATTTTTTTGTATGAATAACAACAAGATTTTTATAAAAAAAAGAGGGAAGAAAAAGAAACAAAAAAAAAAAACTCCGGTATGTTAATTCGAACAGCGAATTTTGTTCGAAATTTTTTTATTAAGACAAAGCAAAAAACAAACTAAAAGTTCAGTGCACTTTGGGTTGATTGTTAACTATTTTTTATGAATATTTTGAAACAGCTGATTGACTCAACACTAAAGCGAAAATTTTTTTTAAATTATTTATACTAGACTTTATTTGATATATGGGCATTTCCATAGTCGCGAACGCGACATTCGTACGCCTTTGAGGAGCAAAATAATAAAGAAAACTCAAAACAAATTTTCTTTTTTTTTCAAGTTTTAGATAGCATTTTATTAGCACTATATATAGAAAAAAAAGTTAGGTTCTCTAGATTTTATGTTTTCAAAATATTAGCAATAAACCTGGCATCGCGAACGCGACAAAAAATGGAACTTGTTTTCGACTACATCTAGAAAAATGCAAATATCTGCGAAACGTAACATAATATTTTAAAGCGGTTAATTGTAAATTAAATAAGAGTAATGTGGCATTCAAAAAATATTTGTCATTTTGACATATTTCCATTAGTTTTTTTTTATTGAGCTTAAGCCTGATCGCGAACGCGACATCTAGCACGCGACATCTAGCACACGACATTTTTTCTAATTACGTTTTTAATAAGAATTAGTTACAGTAATTTCAGCTATATATTGCATTACCTACCAAAAACATCGTAAATATTATTTGTGACTTTTTTATATTAGTAATATTAATAAACAAAAAAAAAAAAAAATACATAAGAGGCTAGTGAAAAAAAATATTTATTCTATACAACACCACCCGTCCTACGTATGTGGCTATTTACTTTATGAAGACTTTTTTACGCCCACAAGGAGGCGTGGCAGATATAGAAAAGTGCATGTATTATACTGCAGTATCACCTTCTAAGTTGTTTTAACCATGGCATCCCTGTTTTTGTATGTCCCACCCATCTGTTGACATGATTACTGCCGTTATTATTAAGTTATAATAATGAAATTCGATATTTAAGCTTATATCGTAAAAATAAAGATCATGTTCGAAAATAATCCCAATAGGATGAAAACCACGTATACCTCCCATATAAATTGACGTTCTCAAATTGGAAAATTTCTTAAAAATCTACTAAAAATCAATCCAATGACTTGAGAATTAGCTCATGAGCTTTAATTTAAACTATTAACACTCAGCAAAAAATTCAGAAAAATCTAATGAAACCTTTCCATACTTTCCCATACGAAGTGTATTAAAAATACGACGCATGATCGCGAACGCGATACATTTTCATGATCAATATTAAATGTTTAGTATGATTTTTACCTGCAGTAACTTTTTTTTTATTGGTCACCTTACGACCAAATTTGATTTAAGTTACAATTTTCAGACACTTGCTAAGAACGATCACGAAGTTCTGATAACATATGATGATTTAGGTACAAGAACGCGACATTCGAATAGTAGTTAAAGCAATATACAAAATTTACCGTAAATCATGCTTTGTTTGGTATCTTTTTATTTTTTATTTGTAGTTTATTTGTAGTTTAGTTGTTAATGCAGTAAATTATAAAAATTCAAGCATTTTTTCTAAGTAATAACAAAAAAATTATTTGGTTATTTAACAATTTTTTTTTTTGATCCCGGTAGACCTTTCTGTGGAAATGCCCATATGCATTATATAATAATACTTTTTTTAATTTTGTTTTGTTATAATTGATAGTTAATGAAATTTGATTAGAATTATAAAAAAAAAAAAATATTTTTATTAAAAAGAAAACAATGTGTCATCATAAAAGTTAAAATTAATAAACATGACTTATTAATGCATTATAAAAAAAAAATTATCTTACTTTCAACAAAAATTAAAAAAAAAAATATGTATATAATAAAAACATTTAATTAATCTTGATGACCTCTTCGCTATAGTTAAAACGGACCAAATTGAAGAAACATTGAAAACATTGAATGATTTTCATGGAAATATAAAATTTACGAAGGAAGAAGCAGATGACGGAATTTTACCATATTTAGACACTCTAATAATTATAAAAAATAACAAATTAACAACAAACTGGTATCAGAAACCTTTGGCATCATGACTCCTAATCAATTTTTACTTGAAGCATCCAAAGACAATAATTTTCAATACGGCGACTAATTTCATACGAAGAGTACTTGACATCAGCAACAAAGAATATCACAATGAAAATATACAGAAAATAAAGACAATATTACGTAACAACGAGTTTCCAAAGAAAACAATTAACCAACTTATTCAAAAACAGTTCAGAGAGAAAAGAAAAACAACAACGGAAAAACTGGATAAAATCTACAAATCGATGACATATATACCGGGACTATATGAAAGAGTCGCAAATTCAAATATATTCAACAAAGAAAAATATAAAATCGCGTTTAAGTCATCAAACTCACTCTAACAAATTTACAGTAATACAAAACAAAAATCGACAATTTAGACAAAACTAATGTAATTTACAAAATTAAATGTAACGGTGACGGGTCCCACATATGTAACCAAGCATATGTAGGGACAACGAAAAATAAATTGCGAACAAGACTTTCTTCACATAAATCAGACCTAAAACAGAGAGATAAACCTATCGAGCAAAAAACAGCACTTGCAGCCCACTGTGCAAACAAAAAACATACACCCGACTTTACAAACGTTGAGATTTTACAGCAAGAGAACAAATACACACGACGCTACACTCTTGAGATGCTCCACATTATAAACATTCAACCACAAAAAAGACTCAACTTTAAAACAGACACCGACAACTGTGCACATATATACAGACACTACGTGGAGAAGCAGAGAGCGAAAAATGAACACAGTTGAAGTCTAACACAGAAGCCGGTGGACGCGCTTGTTTTTATTTTGTTTCGTTATTTTGTTTTAAATTTCAATAAATTAATGTTTAATGTTGTTGATGTTTAGAATGTTTAATGTTTGCAAGTTAAAATAAGTGTTAAAGGTTCTTGTTTTAACGTAAGTTGTATATGAAAATAGTTTCAAATTGTGTATGTAATTAATTTATTTATAGTTCTGTCCTGAAGATGACTCTCGGTGAGAGTCGAAATATTGACAATAAAAAACAACAATAGCAACAATAAAAACTTATTTTTTGTTAAGAATTGGACCTTGAGCCCGAACAACAACAGCAACAAGTAAATAATAAAGAGGTCGACTAAAATCTATCAAAATTAATCTACAAATATAAAATTATGATTTAAATTTGTTTATTCTATGACCTAACTCCGGTTATCCCCCAAAGCCGATAAGACTAAGCCTATGCCAGTACGTGCAACCGCAATTCCTACTATAGTTCAGAAACCAAATTCTTAGGTGTTTTAAAAGAAAGAGAGAGAAAAGAGAGCTCCTGTTTGAATTAATATCAATATGGCGGTCCGATGCCCATCCGGTGATTTTCTTAAGCATGTCTTTTTGTATGGACACGGTTATATCCACACTCTCTAACTCTCTCACCAGAATATCACAATATCAGAAGTATATTATTGCTATCTTAGAAGTAAATGGAAATTGATAATAGAATAACCTCTCGGGAAATGTGTAGTTGATCCCAAAGATCTAGATGGACTTCTATGACCGATTAATTCTATATTCAGATTTTTATTTGCTTTTGGTTCATTTTTTTCTCTTATTATAGTTTCGTTAGTGGTAAACAATTAGTGCTGAAATTACAAAAAAAAAAAAAAAAAAAAAAAAATTTGGAATTACGATATCTGGGTTTTCATACTTCTGGATCTATCGTCCAAATTTTTAATATTTTTGGAATTGGCCTTGGCTAATACGACAATTCGGTTTCCCTAACAGATATAACTAAATTCATGTTTTTCCATCGCTAAGTCTTTTTAAAGTGTTTATAATAAACTGGTCTATAATGAAAGTTGCCCTGGAAAAGTTAGGTTAATTATTAATCAAATATTTTTTTTTTAGTTTTGCAAAATTTTAATATTGTTTGGTAAAATACATATTTTGTCCTTTTTTCATATTATATTTTCTTAATTTTTTTTTCTCAATGGCAGTGCGACATAGTGGTGATAATCTACCTTCGGTCAATATGACTGAATATGGTGTATGCGCAGTATGCTGCAAACCACTAGAAAACGTGCAAAAATTGGTGGCAACTCAATGCAACCACAATTTTCATAAAGCTTGCATTATTGAGCGGATTGAAGAAACTCACACTTGTCCACAATGTGGTATAGAATGCGAGATAGAGTCCTTAAAAGACATTATAGGAAATTCTTTCGAAGATCCACCGTCTTTACCGAAGTCCCAAGGAGCAATGCCGAAAAAGATCGGTAGACCTTTGAAAGTTTTGAATGAAGTTCAAACAATGTCTAAAACAAAAACTCAGAATCCTTTAGACTGGTCTGTTGCTGGACATAGCTTTACATTTCCAAGTCGTGACTCGTCTCTTCTTCGGAATAGAGATAATCATGGTCCCAGAATGGATACACAAAATACTCAGATTTCTAGAGAAGACACATTAATGATACAGTTTCATTAATGATACAGTTTCTAGAGCGGTCTCTGCCCAGATACGTCCAGAGATTTCGAGGATTGAAAGTTTAATTCAATCTCTTACTTCCCAAATAAGTCAAATTAATGTTTCTCGTAATCAAGAACCAGAATGGCCACAAGAAACATTTCCGCCAATCCAAAATCAAAATTACAACGCTAGGCACACGTCAGGTCAGTCTAACAGAACTTACAAACCAAACTTCATACAAATTCCTAGTTCACAACATCGAACTTCTGTTCACACTTCTGTAGTAACAAACAGCAGCAAAGTGGCTCATCTCATACAAAGTTGGAATCTGACTTTTAACGGTAGCAAAACACCAGTAGACAAATTCATTTACATGGTAAGCACGCTAACAACTAACAGCTTAGGAGGTGATTTCCGCACATTATGTGAACACATACATATTCTGTTTAGCGGAAAAGCAAGTGAGTGGTTCTGGCGATACAGGCGCTCAGTTCAACAAGTCACATGGGATCATTTATGTGAAGCATTAAGAGCCCATTTTTATGATCACTTGTCTAATACCGACATACGAGAAATAATAAGAGACAGAAAACAAAAGTAAACAGAGTCGTTTGATGAGTTTTACAATGCCATACTGTGTCTTACAGATAGATTGAAATATCCGCTTGAAGAGCCAGAATTAGTAGAGATTTTGAGACGGAATCTTCGTCCTTATCTCCGAAAAGAACTTTTTTACTTAGAAATTCATTCCGTTTCCCATCTTAGACACTTGATACTTCGCAGAGAATCATTAGGTGCTGATGAAAGGATCAAAGCTAAGCTATTTCGTCGCCAAATAAACGAACTAGAACTTGAAAATGAATTAGAGAAAGAAGAAATAGGGCAAGAAGATATTTGTGAGATAGGACACCAAAAATTTAAAGCCAACGGTAGGCCTCTTAATTCATCGAATGCAGTTGCAATATGCTGGAACTGTCGAGAAGAGGGTCATCGTTATATGGACTGTTTGGCTGATAGAACCATTTTCTGTTACGGTTTCGGTGAACCGAATGTCTATAGACCAACATGTTCTAAATGTCAAAATCAGGGAAACTTGTTGAGGAGCGCGAACAACAACACCAGCTTCCACTCCAATCCCAAATTGTAAAAAAATGTTATAATTCTATTTCAACTCAAACACCTCATATACTACAAAAATCAACAATACTGAAAGGTTCTAAACCACTTTTATATCCAATTCAACTATACCATGAAAAGGTTTTAAATTATGAAAAAACACGCGCACGAATTTTCTGCGAAAGTTTAAATACAACTTTTAATATTAACACTAATAACATTTCTAGAACAAAGCGTTCAACAGAAAGATTCAGAAAATTTTGGCGAACAGTTAAAACAAACCGTAAAAGGTTAAGTAGAACATTATCTACAATAGAATCGTATAGAATTCACCAAGATATAAGACCATATCTTACGGTTGAACTATTGGGTGAAAATATGCTTGGATTGAAGAAAAATATTAAATACAAACCTTTAAAAGAGTTTATTTCGACTGCGGGTGGCATGAAATACAAAATTATTGGCAGTTTGATGGTAAAAATCAAATTAAAAAATGTTGAGAAAGATGTCGAACTCTTCATAATACCTGAGCTCAGCCAAGATCTCTATTTAGGTATAGATTTCTTTTACAAGTTTGGTTTATTGGAGAAAATGTTAAATAGTTTTCAAGCTGAAAACGATAAACTGTTAAATAGCTATGATAGACATAAACTCACATGTCAGCAACAGAAAAGTCTTGAAAATGTGATATCACTTTTTCCATCTTTTGAAAAGGAGGGTTTAGGAAAAACACATTTGATGAAACATACAATTGAAATAGAATCAAATAGAAAAGAAGATACACGCAGAGGTGGATCGAATGCTTGACTTGGGGGTTATAGAGCCAGCACCAGTCAATTATCCTTGGTCCAGCCCAGTTGCTATTGTGAATAAGGGTGGGAAAATTCGATTGTGCTTAGATTCCAGAAAACTGAACAGTGTAACAGTGAAAGATGCGTATCCGTTGCCAAAAATAACTGGGATAATTAGTCGCCTGCCAAAGGCAGAGTTTATTTCTTCACTGGACTTAAAGCATGCTTTTTGGCAAATTGAGCTTGAGGAAGAATCGCGTGATAAAACAGCTTTCACTGTTCCAAATCGTCCACTGTATCGATTTAGGGTCATGCTTTTCGGATTAACTAATGCACCGATGACAATGAGCCGTTTAATGTATTGCATAATACCAAGCGAGTTACAAAATCGAGTTTTTGTGTATCTTGGTGACTTGTTGCTTATTTCAGACAATTTTGAAGACCATGTTGATTTGTTGATAGCAGTTTCAAGATTATTACGAAAATCTGGCTTAACAGTGAATATTGCGAAATGCAAATTTTGTATGAAAGAGGTTTGATATCTTGGATTCATAATTGGAAATGGCGTAGTGAAACCGGATCCAAAAAAGGTATCAGCTATTAAAAAGGTAAAAGAGGCTTAAAAGGTATCTTAAGCCTCTGAGAACTGCTAAGGAGATGCGAAGTTTTCTAGGACTGGCAGGGTGGTATCGCAGGTTTATCGATTATTACTCAAATTAATTTAATTATTACTCAAAGAAATTGCTCCATTACCGAGTTAGAATGTCTGGCTACGTTGCTAAGCATTCAGAAATTTCGAGAGTATATTGAGAGTCATAGTTTTAAGTCATTATGGATCATGCAAGCCTTCAATGGCTTATGAGGCAGTCAGACCTGAACGGTAGACTAGCACGCTAGTCTTTAAAACTGCAATCATTTGATTTTACTATAGAGCATCGGAAGGGCACATTAAACGTGGTTCCTGATGTTCTATATCGTTTAGAAACAGGTGAAGTTTGCGCTATTAATTTCACACCAGAAGTCGATCTTCAGTCTGTACATTTCTCTTCGGAAGACTATATGAACTTAGCGAAAGGAATAAGTGCAAATAAATATCGCTATCCTGATTTATACGTCATTGACAATTTTATTTATAAGAGAACCCAGTTTTCAAATGGAGATCCTGTGGCTGAAGCGTCGTCCTGGAAGCTCTGGATCACAAGTGAACTTACGCATGATGTGATTGAACGAGCTCACTGTCAGCCAATTTCTGCCCACGGTGGCGTTGGCAAGACTTTAGAAAAATTACGTCGAAATTTCTTTTGGCCAAAAATGGCAACTCAAGTCCGTGACTATGTGGTAAAGTGTGAAGTTTGCAAACAATGCAAAGCACCTAATGTTGTACTTCGTCCTCCAATGGGAGCGCAGCAGAGATCAGATCGACCATTCCAGAAACTTTACATGGATCTTATAGGTCCATATCCTCGATCAAAAGCGGGTAATACTGGCATCCTTATTGTCCTGGATCATTTGACTAAATTTCCATTGCTGAAAGCACTGAGAAAATTTTCAACTATTAATATTTGCGATTACCTAGAGTCAAATGTATTCACCGTTTTTGGAGTACCAGAAGAAATTATAACCGACAATGGGTCACAATTTCAGTCTGCTATGTTTAATTCATTGCTGAGCAAATATGGTGTATCACATGTTTATACCGCCATCTACTCTCCACAATCAAATGCCTCCGAGAGGGTAAATAGATCAATTATAGCTGGCATACGAACGTATTTAGACTCTGATCAAAGACACTGGGATCAGAATCTGTCACAGATTGCTGCTGCTTTAAGAAGCTCATATCATCAAGCTATTGGCTTTTCACCATATTTTGCGTTGTTTGGTCAACAAATGATCTTGCAAGGGGAGAGTTACGGAATTCTTAGAAAACTAATGCTATTAGAGGAAGGTGAAAACGAAACTTTACGTAGTGACAAAATTCAAATGGTAAGAGAAACAATTAAAAAAAATCTGACAAGAGCTTTTCAAAACAATAAGCACAGATATGATTTGCATACAAGACCTGTTAATTTTATTCCTGGCCAACTAGTCTACAGACGTAACTTTGCACAATTTATTGCAAAATAAATTGCCAATTTTAATGCAAAACTTGCTCCAAAATTTTTAAAAGCTAAGGTCCTGAGAAAATTAGGTAACTCTTACTATGAACTGCAGGACGTACAAGCGAAACATATTGGAATTTTTCACGCTAAAGATGTTCATCGTTGATAAGATGACATAAATCACAAAAACATTTCCATCATTTTCAAGTTCATTCCTAATTGACAGAGCAATGTTTGAATCAACTTGGTTGTATTATTTAATTTTTGGTTTGGGTTTTTTTAAATGTTGTTTGCATGCAACAACTGGTCACCTGCTCTTGTTATAAAATCCCAGATAAATTGACACTTTAACTACGTATAAGAGTTTTAACCAAATTCTCCAAAGTTAGTTTGGCCACTCAGTTCTCGACTTCCACTCGTGCTGAGCAGTTCTATTTTCTCTCTTCCGAAGTGCGTTTAAAACTACCGACGGAAAGCACGTTTCTATAACCTGCTTAATATCCACTGTGTACTATTCATCCCTTTGATTCCAACTAACATATAAATAAAGTCATACAATAGTTACACCTATTTAACTGAAAGGGGCGATTCCTTTCAATCCAAGCAAACAATGAAAGATCCTCCGGACTTGCCACCAAGATTAAAACCATATAATCAACCACAAATAGAATACGATAATGCAAAATTTTTCAAAATATCTTCTACCGGTCCAAAAAACCTAGTGATGGCGCGAAAAAACAGCAACGAAACACTTGTGAACGTCTCTCCATTTCTGCTAAAAAAAGTTATAGACTACACGTGTGGCGGTGAGGTCGATATGTGTAAAAAACTCAGAAACGGAACAATTCTAATAAAAACTAAAACATATATGCAAGCAAACAAACTTATAAAACTCACTTCACTCGCTCAGTCAATACAAATTGATATAACGGTACATTCCACACTCAACTTCTCAAAAGGTATAATCTACTCGAATGACTTACGTGGTTTACCCGAAGAAGAAATTCTTGGTGAGTTAAAAAACCAAAGCGTCAGTGATGTTTAAAAAAATTTTAAAAAAACTAAATAACGAATTAAAAGAGACAGGCTTATTAATACTAACATTCGCGTCGTCTGCTCTACCACAAGAAATCTCAATCGGCTACGAAAAAACAAAAATCCATCCGTACATTCCACTGCCGATGAGATGCAACAACTGCCTCCGCTATGGGCACACTACAAAAATATGCACACAAAATAAAATTTGCTCAAATTGTTCCAACAACTTTCACACAAACATTGAACTAAACGAAGAATGCAACCTCTTAAAAAACTTCGCCAACTGCAAAGAGAACGAATACAAACCTAGCAACCATAATGCCTATGACAAAACATGTCCAATATTTATCACAGAGAAGGAGAAACAAACCATCATTACTCTAGAAAAAGTGGACAGAAGAAGAGCCATCCTCACATACAAAGAGCGACACCAACATGTAGGCCTATCATACGCAACTGTCGCCAAGTCAAGTCATATCAGCAGTACAAACAACACCCCTCTCCCGACTAATCCATCAACACCACAGCCAACAACTTCAAAAAGAGCAACAACAACAACTCCTCGGGAAATAACAAACTACAAGACACTGCCTCTTATAATGAGCCGACAACCCAAGATTCTCTTCAAAATACAATCTCACATAGGACCACCGAAACAAAAGTAAAAATTCTACCGAAGAACATTTCTAACAGACTCAAATCTAAACTAAAAAACAAAGCTACCAAAACACAAAACAAAAGCAACAACACGTACTCACTTAGATCAAATCAAAATGATGCACATGGAAACACAGACGATCATGCAATCGACTATTCTCCAGAAGCTATGTCACAAGATGATGTCTAACAAAACAAAACAGCTTATCTTATTTTATCATATATATTATTATTACCAACTATCAAAATATTAAAAAAAATAATGTTAATATTGCATTCATTATAAAATTTCCAAATGACACTAAAAGTACTACAGTGGAACATTAAAGGCTACACACAATTACAATGAACTCTTAATATTATTAAAACAACACAACCCAAAAATAATAGCAATCCAAGAAACCCATTTACACTATACTGCAAACATCCCAATTCCAATTATTTTTCCTTGTACACAAAAAATATTTCTACAACATCTTATGGTGGAGTAGCTTTTTTGATCCACAACTCAATCGAACATAAACAAATTACACTCAATAACGATTTTGACGCAATTGCACTGGAAATAAAATCAAAACATAAACTTACTCTTGTTTCTACATACACTCCCCCAAACTTTAATTTCAATTTATCTAACCTCAACAATGTACTAAACAATTCCTCAAATTCGACTTAAGTTAGGGCGATTTTAATAGCTGGCATACAAATTGGGGATCTCCCACTAACAACCGCAAAGGGACTATATTAAACACAATTATCACCCAGTCAAACTATATTCTTTTAAACGACGGCTCCCCGACACACTATAGCACACACAGCACATTTTCCCATATCGACCTCTCTTTTTGTTCACCATGTATAGCTGCTCAAGCCGAATGGGCAGTTCAAAATGATCTTTGTGGAAGTGATCACCATCCCATCTTAATTTCCAAAAAAACACATACTGTAATGCATTTAAAAGAAATATAATACAAGAAAACATGCTCAAATTCAGAAAAGCTAATGCGAAGTTAAAACGTGAAATTAAACTATAGAAGAAAAAATCAATCAATAATTTCACCTCAGAAATCAACCCATCGACACCAACAGGGAAAATCTGGAGTAACATTAGAAGATTCTGTGGATACAAAGCTTCACATAATATCCATTGCTTACAACCACACAATTCATACCTGCAACCACTAACAGACTATTCCCAAATAGCAAACGAATTTAGCAAATTCTGGTCTAATAGTACATTAGACGTAAACTTTCCAGAATCATTCCAATCCAGTTAATCCACTGCACTAACACTATCACCTCCCCTCAACTTATCACAAAATGCAGCAATAATAGAAAAAGAAATAAACAATCTAGAACTATCTATGGCGATATCTAAGCTAAAAAGATTTTCACCTGGCTTAGATAGAATTTCTTACCAAATGATACGAAACCTGCATACCACAGCGAAAAATAGACTACTTACCCTATACAATAGTATATGCGACAATTACATTCCCCAAACTTTTAAAACTAGTCTGGTTATTCCTATATTAAAACCTAAGACTGACAAAATACTGATTAAATCATATAGGCCAATATCCTATAATCCCTGTCTGTCCAAAATATTAGATAAAATTATCGCCAATAGATTATGGTGGTTTGCCACGGAGCACAAATTACTTGATATTAGGCAAATGGGCTTTAAAAAAGGCAAATCTGTAACTGACACTCTTGTAAACATAGACTATCAGATTGCAAATTGCCTAGCAAGTCAAAAACATCTATCCCTCATATCTCGTGACTTCGAAAAAGCTTTCGATAAAATCGGGATCCACACTATCATAAACCAACTCAGGGACTGGAATATAGGACCCAAAATTCTAAAATATATTAAAAACTTTATGACTCATAGAAAATAATAGCACGTGTGGGAAACACACTTCTACCACCCATCCTCTGCATAACGGAATACCCCCAAGGCTCACCCCTATCTGTAATTCTTTTTTTAATTGCATACAACAAACTCTGCAATATCATTTCAATGCACAGAGAAATCGAGTTTCATGTCTATGCCGACGATTTCCACCTTATGATAAAACCAAGGAAAAGAAAAAATCCCAACATCAATCTGAATACACTTTTCTAAGACATCACAACATGGTGCAATTACTCCTGTGCAGTTCTATCGACCACAAAATGCAAACATATTCATTTTTGCCGCAAGCACAACTGCCATTGCTCCATCCATCTAAATGACATTCAGCTAGAAGAAGTTGACCAGATTAAAATCTTAGGTATAACTTTCAACAAGAATTACCGGTGGAATTCCCATATTGACCACTTAAATGCGTCACTAGCAACACATCTGAATATTATAAAATGTCTAGGAAGTTTCAGCTTAAATTGCAACACATCATCCCTTATCAATGTTATCAAAGCCCTAATCGTATCAAAAATAAGCTACGAAATCTTTTTGTATGGATACTCCCCTAAATCAACTACGAACAAAATCAAAACGATTTACAATTCCGCTATACGAACCGCCCTTGGAGCCTTTCGCTCAACACCTATTAACAACATGCTTTTAGAAGCCAACCTTTTTACATTTGAGAATCAGAGAGACTTTATGACCTCAAAACTTTTTAAATCCTTCTAACGAAGCAGCGACACCCCTCTAGAACAAAAAATATTAAACTTCAAAAAGGAAGCAACAGCTTCAAAACCTATACCTGCAATTACCAGAGCCATAGTTAAATGCAAAGATCATGGTATCCCATACCTTCCCATCAGCTCCACAACCCAACTTCCTCCATGGTGCTTCAACGCCGATTCAATAAATACCACACTTCACGCATTTTCAAAGACTAACACACCTCCTGAGCAGGGCTGCAGTTTTGGTGAAATATTACCAAATTTGGTAAAAAGATTTTAACTTGGTAAAATGGTAAATTTTTTTTTGGTTTGGTAAAAAATTTAAAATAAGTTACATTTCAAAAAATGATAGTATAAAAATTATAACAATAATGCTCATTATGCAGCACCACCGTTATGATTGAAAATTATCTTTCAAATAAAGACGCATGCATCAAGAGGAAATTACACGAATGAACGCAAAGTAAAATGTCAAAAATTTGAATTTATCAGTTGCTAAGATCGTTGGCTTAGGAAAGAAATTGATGGATCGCCAAGGATGGATTGACGTTTCTATCGACTACTTCAAATTGTCAAAAAATATTTCGATGAAGAGAGCGCTCGCTCATAAGCAAACAACATATTACAAAGGGCACATTCAGCATACTCAACATTGCCAACACTTGAGCAAAATTTAATTTTGATAAAGCTCAGTAAAACTGATGAGGTGGGAGTCGCTAAAATTTACGCTTCTGTCTCAACTGTTCAAAAATTAAAACTTCAAGTTTAAATCCGTGTTAATTAATTACATATAGGTACATCAATCTGAGGTGTTGAGAACTAATTTTCAACATATAATACTTATCATTTGTATATGACTTTTTTAGAGTGCAATTTAATATTAGATATTTTTAAAATACTTAAAAATCAAAATATGCACACGAAATACCTATGCACTTAAAAAAGAAAATTATAAATAAATAGTTTAAATTATTGTAATAGTATAAAAGGTTATAAATAAATAGTACATAGACTATCATTTCGTCAACTTGACAACTTTAAGACGCTTCATATAGCAACCCATTCGGCTAAAACATAGCTCACCTAGGTATGATAGTGTTGTGACAGCACAACAGTTGACTACGCTGAATGTGGCCATTAAATGTTTTGCTTTGACTGCCGTTTTCGACAGCAGCCAATTCCCTTCTCAAGAGAAAATAAGCAGCTGTCAATGCTACCTTTATTTTTGTATCATGGCTAAGATATATAAGTAAGTTATTATTTTTAATACATTGACTTTCTTAAAATTTATATTCTAAGCGATTATGTTATTTCTGTATAGATTTGTTATAAGAAATAAGGCGACCAATGTGGTGGAAAGCGAGGAAACATCATCAAGCGCATCAAGCCTGTAAAAGTGCATGTTTTTCCTACTCAAGAAATGTCAACACATATTAAACGAATCTAACCATCCTTGTATAACGCACGCATTTCATAATATTGCCGTTTTAAGAACAGCTGATATGCAGGGCAACATTCTCCCCTGAGAAAGCTTCGCAGGGCAGAAAATGCGCCTTTTTTGCCCTGTGTGAGTGTGACATTTTAAGAAACGAACACAGAATTTACTCACCCGTTTGCACTTATTTTAGAATCGAACACGAAAAAAGGCAAGGGCAGTGAAAAGGCAACATTTTTTGGTAGAAACGAAAACGCCATTAATTTAATTAAAAGGAATGTATAATTGTATTGTTTCTTTAACTTAAAAATACAGTTTTTTTGTGTTTGGTAAATTATTTTTCTTTCTGGTAAATTTTTAGATGAAATTTGGTAAAATAAAATGTTTGAGAGTGGCAGCCCTGCTCCTGAGGTATTTCGAACAAAATTCCTCGCAACAATATCCAAATATCTCAAATACACATTTATCTACACTGACGGTTCAAAGTCTAACAATAACTCAAGCTACTCTGTCACCTTCTGCAGCCAAATCATTAAAATTTCTAACCTTCCACAATACAGCACCGTTTTCTCAGCTGAAATCATAGCTATTAACGAAGCAATAGAACATATAAAAAATACAAGCGGGAATTACGCTATATGCTCGGATTCCCTTTCAGCTCTAGAAGCCATAGGGAATGTGGATACCAACGATAACTACCCCTCACGCATAAGAAACGTTCTTGCCTCTTTTTACCCAAGAATTATCCTAATATGGGTCCCTAGTCACATTCAAATAGAAGGCAACGAATTTGCAGATCAAGCGGCTAAATATGCCAACAAAGCTCCCATTATTACAACACATAACTTTAACTCCAGCGACATAAACTACTTCTTAAAAAAACAATACTATACACAACATAAAGATTTAATGCAATATGCATCCGACTGGTACAAACAACTTTATAATAATATCACAACTACAAAAGTACTTTTAGCCATAAATGACCCCTACATAAATAGAATTGACATAACAAAAATCGAACGACTACGACTAGGGCACACCAAACTTACCCACGGCCACATAATGAATAATGAAAATACCCCTCTTTCCTGTCCGTTTTGCAACACTTCCCCTGCAATCAACATTTATTAACAGACTGCACATACTTTCACTACCAAAAACAACGACTACAACTTAACAATGATCTCACATATCTCCTTGCCAATCCAACAATTTAAAAAAACCTGAACTATGATTTTTTAATAACAATTTTTGAGGTCAAAGTTGAAACTGCCATTGCACTTATGTATTAGATTTGATAAAAAGGTATTTCCATTTGTAGAGACTGTGGTTCTAACAGTTTGGCCAATTTTGGCAAAATGACAAAAGTTAAAATTTTCCAACTTAATTTAAAAAAAAAATGAACTATGATTTTGTAATAAAAATTTCTGAGGTCAAAGTTGAAACTGCCATTGCACTTATGTATTAGATTTGATAAAAAGTTATTTCCATTTGTAGAAACTGTGGTTCTAAGAGTTTGGCCAATTTTGGCAAAACGACAAAAGTTAAAATTTTCCAACTCAATTTAAAAAAAACTGAACTACGATTTTTTAATAAAAATTTCTGAGGTCAAAGTTGAAACTAATATTATACTTATGTATTAGATTTGATAAAAAGTTATTTCCATTTATATAAATTGTGTTGCTAACATTGTTGGTAATTCTTGAAACAATGCAAAAACTATTGCAAAGTGATTGATTTTTTTATCAATTTTTCAAGCTCTACTTTGTCAAATTAATTATTAATAATGCATCATTACACAAAACTTTTATTCGAAGTTCTTTATCAATAGTTTCGTTGAAACAGTTTTTAATAAATCACATTGTTTTTGATTTCCTTTATATTTCGTTGTATACAAGGAAAATACAATAGAAAATAATAAAGAGCTTTTCTAAGAGTATTTTATTTTTAGAAATCTGTTAGTAAAAGAGATTTTTATAATTATTTTTTTGCAATGAACCAACTTAAAACGGTTTTTTTTCAAAATTATCTTTTTGCAATTTACAGGCTATTTAACTGATAATGAGAGAAGGTAATAATGCAGGTAATAATACTTGATATCATTTATCAGCTTTTGTAAAAAATCTTTTAACACAACAAACAATTTAGAAATTTATTATTAGTGTTGTATGCATATATGCTTTTGTAAACTTTACTTCGTTTATATCTTCAAAATTTTAAACAAAAAACCTAAAGCAACAATTTTACGTCAATCGCATTAAAAGTATGCTAGATATTTTAGAGACATTTTTAAAAATATTTTCTTATTAATTCGTAGAATATAAATATAAATATCTTTATAAAGGTCACTAGATGGCCTTTGTAAAGAATACAATTTCAAATTCTTTACGTAAACTATTTTCAATATTAATCTATTTTCAATCCGCAATAATATAAACATTAATTAGAATGTTTATATCTATATACTGTGAGGGTGGTTTTCTCAAAGGCTGAGTTAAGCTCAGCCAATCCAGGATCAGACAAAGGGCGCACTAACCTTTGTCAAATAAAAGACGCAGTTTTGATATTAAATACAATTCAGTTTGTTTTTATTTAAGTATTAATTCCTTATTATAAGTCCTTATAATAAATCCTCCTTATTCCTTATTTAAATCTCTGCAGCACAAGATGGTAAAGCAGTCTCAGACAGTTGTGGGTGGGTATTGAGTTAGGCGAGTGTGAAGTCGGTAGTCGTCGGTAATTGGCGTAGTAACCAGATGGTAATCGGTTCGGTAATCGACTGGTAATCAGGTGGCAGTCGGCTGGTAAACAGATGGCTGTCAGTTTGATAAACGGTGGATAACCAGATGGTAATCGATTCGGTAACTAGATGGTAATCGGTATGGTAATTGACTGGTAACCAGATGGTAATCGGTTCGGTAATCGGCTGATGGCCAGACGGTAATCTATTCAGTAGTCGGTTGGTAACCAGGTAGTAAGCGGTAATGTAATCTGTTGGTAACTGGACCTAGAAGTAGATTCTTCGTTAGTATAAGAATTCAATGTTTAGTATGTTCACTTGATAGACAGTAATTATATATAACGATGACTTTGCCATGCAGAGCAGAGGGCGGCAGAATATCAGAGTGCCGAGCACAATTCGGCTAGGCTACTTTATATCGACTATATATAAAGCCATGCAGAGCAGAGGGCGGCAGAATGTATAGCTAGAGTAATCAGCACAGACTGACTGGTTACTCTAGTGGAGCGCAACCAATATTTAGCGTAATCAGCACAATCTGACTGTCTTACGCTATTAGCAACGTAATCAGCACAATCTGGCTGTCTTACATGCAGAGCAGAGGGCGGCAGAATGCCAGAGTGCTGAGCACAATCAGGCTAGGCTACTCTATATCGACTATATATAAAGCCATGCAGAGCAGAGGGCGGCAGAATGTATAGCTAGAGTAATCAGCACAAACTGACTGGTTACTCTAGTGGAGCGCAACCAAAATCTAGCGTAATCGGCACAATCTGACCGTATTACGCTATTAGCAACGTAATCAGCACAATCTGACTGTATTACGTGCAGAGCAGAGGGCGGAAGAATGCCAGAGTGCTTGGCACAATCCGGCTAGGCTACTCTATATCGACAGTGGCTCACAGCTTATTTTATGCACTGTAAATTTACGAGTTTAAAGTGCTATAAAACAAACCAATGAAAAAATGATATAATTTTCAATGCAGATTTTTATACTTTATGTTTTGCTTTATGTTTAGCAAAAGCACCAAACGAAAAAAAAGCAACAAAAAATCGACTCACTCTCCCTACCAGAGATAAAAACAAACAAAGCAGTAGAACTGAAGATCACAGCTTATTTTATGTATGCATGTTTTTTCTTTGTTCTATCCAACTGTAACTCCGATTAACGGTTGTTTGTTTTTCTTTATGCGCGAAATTATGTCTGTAACAGGTTGAAGTTAATAATTAGTCTTATCGCGCGTGTCAATACGTCAATACTCGCATTCTTATAAAATGGATCGTCGCACAACGATTGAACAGCGTGAATTAGTAATACATCATTTTAAAAACGAAAAGCCGCAGCGGACAATTGCTCAAATAGTAAATTTAAATGCATCGACAGTCCAGAAAATTATTGAGCGTTTCATTCATGAAAACCGGATTGAAAATAAAGGCAGAATCGCACCCAACAAAATTTTTAATGCTACAGACGAGCGCTTTATAGTCCAAAAAATAAAGGCAAATCCTAAATTATCGGCACCAAAGTTGACCAGCGAAATTGTGAAAGACTTATGTAAATCCTGCTGTGCTGAAACTGTCCGCCAAGTGCTGCGCAAACATGATTTCAATGGTAGAGTTGCTAGGAAGAAGCCTTTTATAAATATCAGAAATAAGCAAAGAAGACTCGCCTTTGCCAAGGAATATATAACTCGGACTTCAGATTTCTGGAACAGCGTCATCTTTGCAGGCGAGTCAAAATTTAATATTTTTGGCTCGGATGGCATGAATTATGTCTGCCGAAAACCAAATACCGAGCTTCAAAATCAAAATCTTAAAGCCACGGTAAAGCATGGTGGCGGTTGCGTGATGGTATGGGCATGTATGTCCGCAGTTGGAGTAGGAAATTTAGTTTTTATCGAAGAAACGATGAATAAGACTGTTTACCTAGACATATTGAAAAAAAATTTGCTCCAAAGCTCCGAAAAATTGGGAATACCTCATAGTTTCCGTTTTTATCAGGATAATGACCCCAAACATAAGTCGGGGATTGTGCAGTCTTGGCTAATTTGGAACCACTCTAAATATTAAAATTATGTTTAAATTTATATAAACAGTTATTTTTTAAGATTTATGCGAACTGCATAAAATAAACTGTGACATGAAGTTCCTTAGTACTTTTTGTTTTTACCTTCTAAGTTTAAAAAAAAAACTATTTTCGAAAAAAAAGTTCCTTTTTAAAAATAAATATGTTTATGTATCAAATTGCATTTAATTTTTGTTTGTATCGCACGAAGTTTTTATTTGAGGACTCGGTAAGTTTTAAAATGAACTCTGCATAAAATAAGCTGTGAGCCACTGAATATAAAGCCATGCAGAGCAGAGGGCGGCAGAATGTATAACTAGAGTAATCAGCACAAACTGGCTGGTTACTCTATTGGAGTGCAACCAAAATTTAGCGTAATCGGCACAATCGGACCGTATTTCGCTATTAGCAACGTAATCAGCGCAATCGGATTGTGTTACGTGCAGAGCAGAAGGAGCAATCTCACTTACCTAGAAGTAGATTGTTGTTCTATTGAGCCTGTTGCGCACTATTATATTGAAACCATTTGTGAATTCTACCGGCTTAGGCTTCTTGAGTATAATTCTGGCTGCCGTGGTCATACTCTGTTGTTGTTGTTATTATTGGTTGCTGGTGTCTGTAATTTAATATTTCGTTCGTTGTTGTTGTCTTAGCTTTGGCTATTGTGTGTGAGGGTTTTGTTGTTGCTGTTATTGTTAGCTGGTGTCTGCGAGTAAGTACTTTGTCGTTGTTGTAGCTTTCGCTATTATCTCTGGTTTTCTTGGTGCTGTTATTGTTGGCTGGTGTCTAAAAATAACTACTTTGTCGTTGTTGTTATTATCGTTTCTTGTGCTTGCATGTAGGTCTAACTTATATTAGTATGCTTGCAGCTTAGATTATTAAATAATATATGATAGTATTAAATTAAAGATTTAATTGTATATGTATTTTATAATACAGATGTTTTATATGTAAGATATATATTATTTTGTAACGTTACGTTACAATACCATCTAATTAATGTTTATATCCATCTATATTGGTCGAAAGACCTCCAAACTGAGATAAATAAGTGAATAAGAATTTTCTATGTACATTTATCCTTATCAAGATAGCCACAGCAGCATCAAAAGATCATAGATGGCGCTGTAGAAGCGAACAAAAACTTAGTCATTACTCAAACCACAATCTAATCTTGTGCTAGAAAGCTTTTTGAATTCGCTTTAGAATTAAAAAGCTCACTTGAATTAACAGCCTTTTTCTGATAACAGATGAGATTACACAGATCGAACATATTATATTCGCCGAATGCTGCGAAAAAATGCTAACTTCACACCGGTAGTTTGTATAGGCCTCATAACAAAATTGCGAAAGCTGAATCGGTCATTTCAATTCTGGCTTTATGAAAATCAAATACGCGACTAGTTAGTGAGTAAAGAAGTGAAAAAAAGAATTGTAGTGAACTGCTGCTTAATAAAAGCTGTGCCATTTGAAAGGAATTATAGTAACAGAAAATTAAAAAAAAAAAAGGTAAATTGGTATTAAAAACAAAAATAAAAATTAGTATAGTTAAAATCTTGTTACCCTCAAAGTTTCAGAGTGATCAGGCGATATTTGAGGAAAACACAAGAAAAAGTGCTAATAGCTTACAAAAACGGTTCCCTTGTTACAAAATAATTACATTCACCGTGTTAATAATGTTTTGTTTTTACGTGCAGGGGACCTATAATTAAGTATCTTGCGATATTGCATAATTTAAGGCATGAGGAGTCCTTTTCAATACGAGGAGTTTGTTTAATCCTGCAGGCAGAACTTACGACATAGGCTTCAGCAAGAACAAGAAAACATCCAACAGGCATTCTTCTCCAACAAACACCCAAGCTAAGCTCATGTTCCCATCCATAGGGCTACCAACACACCGACACATCTTTAAGCAACACATGTAAAAAAAACAACTGAAAAGCAAGTTAACAAAAATTAATAATTCGCTTAATATTACAGTGCGTAAGTGAACCACTATATGTAGATCCATAAGTAAACGAGAAACCAAAAAAGAAACACAGAATTTGAAAATAAATCAGTACGCTTGTCTTAAATGCAAGGTTTAGTCGCGTGTGTAAAATAAAAAGCTTGTTAAAACTCGGAAAAAAAAGAACACAGAATTCTTAATAAAATATATAAAAAAAAATTTTAAAAGTAAAGATAAAGTAAAAAAAAAAGCTATTTCAAATGGTATGGTCAATCGAATTAAATAAATCGTATGTTAACGTAAAGTAAATTTAAAGTAATGTTAAGATAAGTTAATGTTCAATTCACAATGTGATAATTAAGCATTATTATAAAAAAAAGATGACATTTAAAGTGAATATAAAACAAAACATATGGAGTCTTGAAAAAAAAAAAACAACCCTACAATATAATAATATAATATCCATATAAATCACATTAAAATTCTAACTTTACAGCCAAACTTCATCAACGAGCTGCAAGCCTGGAGATCTCGGATGAATATGTTAGTAATTTGTTAATCTATACCAGGCATGCGCAAAAGGCCGCCCATGGGCGGATAGCTTTCACATGCATACAACAGCTTTCAGTCAAAAAAGCTTTGCAGTCGAGACTCGCACTGTTACACTGAATATTTATTCACATTCGTGATATCAGAGCACACGATCAGTCGCCAGAGATAATGAGATGGGAAACTTCTTTTTAGCAATGACTTTTTCATGTTTCCCGCCATATTCATGCTTCTTCTTTAACTTTTTGTATACTTTTCGAAGGCTCATGTATTGTGTACGCGATTCACCTCATAGTTGTCAAGTATTATTGTCAGATTTTATAAATAGGGTTGCAATGCAAAAAAATAAAAATGTACTCCTAAATCAAAGTTGCTTTGAACTAAAATGTCGTAAGCGGTGGACTTATGGCATTTTCTTTTCTTTCTAAAAGAAATAGAGAATAAATTACATTTTTCTGTTGACCCTCTAAGCAGAGAGTGAAGAATATTTTAAATTTTATCTTGAACTCAACAATTTTTACCTCTTCTTAGTCGAGATAAGTGCAACAAACTATATTTTGCATAATTCTAGTTTATGGCCCACACCTCTTTATTTTGTTTTCGAATCTGATCATATGTATATAGGCTTCTTAAACTCAATGGGGGTAAAATAAAAGAAGCTCTTTTATATCTTAGGAGATAAAATTCATCAAAGTTTGGAAAATTAAATAATTTTTTGCCGAATTTTCACTACATAACAATAAATTCAAACGGTAAACTTACTTCAATTATTTAACTTATTTTAACCAGGCATGCACGTTAACGTTAATTTTAACGGTAACCGAAATATTTTTTTCGTTTCGTTGAAACGAAATAAAAAAATTACGTTAATTCAAAAAACGAAAAATATTTATTTCGTTTCAGAGAAAACGATATAAAATTTTTTCGTTTTTTTCCCAATCAACCGTTGAAAATAACGTTAATTTCAACAAAAAAATTTCGTTTTTTTTTTGTATCAGAAGAAATTTTTTTTAGCATAGGAGAAAATAATAGATAATTTTTCGTTTTTCAACGAAACGAAATTTGCTTTGATAAATTTTTAACGTTATTTAAAAAACGAAATAATTTTGATAATTTATTTTTCGGTTTCAACGAAACGAAAAAATTTTGTTGATTTCGTTGAGCATGTCTGATTTTAACATTAAATTATTTACCATTTTAAGCAAAGTTGTGCCAAAATACAACGCACTCATACTTTTACTTTAAGCTGCTCATGGCCTTCTAGATTGAATATTTGAAAATAAACGTCTTTTAAATATTTAAGTGAAATTTATTGCTAATTTTATGTTAAGTTTTATTACAATAACTTATTCATTTAATGTCCTGAATTCACAGATATATATATGATATATATATATATGAGATGAAACATAATTATTTTTGTGTCAAGCGAAAGCTTCATCGATCACTTCCAATGACATGTCTTTATAGAAATAATGGGTTCCGCAAGCGAGATGGTAATCCACGATTCGAACTTTTGGGATTACTTTATCGATAACATGTTAGCAAGGATTTTGCTGGTGCTTAAATGAAATATCAATAATAATGTTAATTTATTTCTTAACATTTCACTTTTCTGTTCCTTCAGTTTGTAGCATTTGAGGACAGAATATTTAGAGGAAACTGCAATTAATCTTACTTTTGAGATCAAAATTTCAGAGAAAAGATCACGATTCAATTTAAAAAGATAGTTTATTTGAGAAAAGAACCGAAAAACTGCTAATTCTTAATAAGGGCAGAAATAATGTTAAATTGTTCTGCGCCTTGATGTTATACCTAGTGGAGACGTCCTGTAACGCATACCCGACCTATATAAAATTATTCTCAATGAAATAGTACTAGTACAGTACTATTATAAATTCGTACTTATTAATTCGTATCGAAAAAACCTACTTCAAATAATACAAAACTACTTTTTCAAGCAACACTGCAGTTAAGATTCAGGCCGTGGTGGCTTTCAGATTAAAACAGTGACCGTCTTCAGACGATACAAATGCTCTGATAGAGATTCTTAACTTAGCGCTTTTTTTCTATAACTGAATTGTTAAGTCAGACTTCAAAAATATTGAAAAATTGTTCGAATGCAAGTCCAAGTACCAAATAACAACGAATAAACATACTGCGGTCGTTAAAATGCATATTTGATGAGAATTTTTAAAAAAATTTATTTATTTAAAGTGATGAAAATAAATTATATTTTCGTAAGTGTTCCAAACTGTTGGCTTACTGTCTTACATATCACCAGTTTGACAACTATTATTACGTGTCAAGTATCAAATATTCAGCGAAAAATCTAATGCAGTTCGTTGAATGTGACCAAGACTCGCTTTCGGTGAATAAATCTCCTTGTGGTGAGAATCGGTTTGCCTCCCTAGGGGTGAACTCCTCCCTACTGGTGAGTTTATAAAAAAATTTTACTAACACATTCATATGATTTACGTTGGTATTGGCGTAATTTCGACAGAAGGCTATCTCTTTCTTGACGAATTTTGTTTAAGTTTCCCATCTCTTTATCTCTGCAGTCGCTTTGCGAACTTAATGCTGTAAGGTTGCGGTCACTTGCTCTTGCTTTATTATCGACAAACTACCATTCATACGCATGAATATGCGTTTGTTTATTGTATATGTTTGTCTTTAATAATTTTTTGTTTTTAAATAAAAGGGATTTAATTAATTCGAACAATTATACTTAATTCTTTAACGAAGCTTGTAGTATTGAATATGACAACACAGTAGCAAGCGACCGCAACCTTTCAGCATGAAGTTCAAACAGCGACTGAACATATGTTGTGATTGTTACAATGAACTCACTCGTGCTTTTCGTTCAGTGTTAACTTGAAAAACAAAAGCTTTGCAATACAAACACAAAACTTTGAATGTATTAGTTTGCGCACCCCTGATCTATACCATTGACGGGCAGCTTTGCACACTTGTGATTGTATAAGTACATGAAAATATGTATTCATCTCACGTACAGAACGATCAAAGCTTCAGTATCCAAGCAAACGTCAAGCAGACAAGACCTGCGCTTGAGTGTTCCTTGAATGCATGAAAAAAAAATTGCGAGATATTACACTGAATAAATTTTATGTTTACAAGTATGTATGAGCAAAATTTTTTATTTTTAGAAAATATCGGAATGGCGCTTTGTGTGTTTGACAATTTGACAACAATTTTGATTAGTAAAAAGCTGTTTTAATTTTATTTAATATTAAAGTTAACTTCGCGGGTTCAGATGAAGTTAAAAAAATACCTTGCTGGAAACCTCGACTTCGGTTTCCAGACTTTTATATTGAAACACACGATTTTAAGTTTAACTTCACAAACTATTTACTTTATTTCGACTTCTCTCAGTCGGTCACTAATTAACACTAAACTAAAATATTCTTTACTAGCTTAGAAATAACCTTCAATTACCAATACCAATAACCAATAACTTAAGCTAAGTATGTTGCAATCCCACGATGAACTCGCTGCGTCGGCAATCCAACAGTGCTGGCAGAACGATGCTCCAATTAGCCGGCGCGTGTGCTGACTCTGCTTAAAGCTTGGCGTCAACTTGTCGACGCTTGCTTGCAGTACAAGTGATGCGTATTCAGCATATTAGTGGGAATGCAGGGTGTTAACTCCTCCCTCCTTAAGAATCTGCGTCGCGCAGATTGAATAAGGACGAGGAGATGGCATCGGGACTTCGATTAGGTTTGGGTACTGGATTTACAGCTGTTACTTGTTTTTCCGGAAATCGAATTGCAGGAATGTCAAAACTGCCACTTATTTTTCTCCAGAGGGTGTATGCAATGGATGCTATAATTATGACAATGAAGATGTCAGAAGCAAAGGAAAAGTTTAGTCATCCTTTCAATTTTTCGAGATGTCCAATATTCCTCAGACTAAGATCATGAACGTGTTCCAAGTTTACCTTCATGCCACGATTTGTGATATTTGACAGTACTGGCGGAAGTGCTTGAAGGCTTGAGACTGTTTTGCTGGAGAACGTATGGTTTCGCAAATGTATTATCTCGTTACTAAGTTGTAGAACATATGACCCATTCAGCAAGCTGGTTACGTTGTTGGCGTTAACCTCTCCACAGAAATTTGAAAGAAAAATGATATTTTCATTTATAAGTTCGGAAATTACCTCGTTGTTCGCTTTGTAGTGACAAGAAGCGTGACCCCCCTTGAGTATTCTGGGCAGACAGTCATCCTCGTCTAACTTCTCCAAATCACCTGTTTCGCAAACAGTAGAATTGCTAATAGAGAAACAATTTCTTTCCATGCCATATGTTTCTCTCTGGTTTACGAGCATCTTCTGGAACTTCAAATCAATCTGTTTACCATCATTTATCGTTGCCCGTGTTATCAACAAGTGGTACTTCTCATTTTTCAGCTTTGGCATCGAGAGGACATATAGAAGAAGAGAGCCGTTAGTCATTACAGTAGGTTTTCCATACTCAATCGCCTCTATAGTGTTCTGGTACGGAAGAGTCTCCATTTCTGCGAGTATTTGATTGATTTCTTCCAAGTCGAGGAGGTTGGTGTTCACGATTCCTTTTTTAGCCATCTGGCAGGCTCGCACGATCTCTCCAACTTCTTCCTTAAGCAATATCACCTGGTTTATTGCATCTTGTTTTACCTGTCTCACTTCAGTTTCCTTGTAAATACCATTTATACTGTTGACAATTTGTTTCATCCTCTGCATTACCTCCTGAGTCGCACTGAAGAGTTTTTCGTTGATTTTAAACTGCTGATTGTTGTTTTCAATGACTTTCCCTTGCTTTTGGAGAATCAGGTCCCAGTCGGTTGCATCCGGGTTCCCGGCGATCCATTTCCAAGCAGAACCGATCCAGTTTATCGAGCGCGGTCTCCTAATTTTTGCGCCTCGTAATTCATTCAGGCGTTCTTCAGTTTGGTTGACATAAAACTCCAAGAGTAAGCCCTTCCCCTCGTCTTTGAAATTTGTTGCAGCCAAATTTGTTATTTGCTCTAGCGCATCGATATAGCGTTGTAGGTTAATGATGTGCACCAACTTGAAGTTTCCATTCACAATCCAGCCATCTCCTTCCCTAATTGATACTATGGGAGATTTGTATTTGAGTACATGAAAGCATTCTACAGCTGCTACTAAACTTCTGCAAAGTAGTTATGAGCTTAAAAATTATGTAAAAGAGTTCTTAATCTCTAATTTCTCTATACTTTATATTTTTATTTTTAACATTTCACAAAAATTTACTTATTTCCTAAAATTTATTTATTTTATATGATTTTTCTTATATTTATTTTTTTTTTTTTTTGTTTTTTAAATTCAATAGAAGATTTATGAAATTTAATATAATTCTTTATAGAATGAATTAATTTTTAAAAAAGTGTATTTAAAAGGAACATTTGCAAATCATTTAAAAAATATTAACCAATGATGTTTAAAAAAAAAAAAAAGGAAAGAAAAAATTATTTTTATAACAGTGTGTATCTTGTTATTAATAGCTAAAAGAAGGGAAGAGACAAAGAAAACAAAAACATTTAAATTAGTAAATTTTTAATCTCTTTATGCTTATCTCATTCCTCTTTTTTATTGGTTTTTTCGTGTCTTTATTTTATGTTTTTTTTTTTGCATTTTTTATAAAAGATACATTTATACATTTTTTTTATGGGACTTATGAAACTTTTTTCCCATTGTTGTGGTTATGGTAACGTGATTATCTTGTCCTACAATTTCTTTTTTGTATAGAGGTTTTTGTTTTCCCTTTATCTGCTTATTTACTTATTTATTTATCTGCATTATACTTTTTAGGTTCTGTTTTTTTTTTATTTATTCTGAGATTTCTTAACTCTTGGTTTCTTTCTAGTTGACTTCTTATATCATTGTGCACTTTTTCCTGAAAATCTTTTAAATTCTGATAATTTATTCGTTGCGTTCTGTTAAAAAATATGTCACTAGGTTTTTTATTAATTATAGAGTGCACGGAGTTATTGTACCTATCAACTGCTATATAGAGTTGCTCTTTTGGACTAATGTTTTTTAACTCCTTTTCGAGGCAACGATAAATTTCTAATACAGTGGAATGCAGCCTTTCAACTTGCCCGTTGACTTCACTTTTCTGAGTTGGAGTTTGGTAGAGTTCGATCCCCAATGATGTTATATAATTTGAAACTAAAGAACTCATGAATCCTCTTTCATTGTCGGTAACGATTATTCTGGGTGTTGTAAAATAATGTAAAATTTTGATGAACTTTGTTCGAATATGAATTGCGGATTTGTTTTTAATGCTGAAAAATTTGGAAAATTTTGAAAATTTGTCGATACAACTTTAGAATTTAAATCCACACATTTCGAAGATATCATGAAGAATTTCGCATGGGTATTGATGTATGGGAGTTTCTTGTAGCTTGGGTTTGGTTGGATGGCGATCATATTTATTCAAACAGCATACCTCACAATTACTTGTGTACCTTCTGATAAGGCTGTTCATGCTAGGGAAGTAATACTTTTCCAGAATTTGTTCCCTATTTTCTTTCGGATTCCTATGTGCCCTCTTGTGTTCCTCTTCAATTATGCTACAGACCCTCTCTTGGTTAGCTACGTCCTCAACTAATCTTTGTGTAACACGTATCTTGTAACTCCCAAACTTATCTAGGTAAACGTTTTGTAGTAATTGGAGGTAATTCTCAGGTATTTTAATACCATTTACTAGAACGGGATAAGGAAATTCTTTTAGTAGTTCTGTGAGATTTGACGTATTTAGTTCTTTCACTCTAATAACCAGGATGTGGTTGTTCCGCAATACGCGAGTCTTCTCCTATCCTAAACACAATTTGATTTCTAAATACGTTTATTAGCGCTTCTACGTGAGGAATTAAGTCAGAATTATCCTGCTCAGCGCTATGAATACTTTCGTCACCTCCGGTAGAGTTTTCCCCATCCTCACCTTGACTAGTTAATTGGTTTACCTCTGTTTTTAATCGCGAAAGAGCATCAGCCACAAAGTTTGATTTACCGGGAGTGTAAATCAACTCGTAGTTGTACTCTTCTATTCTTGCTTTCCAGCGCTTGAGCTTCGCATTGAAGTTTCTATTACCTAATGCAAAGGTCAAGGGCTGGTGGTCGGTGAATATTCTTATTTTCCCAGCGCCATATAAATAATTTCTCAGATTATCCAACGCCCACACAATTGCCAGCATCTCCTTCTCGTTTGTCGCATAGTTTTCTTCAGAGCGATTTAAGGAGCGGGATATGTAGGCAATTGGCTTTTCCTTTCCATGTTCCCCCTGGGAAAGTACTGCACCTATAGCGTAGTTAGATGCATCAGTCGTAAGATTGAATGGCTTATCAAATTCTGGGAAAATAAGAACTTCTGAAGAAGTAAGCAGCTTCTTGAGGTCATTAAATGCTTGAAGGGCTTCATTATCGAGGTGGATTGTTATATTCCTTGATTGGCTAGCTTTTACTTGAGCGTGCTCGCCACGAGTTAGGTTAGTAAGTGGTTTTGCTATTTTCGCATAGTCGCGAATGAACTTCCTATAATATGAGGTAAGACCTAAAAATCTTTTCAATTCTTTTAAGGTTTCAGGTGGAAGAATACCATCTATCGCTTTAATTTTTTTTTTGATCAGGTCGAATGCCTTTGGGTGAAACCAGATAACCTAAAAATTCTACAGTTTTCTCCATAAAATGAGTTTTTTCCAAATTTACCTTTAGTCCTGCTTCTTCCAATCTTTGAAACACTGTCTCTATGTCATTAAGGTGATCTTCCTCTGTTTTACTGAATATAATTATATCGTCTATGTAGACGAAACATATTCTTCCTATAAATTCTTTTAACACATCATCTATCATTCGTTGAAAGATGGCAGGGGCGTTTTTAAGCCCAAATGGCAATCTTAAAAATTCAAACTTGCCATTCATCGTGGAAAAAGCTGTTTTCTTTATATCTTTTTCTTTCATCAGTATTTGATGAAATCCAGAGGTAAGACCTTACTCAGAGGTAAGACCTTAATTGTCGTAAAAAATTTTGCATTAGATAGACAGATAGACAGATACAGGAACTCCTTGGCTCTGGAGTCATACGCCATTCAGACAGTCCCTACAATTCACCCATATGGGTGGTCTCGAAAAAACCGAAGCCGAAGGTATGGCGTATGACTCCAGAGCCAAGGAGTTCCTGTATCTGTCTATCTACTTCTTCCTTCATATTGATTGGGTATGGGTAACTTTTCATATAGATAGGGTCATCAGTAGTGGTTCGAATTTCGGCTCTAACTGTGGTTTTGACTACCTCTTCATTAGAGATAGGTCCATAAAGTTTGTCAAATTTAGAAATTAAATTATTAAGGCGAATTTTGGTTTCTTTAGACAGTCCTACACCGACCAGAAAGTGTACATTTTCAGAAATTTTAGCTTTAAGAGGAATTTTAATATTAGGTTTCAATGTTAAGATATTCAGTTTTCTATCGATAACAGCTTCAAGTTCTCTTAAGGTGTCATCCCCAATGATACCGTGAAATGTTGTGAGACCCGGCAGAATATAAAAGGTGACAAGGGTATTATTTCCAGCTTTTTCGAAAAATCTGCCGGATATTTTTTCCAATATTTTGATGTTACCAGCAGCGAAATGTACAGAGAATGGTTTTTTTTAATGAAGTTGGATTATTATAAATGGATGGGCTGATAAAATTTTTATTTGCTCCTGTGTCTACCAGGAAATTTAAAACTCTACCATCCCCTGATTTGTACTCTAAATAAGGAACGCTGGAGAGGCATTTGTCATAAAATTTTCGTCCTCTTGTTCCTCATGAGTTCCATCATCTGCCATGACAGTGGTTTCCATGTTATTTAACTTTTGTTGCTGATAATATTGAGTTGACGGGGCTTCCCTTTTGTATGAATGAATTCTATCAGGTCGGTTTGTATAGTTAAGTCGTTTAGACTGAAATGAGCTATGTGACTCCGATTTTTCCTGGAATTTTGAGTCATTGTGTCTAAATGATCGGCTTGAAGTAGAAGGGCCGGCGTTGTCATAGGCTATGGGCTTTGAGTTGAACCGGTTCCCAAAAGATGGCTCGAATTTCTTGGGGGGTAATGGTGGTCTTGTTTCGCTGGAAAATTTCCTATTCATGGGAACCGTTACGCGATTTTGGACATTCGAATGAATTATGTTATTGCGTAACGTTAGATTTTGTAGTTCGATACAAGCAGCATAAGCTTCAGGAAGAGTTTTTGGTTTCTGAATTATTAACATACGTGATATATCGCTGTTAAGACCGCGAATAAACACATCCAGTGCTCGATTACGATAGGAGGCCAGAAGGGCATCCACTGTTTCTTGCGAATACGCTTCTGACTTCAATTTATTTATTATGAGCGAAAATTGATGGTTTACTGTAGCGTAAAACTCATCAAGTTTTGAACCTTTTTGAGACAACTGAGCGAGTTGATGCTCAAGCGTCTGCAGGTCCCTTTTATCTGCATAATGCAGCGAGAGTACACGTTTTATTTCAGACCATTCTTCGTTGAAAATATTATAAGATACCAGAGCGGTATATGCATTACCCCTTATTTTTTGTCTAATGTGCTACAGTATTGCCCTGTATATAGGCTTACTGCGAACTATTTCAAAGTCTTTTAGGATAGATTCTACGTTACTTATCCAAGAAACATATTACAGTCAAAGACTTGCAGTTCTTTTACACAATCCGGTAGCTTACCGATATCCTTAAGGTCCTGTTCTGTCCTAGGAGCGCACAATGGTTCTGTTCCTTCGCTGATTGCAGGGAGGTTGACCATAGATTCTTGCTCCATCAAATTGAGGCGTCTTTCGGTCTGAGCGATACTGCTGTCTAGCCCCTTCAACTGTTCAAGGATCACGTTCACCGCCCCGGTCAAATCCGTCACAGATTTCTTTACTTCCTCCATTGTGTCGTAGTCGTTGATTGTCCTGGATCGGAGTCCGTACATGGGTTCTCAAAATCTGAAAATAAAATAATAAGCTCCCCTTTTTTCCCTGGTTCTTCTTTTTTTTATTTTTATGTTTTGGTTATTGTTTTTTTTATATATTTTTGCACCAATTACTTGTTTTTGAGGAGAGATTAAGTCTCAGAAGACTTTCGAATATTTCTAGACATCAATTTTCCTTTGGAAAACTTAGTTTTGCTTTTTCTATTTTTTTTTCTTGTATCTTTTTTTTATTTAGATTTTCTCAAATTCTTTTTCTTTTTACTGAAGTCTGAGTGTTACTTACTCAGCATTAGTTTTCATTTGTTAGTTTCGATTTGGTTTTGAGAACTTGGTTTTCTCAAATTCTTTTTATTTCCGAAAAAATGTTGAATTCAGTATTTATTTTTTACTTCTTTTTTCGATTAAGGCTTTTATCGAATTCTTTCGCAAAAATTTCAATTCAGTATTAATTTTTAATTTCTTTTTCTTTTTATTTTTTCTTTTATTTAAGTTATTTTTTATTTTCACTAAATCCTGAATTTTATTTATTTATTTTTAATTTCTTTTTCTTTTATACCTTCTGGTTTTCTCAAGATATTTTGTATTTTCACTAAATTCTGAATCTGTTTATTCAATATTTTTCTACTTCTTTTTTATGAAGATTTTAATATTTTTTTTTTGTTTTTTTGTTTCTTTCAATATTTTAAAAAGCATCACTTTAAATATTCTTTTTATTTCTTCTTTAGGACTTTGTTTTTTGTTGCTTTTTCTTACCCAATTATAATTGCTTCCACAAATCTTCGGTGGACCGACATTGGAGGGATTGTGTACTCCGGTTTAGTTCCAAACGTTAAAAATTGTAAGGAACCTACTTAGGCACAAGGACACCTCACCACCAGGATCTTTAACTCGTTTGATAAATGTTCTTTCTGAAAAAGTTATTATCTGGTTCTTATGTTCACATATGTTAAACCTCTTTTGTTCGAACAAATCAATATATGGAAAGATCTTTGGCTTTATGCCGGTCCCTGCTCGGGCGCCAGTTAACTTCGCGGGTTCAGATGAAGTTAAAAAAATACCTTGCTGGAAACCTCGACTTCGGTTTCCAGACTTTTATATTGAAACACACGATTTTAAGTTTAACTTCACAAACGATTTACTTTATTTCGACTTCTCTCAGTCGGTCACTAATTAACACTAAACTAAAATATTCTTTACTAGCTTAGAAATAACCTTCAATTACCAATACCAATAACCAATAACTTAAGCTAAGTATGTTGCAATCCCACGATGAACTCGCTGCGTCGGCAATCCAACAGTGCTGGCAGAACGATGCCCCAATTAGCCGGCGCGTGTGCTGACTCTGCTTAAAGCTTGGCGTCAGCTTGTCGACGCTTGCTTGCAGTACAAGTGATGCGTATTCAGCATATTAGTGGGAATGCAGGGTGTTAACTTTAATGTTACTAAATGTTAACATATTAGTAGCAATGCCAATTTAAATTTTCAGATTAAAATATGTTGGTACTTTCGTTTGGTAAAAAGAAATAATTAAGAGTTGTAAAAATTCTACGAATTAAAAATAAAAATATTATATTTATATAAATCTTATATTATAAGAATACATAAAATTACAAATATTTGTAAAACTTCATTTTCTATGTTTAATAATACATATTATCCATTCATTGGTCTGTTTGCATTTCATAGTCCGTCCATTACAAGTTCATTTAAATTCGTTATATAAATCGAAGCACAAAAAAAAAGTCACCCAATGATACTACAAAAAGAGCTTTAGCACTGCATTGTTTTCAGTGTAAGCTTTAAAGCGCTCCTTAATACATACTCAAGATAAGAAAGTATAGGTGTGCAAAGTTGCCCGTCAATGATCTATACTATTATAAACTTAATTTTTTTCTAAATAATGCTTAGTCAATAAATTTCGAATGTTAAATACTAAAGCCTAGAGGGAAGCCTAAAGAGGGAAGAAAAAGAAAGAAAAAAAAAAAACTCCGGTATGTTAATTCGAACAGCGAATTTTGTTCGAAATTTTTTTATTAAGACAAAGCAAAAAACAAACTAAAAGTTCAGTGCACTTTGGGTTGAGTGTTAACTATTTTTTATGAATATTTTGAAACAGCTGATTGACTTAACACTAAAGTGAAGATTTTTTTAAATTATCTATACTAGACTTTATTTGATATATGCATTATAAATTAATACTTTTTTTTTATTTTGTTTTGTTATAATTGATAGTTAATGAAATAGTTAATGAAATTTGATTAGAATTATAAAAAAAAAAAAATTATTTGTAATAAAAAGAAAACAATGTGTCATAATAAAAGTTAAAATTAATAAACATGACTTATTAATGCATGTAAAAAAAAAATTATCTTATTTTCAACAAAATACAAAAAAAAAAAATATAATAAAAACATTTAATTAATCTACAAATTTAAAATTATGATTTAATTTTGTTTATTCTATGACCTAACTCCGGGCATCATTATTTGTTGGGTTTTCAAATAACGTTTTTTTTTAAATTGAAAACCATGGATGGGAGGGTGAAGAAGGGATCAGGTCATCAGATCCCAGACCAGTTATTATAGGGCTTTTTCAGGATAGTTGGTTAGGTGTAGAGTCAGTATTTTGTTTTCTTCCGGTTAAAATTATCTAGTTTTTTTTTGTTCATATTTTTATACGCACGTAGATTTTTTTGTCAAGGATTTCTGTAGCAGGTTAGCAAGTCCCACCCCCAAAGCCGACGAGACTAAGCCTATGCCAGTACGTGCAACCGCAATTCCTACTATAGTTCAGAAACCAAATCCTTAGGTGTTTTAAAAGAAAGAGAGAGAAAAGAGAGCTCCTGTTTGAATTAAGATCAATATGGCGGTCCGATGCCCATCCGGTGATTTTCTTAAGCATGTCTTTTTGTATGGACACGGTTATATCCACACTCTCTAACTCTCTCACCAGAATATCACAGAATACCATTACAACACACAACACAATTTGATCATAAAAAGCTTGGTAAAAGTCCTTTCAAGGGCTGAAATGGACAATTTGTTTTTTTTTATGTAACCAGTTTTCGAGGGTTTACTTCCAACTCGGTAAAACTCGTTAAGAGAATCTTCTTGACGAATCTCGAAGCTTCGATTGATTTGATGCTCGAAGACTTTGAAAAATCTGCGTCTACATTACCCAAGGTCCAGCACGATATGGATGTGTTCTGCGTGATAAGAAATAAGTAGAATGGTCCCGGTAAATTGTCTGTGTAATTCAACGTAATCCAATCTAAAATTTCTGAAGTAAACTGCCGATTCAAAAATGCCGTGGAGCACTTGCTGTTCAATACCACAGCGACCAATTCTTTTGGATAACAAGTACTTGATTCTCTCTTTTGCAGTAGAAGGATTCTTTGGCAAAACGAGGGAATCTCCATCAAGGTTTTTATATACCCAGCAAAATTTTTCGTCAAGCCTTGATATGCATGCAATTCTAAAACGCAATTCTAGATTTATGTTTTAATTCTAAAACATAAATGCTGATTGACCAATATTGAAAAACATTATATTGCATATTACTCGTATTTCAGTCAGTAATTTCAGGCCTTTGAACTTTCGGAATTTTTTCCTTTTTTTATTTTATACTTAATTTTTCTGTTTGAGTGTTGTTTTTGCTTCAAATGCTTACATTTTTGAAAGCCAAAATTATAAACTCAGAAGAACTTATAAAAAATATAAAATTCATGATTAATATAAACACCTTAAGCGGCCTTTTTCTAAAATGTATCATGTTTTAATCCATTTGAAAGAAAAGGAATGAAAGGAATAATAAACTAGCAAATACCTGGCGCGTTGCAACACCTCAGACAAACATAGGCACTTAATCTGTGACTTCAAGACCTATTCGATCAAAAATGTAGCTTGTATAGGGAGGCACACCCACTTGTACAAAGCCCGGCTCAGTTTTCTAGTGGTGTAACAATAACGTGATTTCTTTGGACCAGGCTAAAACCGACCAACGGTTGTAAGCGCCATCTAAGTAAGTAAGTAAGTAAAAATAACGTGAGCGTGATTTTTCATCTCTCTCTTTGGGAAAAAAAAATGTTTGGCTTGCGTTGTCAAAAGTAGATGATTGCAGATTTTAAGCAAAAGTTGCAAAGAATCAATGAGTGATATTTATTTAATAACAAAACACTATCAGCCTTTTCAAAAAACGATTTTAATGTACAACATTTTCAAAAATAATGAACAGTTTAAAATGTAAAAAATAGCCATCTCAGAAAATACATAGCTTTTCCATGTATTTTATTTTAAAACTGGCTACTTTTTGACATTCAACTCATGTTTGGACGTATTTATAATTTTAAATTATTTTAAAATTCAAAAATTTAACTTAACATGGACGAAGATAGTTTATTTATGGGCAGAGAAATCCTAACGGACTATAGTGCTGTACGAAAAACAACATGGTATAAAACAGGGATGCCCAGCGCCTAACTCTTTCCACTCTTTGCACTCTTTTACAACAACTTCGATGTTTTCATGATTGTTGTAATTCGACGAATTCAGTTTGAAGTAAAATCATTGCTTCTTATTGCTTTATTGTTTTTTTAAGAGCCATCAAATGACGGTATCTTGCATTTCCATGTTGTTGTTTTTGTGTGTTCAACAATTTAACTTGTGCGCATGGGCTCGGTCACCATTCGTGTTGTTGTTTGTATGTCCTTTTGTTATTTTGCTTGGGCGCTGCCAGCATTCGTTTTGTTGTTTTTAACATGCTCCACTCTTTACAACAACTTCAATATTGCAATGATTGTTGTAATACGCCGAATTAAGTTTTCAGCTTCTTATTACTTTATTGTTGTATTTGCGCACATTGAAGGATTCGTGTTGTTGTTTTGTGTGTTTAATATATATGAACTTTTGCGCTGGCGCAGATGTATGTTTTATGCGTGTTGTTGTTTTTATGTGTTTTTGTAGTTAGAAAAATTATTGTGCCACGAATCCAAAGATTTGTTGTTGTTGTTGTCTTTTTGTTGTAATTGTTGTAGCACTCTTCAAATAATTTTTCTGGGCATCACTGGTATAAAAAACCTACCTCCACGTCAACGTCATTGCAGGCTTGGTCTTCGTAAGAGTCATCATAACAACCATTTACCGCTACCATTGATATGTCTACAATGGATACCGAGCTTGGCATTGACCCACCACCCATGGTAGACTACTCAAGCTTATAAAATGCGCTTGCTCTATTGGCTGCTAGCTTTAAAATAACAGGCCTCGTTGCACCTGTTTGCAGGAGCCGACAATCCATGAGCAGCCAACAAGCCAGAAACTTCACTCCATATCTTGTCCTTCTACCTAATTGTTTCGATGTTGTTTTTGGAGCTGCCCAAGACACTTCTATCAAGGCACAATTCCCTGAGGATGGCCTTGTGCTCCTAATTCTAAGATGATAGCTCTGAATTCATAAGTCACAAGCGAGCACATTGCCCCTTAGCTCTTAGCACCCTTGACGTTCTGTGCATATCGATCCAATCTGATCTTCGTTAGAATGATCATATATTTGCTGTGTCGAAAAAAGCGGTCAAGTGCCTAGATTTTAGAACGGTGCAAGAAATACTTCACTCCACCTGATCTTCACTTGATGAGGTAAAGCTCATATACTAGCCCAAAAATGGAGTACAACTCGAACATTTGGGCAGGGCCTTCAGGATCTTATTTGGTGCTTCTGGACCGAAATTAACGTCGTGCGATAGATTTGATAGGGGAGAAACCATTTCTTCCTTTTTCAAATCTCTTGGGCATCGACCCAATGTTGATTACCTAAGCCTTTTGTACAGGTACTACAATGGGGAGTGTTCGAGAGAAATTCATGGTTTGACGCTCGTATGTTTTCTACACCCACTCTGGCAGCTCTCAAGGCTCATCTTTAAACTATTATTGCCTTGATGTCCAATAGAACATACCATTACTGACACAGTTCGTTCTTCGATTGCTAGTTAATTGAGGAATAATCTCCCTGCCAGTGTCTTCCCCGGAAGTTTTGAGCTGCACATATTTAAAACACACCTTCACCGAAACTACTCTACTTTCCCAACATCCCACTAATCTATTACTCTTCTCTCGAACTAACGCAATGCTTACTTCATTTATACGATGCATTCTCTGAGCGTTGGTTAAGCCTAAAAGTAATCTTTTTTCTCAATTTCCTACTTGTCAGAAATAGTTTTCTTTCGAAAAGCGATAAAAATCATTTGTTTTTCTATCAAAATTGTCAGTGTTCTTTTCTTTTTTGAAACATCCCTATTTTATCAAAATAATGCTTTAGAGCCTGAACAGAATCAAAAGTCGTTGCGACCAATGATCCGCTCTGGTCGTCGAACGCAGCGAATGCGTCCAGAATGAAGCGATTGCGATTTTTTGATTTTCGTTAGCAATTAGTTCTGGTTTAGAGCCTGAACAGAATCAAAAGTCGTTGCGACCGACGATATCGCAAAGCACAACAACACATGAAAATATATGAACACGTCCAAAATCAAATCGCAGGTCGTTGGTCGCAACGATAAATCGCTGACTTAGAATCTATTCTATTTTTGCTTTTGCGACCGACGATTTTCTCTCTGAGAGCCATTAGTGCTGCCATATTTTTGCTTATAATTGGGTACGTTCAAAGCCATTTTCTTAGTTGTTATTATGAACTGACGTTTGTTGTTTGCTTGTGCAGTATTTACACTAACACTTTTTTGCTTTTGTTGTATTTACAAAGTGTAAACCACAACTAATTGCTAACGAATATCAAAAAATCGCAATCGCTTCATTCTGGACGCATTTGCTGCGTTCGACGACTAGAGAGGATCGTTGGTCGCAACGACTTTTGATTCTGTTCATGCTCTTACACTTTGTAAATACAACAAAAGCAAAAAAGTGTTAGTGTAAATACAACACAAGCAAACAACAAACGTCAGTTCATAATAACAACTAAGAAAATGGCTTTGAACGTACCCAATTATAAGCAAAAATATGGCAGCACTAATGGCTCTCAGAGAGAAAATCGTCGGTCGCAAAAGCAAAAATAGAATAGATTCTAAGTCAGCGATTTATCGTTGCGACCAACGACCTGCGATTTGATTTTGGACGTGTTCATATATTTTCATGTATTGTTGTGCTTTGCGATATCGTCGGTCGCAACGACTTTTGATTCTGTTCAGGCTCTAACTCGTTTTTTATTGGTAGCAAACAAAAAGTGTGAAGCTTTAAAAAAGTAGTCAGTTTTAAGTAAAACCGATTATAAGAGAAAGTGCACGGAGAAAACTGTTTGCTAAATTTGTATGGAGATTAAGCAAAACTTGAGCATAATTCTCCGCCACTTCAAAATATTGCTTATTTTGAGCAAAAATCAAGCAAATTTTGCTATTTAAATTTATAATAACTTAGCAAATTTTCGCTTGAATTAAATCAAAATTTGCTTTTTCGATTTATATTAACTGAGCAAATTTTTGCTTGAAACAAATCAAAGTTTGCTGTTTCGATTTATAATAACTGAGCAAGTGTTTGCTCGAATCAAACCAAAATTTGCTATTTCTATTTATAAAAAATAAAAAAAAAACAAATTGGCCATTTCGACTGGGAATCGAACTCGGGCTCCGAGCATGCTAAGCCACACTCTTAACCTGCATGCCACGGTATTTCTATTTATAGTTCGAATTTTGTTTTATATTTGAATAACCAAGCAACTTTTTCCTTGATTCAATTCAAAATTTGCTATATCAATTTATAATAACTGAGCAAATTTTTGCTTACATTGAGTCAAATTTTGCTTTTGCCTGAACACAATTACCTTATAATATTTTAGCAAAGTTTGGCTTGAATCAAATCAAAATTTGCTATTTGAATTTATAATAAGTAAGCAAATTATTGCTAAAATTTATCTTTATTTTGCTTTTTTCAAATTATATGAGAAGTAATTTCAATTTAGAAAACGTTTTCTAAAATCAAACCGCTATTGAGCAAAATTTTGCTGATTTGCGTTTAAGCAAAGTAATGGCTTGATTCAAGCAAAATAATTTTCTCCGTGTGTGCAGCTCGTTATTGGTAAGGCTGTATAATTTTTGGAGTACAAGTGGTTATGTGAACATAAATTGGTGATAATAAATTACTTAAACGCTGTACAAATGTGCAAAGCAGCTGTTTGCACAGCTTACCATGGATTAAAATACATGAATTCTCAAATAATTAAAGAAAAAGTTTTGTAAAAAACGTAATGCTCTTTAGCAATTAAATAGTGAAAAAAATATTATTATTTAAGCATAACCATAGATTTAAATGCACGAATTCTTAAATAATTAAAGAAAAAGTTTTGTAATTGTAATTTCGCTTATCATAGCAATTGAATAGTGAAAAAAATTATAAAAATCGGTTCAGCGGTTATTGAGAACACTCGTGAACAAATACGCAGTGAATCTCCATTTATATAAAAGTAGTTTTTAAATAGTATATAATAACAAAAAAGTATAAGACTCCAATATTAACTTTTGAAGTTATTCACTTAAAACTAAAAAAGGCACTGACAAAAGTCTACAAACGTTTTATTGGATTAGCTCTTTTTGTTATTTTTCTATACTGAAGCATAACGGTAAATTAACATTTGTTTCATTTTATGTATACACTTTGTATTGTTCTTGGAATTTATTGCATTTTGGCATTTTTCAAAGTGTACGGTCAAAAAAGTGGCTCCACTCAAAGAAATTTCTGTGGTTGTGTGAGTTAGTTAGTTGATTAGTTATTAAACATAGAAATTGGCGAAAAAGCAAAGTTATTATATTTGAGCAAACCGACGGTGCAGACCATATTAAATAACTTAAAAAGATCAATTTCAATAATGATAATAATAGTATTCCCTCAATAATGAAGGATTTCATTGCACAACTCCTCGCAAGAAGTCCCTTATAAGTGACAAAAACTGAAAAATTCGCTTGATGTTCGCATAAAAGCACACAGTAAAAAAATATGAGGATAAATTTTATACCATTTGGTATAAATATAAATCCATACCAAATATGTTATAAAATGTAGACCATAAAATCGTATAAACCAAATTTGGACAAAGTTATTATAGATTTTATACGAAAAGTGAATAAAATGCGTTTACACGAGGTTGGTATACATTTTTATAAACAATGTATACAATTTTTTTAAACCACATTTGGTTAGAATTTGCATACTTATTTAAATATATATGGTGGCCGTGGCATGCAGGTTAAGTGTGTGGCTTAGCGTGCTCGGAGCCCGGGTTCGATCCCCAGCCGCGGCGAAAAGTTTTTTTCAATACAAAATTTTTCTGATCGGTCACCACCTCTCTGCAGACAATGGCAAACCTCAGAGAGTAAATAATGCCATGTAAAGCTTCTTGAGAACATGAACTTTAGCCGTTCGGAGTCGGCATAAAACATGTAGGTCCAGTTCTCGGTCAATTGTGTGCAAACATTTAATAACACACACAACACAATTGATCATAAGAAGCTCGGTCAAAGTCCTTTCAAAGGCTGAAATGGCCAATTTGTTTTGTTTTTTTTTTTTTTTTATTTAAATATATATTAATTTTCTTCTATATATAGCAATATTGTATAATGTATAAAAATATGTGGCACATATGTAAACATACATTAAATATGTTAATATGTGTTACATTTGAAGTCATAAATCAGAATAATATTAAGATTCCAATAGATAGATTTCATGATATATTGTTTTTTTATATTTTCAAAAACAATTTGATAGGAAAAATACAGACTAAAAAAATTTTACTCAGAAATTTGCATGTTTAATCATGTTGCTTCTAATTCAAGCGCAATATTTTTATCTTTATATGTGTGTAAAAATATATTCTACGGAAATATTTGCGCATAACATGATTACTGATTGAAGAAGAAGCGCAAACTGATTGTCTGAAGTTCGGAAGCTTCGAAAATTCGACTTGTACGTGAAAACCGAGTGGCTTCGTGAGGTTTTCGTGTGTATAACTGGAATATATATATGATTTTTATAAATTTATAGCATAAAATTTATGCTATTTTGGAGTAAAATAGCTGCTTGAATGGAAGTGTACGTTTTATAATATTGAGTGGGATAAAACTTATAATAAATTTTGAATAAAACGAGTTTATACAACAGAAATGTTATAAAAAAGATCAAATTTATCCTCAAACTTTTTACTGTGCATATAAAATAGGAAATTGGATTCTGGGATAGTGTTCTATTTACGGATGATGAAAACAACATATTTGAATACCACGACGAATCAAAAGTTTGGAGAAAACCGAACACTGCTTTGAATCCCAAGCACCTAATGCCGACTGTGAAGCATGGAAGTGGCAGTTTTATGGTCTGGAGAGGAGTTGTAGTCTCAGGCATTGCAAATCTGGTATTTGTTGAAGGTTTTATGGATCGCTTACAATACAATACAAGTCCAAGAAAAGTTATGCCTAGGAACGAGGTAGCTCTTCCAACTTGACAATGATCCTGAGCATATGTCGCAGGTAGTGAAGGACTAGCTGCTGCATTATGCTCAAAGACAGCTGTATTCATCTCCACAAAGCCCGCACTTGAACATTATAGAACACGTATGGGAAATTTTGGAGCGAAAGATTCCAAAGACGCTATAGGTGGTGCTCCAACTCTAAAAGAGAAGCTGCTAGAGGAGTGGTAGAAAATAACGCCGGAAGAGCTCGAAAATTTAGAACCCTCAAGGCCCAGACAGTTGCAAGTAGTCATAGATGCTGATCCAACAAAATATGAAATTTTGTTATTTATTATTCTATTTCAATTTTATTTCTAATTTTTTAAATTCGAACATTCACTTTTGTCAGTGCTTTTTTTGAGTTTTTGTGAATTACTTTTCAAGTAAATATTGGAGATAAATTTATTTTTTATGTATATAAGATTTTAAACAAACCTGCATCATTACTTTTTCAAATGCATTAAGACATGTTTAATTTTGAGAAAAAAGGGTCGTACCTAGTTTTGTCGGCCACTGTATATTATATTCTTTATACAAGATTTTTTTATTTTAAAGGAGAAATTCATGAACTTTCAAAATTGGTGTTAAGGTTCCCCTTTATTAAGGAACACCTTCCCCTTGTTTAGGAAGAGTTATAGGAAGATTAATATCTAATATTTCAATCGCTTTCTTTATATGTGCAAAGCAGTATCTTATTCAACAATTTCAAAGTTGTTATCAAATAACACGGTGTGATAGTGGGCACCTCTAGGAGTGCAATGCAGGTAGTCTGAGGTCTGGGTCACATCTGAGTTCCGAGATACAGTAATTTTAAAATTTGTACGTTGTGATCACTTATTTACTTTTTACAACGTAAGTTGTGATCGAAAAAAATTCAAAAATATACTTTCCCAACATAGTTTTGGTCGAAAAAAAAAATAAAGTTTTGCAATAAAATACTTTTTATATGTGAATTACATTGAATGCGTCCAACATGTCACGCATAAGAAGTGCATAATTATCTGTCTGGACCCACGAGCATACCTTATTAAAAAAAATGTATGTTGACTATTCGAAAAAAGTTATGTCGAAAAGAAGGCATTCAGTAAACGGATTACCTTCTTTTAGTTTTGCAGCACTACTGCGAGGAAACTTTTGGCAAAGATACTGGAATCTTGCAGAATCTTGCGGCATGGATTTAATGACATTTTTCATTACGCCTAACTTGACATGAAGCGGTGGCAGTAGTATTTTTTCTGTAGGCACCAAAGCTTCGCGCATAATATTATATTCGCCGAGATTTCGATCAGTTCGCCCCGGCCAATCATTTTTCGTGTATTGATTGCCGACATAACGGGTGTTCCACTCGCACAAATAACAAGCAAACTTCGTCCATCCAGTAGGTAGATTCCAGGATTTGCTAACGCTAAATCTCGATCGCTAAAAAATGCTTACGTCAGTTTTAGCAAATTTTAGCGACAATCGCGATTCTGAATCACAAATCATCTCCTATTTTCGTCGCTTAAATTTAGCAATGAAAAAAATTGAACTGGATAAAAAAAACAGCTGATTTTGACATTTATTTATATCTAAAAAGTTAATTTGCGATTCTGGGTGTATTTCAAGTGCTAAAAATTGCTAAAATTATCAAATTTTTAGCAACAAGAAATTTTAGCCGCTAAAATTTTTAAAAACCTAATTGTACTTAAAAAGGCATGAAAACAATTTAAATTTAAATTATCAACAACGTAACGCTGTCTTTTTCTAATTTTATTTCATAAAAATATTTTTTAAGATATGTACGCCAATAGAAAACGTATAACGAAAGAGCAAACATTTTTTTTAGTCCAATATTTAAAACGCGAATTTAATAAGACACAGTTGATAAGACACTCATACTGTTATAATAATTAATAATGTTTCTAATTTAATAAATTTGACCGACACTGAAGGGCACAAGAATTTATTATTTTGACTTTAACCTCATTGCTTACACACACAAACAGAAAATTTGACAGCTCTCGTTGAAAAACTTGTGCGCCACTACGGTGGATAAAACAACTAGTTTTTAGCTAAAAGCCACTTCAGACTTTCTGATATATCAAACAACTTTTTGTATGCTTTTTTTGTCAGAATTCTCGAAACATCTGACAATTCAAAGCATTTTCTGATAATTCTGTTTACACTATCAGAGACTTTCTGTAAGAGAAAAATTAAGTGATATGAAAAATTAATTAATTCGTGCATATTGTTAATTTAAGCTTTTTGCTTACTTAAGCTATTTGCTCTTTCTTTTTATTTTTCATAATTTAAAGTGTTCGCAATAAAAATACACCATTTTGGTTTGATTTCTCTGATGGAAATAGAAACAATCCTAATGTCAAAAGAGTCGTTTGCTTTATTGTTTGAGAACTCTAACAACAGATAAAAATGTGTTCACATTATCGGAGCTTCATTGTTTGACAGATTATATGAGAAGTTGTATGATTTCTCAGATAGTCTGAAGCGGCTTTAAGCGATGTGAAGTTCAGAATCGCATTTTAGCGAAATCGCTAAAATTTCGGATAATACAAGATTTTTAGCATTTTAGCGAGCGCAAATCTTGGAATCTACCTACAGATTGCATTCCGGTTACGATCGACACAACTTTCAAATCGCCGCACAGTCGCCAACGATAACCATTATACTTTACGCATTCCAAAATCGTTTTCATATTGTCATACGTCTCTTTCATTTCTATCGTGTATGCTATCGGAACAGACGGTTCGGTGTTATCGACAAATAACAACACGGCTTTCAGGCTATCCTTCGAGAAGTCGATAAAGAGGCGCCACTGATCTGAATCATATTCGATTACCATTTCGTTCATTAACCCACCCACATCTGCGCAGTAAACAAATGTATTTTCTGCATTATTTACAAAATATTTCGTTAAGTTTTGCTGACGATTTTGAAAAATGTGAACGGGAACGCTTGGTTCGATTGCATTTATGGCGTTCAACTCGCTCACAAAAAGTTCTGATTTTCTTTGCAAAAGCTCCAGTTTTCGCACTATTTTGAACAGGCTATCTTGTGACATTTGTAGAGCAGGGGATCGATGTCCAGTTGGAGCATATGTTGAAGCGTTTAAGACTATATTGCAGTGGCAAAAAAGTAGTTATAAATAAATGCAGTGCAAATAAGGAGCTAAATTGATGCAGTTATAGCACCAAAAATCAAAGAATAGCTTACATGACGGTTCAATAAATTCAGATAAATTGTCTGATTCGGCATCAATATTATTAGAAAACTAGTAAGGTATATCTTCGACTTAGCCGAAGTTAAAATACCCCCACGGCCGATTCTTAAAGTTAAAATAATCTTAAATTGGAGAGCTTTTTTTATGAGATTTTGAGAGATTTTATTATTTTTATGTGTCTAAAATACATACATATCAAATTGTTTTCCTGCAGCTTAAATATAAGTCATTTTATAACGTTTTCAATTTTGGGGTTGTATGGGAGGTGGGCGTGTTAGTTTGTGTATCACGCCCATTTTTCTAACACACCTCAGTTTTGTCATGGAATACACGAATATCGAGTTTCCGTTTTGTACCTTTAATATTAGCCTCTTTATAGGGTTTCAATTTTGGGGTTGTATGGGAGGGGTGCGTGTTAGTGGGTGAACAACGCCCATTTTTCTAACACACCTAAATTTTGACATAGAATACTTAAATACCGAGTTTCCGTCTTGTAACTTTAATATTAGCCTCTTTATAGATTTTTCAATTTTGGGGTTGTATGGGAGGTAGGCGTGGTTTTCATCCGATCTAGCCCATTCTCGAACTTGATCTTTGTTTTTTAGAAAAAAGCTTAAATATCGAATTTCATAACGATAGCTTCAAAATTACGGCTGTAATCGTGTCCACAGACAGACAGACGGACAGACAGACGGACATGGCTAAATCAACTCAGGTGGTGATGCTGATCTGGAATATATATACTTTTCTATACCTACCACGCCTCCTTATGGGCGTTACACACGTCGTGACAAAATTAATATACCCCTTACGCAGTACGCGTGGGGGTATAAAGATGGCACTGGCAACTCATCTGAGTGCAGTACAGGTAAAATAGTCGACGCTGTGGCTTTGTATTCGTATCTGCGGCGATTTCTCGTATTCAGTTTAAACACAGTTTTATTTGCGCAAACATAACAGTTGCCTTAATAATGTGCGAAAACTGGATGCCAAATCAAGGGTATTCGAAAGAAAAAAAAAAAAAAAAAAACAAAACAAATTGGCCATTTCAGCCCTTGAAAGGACTTTGACCGAGCTTCTTATGATCAATTGTGTTGTGTGTGTTATTAAATGTTTGCACACAATTGACCGAGAACTGGACCTACATGTTTTATGCCGACTCCGAACGGCTCATGTTCTCAAGAAGCTTTACATAGCATTATTTACTCTCTGAGGTTTGCCATTGTCTGCAGAGAGGTGGTGACCGATCAGAAAAATTTTATATTGAAAAAACTTTTCGCCGCGGCTGGGGATCGAACCCGGGCTCCGAGCATGCTAAGCCACACACTTAACCTGCATGCCACGGTCACCACAATTCGAAAGAGCATTTTTATTTTCCTGTGCTTTCTTTTTTGATCAAAAATTGAAGTGAATGTCGACATGCATTGCACGCAGCACAAGTTTGGCGCCCACGGATTGTCAAGCACAGGATCCATAATAAAGTATTTTTTATAGGCTTCTTGCACACGCGTTTAAAAATTTCTACGCATTTTAGAAAAAAAGTTTTATTTTTATTGCGCAATCCAACATGATTAATTATATTACGAACAAATAACTAATTTTTCTGTGGTACTATCACTATTAAACTGATAAAAATTTTCGTTGTATACAAGGAAAATACAATAGAAAATAATAAAGAACTTTTCTAAGAGCATTTTATTTTTAGAAATCTGTTAGTAAAAGAGATTTTTATAATTATTTTTTTGCAATGAACCAACTTAAAACGGTTTTTTTTCAAAATTATCTTTTTGCAATTGACAGGCAGCTAGCTCAAGCTATTTTAACTGATAATGAGAGAAGGTAATAATGCAGGTAATAATACTTGATATCATTTATCAGCTTTTGTAAAAAATCTTTTAACACAACAAACAATTTAGAAATTTATTATTAGTGTTGTATGCATATATGCTTTTGTAAACTTTACTTCGTTTATATCTTCAAAATTTTAAACAAAAAAACTAAAGCAACAATTTTACGTCAATCGCATTAAAAGTATGCTAGATATTTTAGAGACATTTTTAAAAATATTTTCTTATTAATTCGTAGAATATAAATATAAATATCTTTATAAAGGTCACTAGATGGCCTTTGTAAATAATACAATTTCAAATTCTTTATGTAAACTATTTTCAATATTAATCTATTTTCCATCCGCAAAAATATAAACATTGGCTGCGTTTCTAAGACAGAAGTAGCGGAAAAGTGATACATACAACATGTTTACAACATGTTGTGTGTCTTCTGAACGGTTATTTTAATTTTCTGTAAACACTTCCAAAAATTGACTTATTTGAGCGCGAAAATTTTAATAACTATTGGATATATGAATTTGGACGAGATAATTAATATTTTCATTAAAGAATTATCACTTTTATTTGTGTCAAACTATGTGAATATGTCAAATTGAAAATTACAACATGTTGAGTAAATGTAGCGGAAAAATAAAGCGCTCCCAAAATTCACAACATGTTGTGAGTAGCGGAAACTGATTATTGCCGTTCAGAAGACATTTTACTCAACAGTTGTGCAACTGTTGCGAAAAATTTTGTATTAAAAACGCAGCCATTAATTAGAATGTTTATATCTATATACCATCTAATTAATGTTTATATCCATCTTTATTGGTCGAAAGACCTCCAAACTGAGATAAATAAGTGAATAAGAATTTTCTATGTACATTTAGCCTTACCAAGATAGCCACAGCAGCATCAAAAGATCATAGATGGCGCTGTAAAAGGGAACAAATACTTAGTCATTACTCAAACCACAATCTAATCTTGTGCTAGAAAGCTTCTTGAATTCGCTTTAGAATTAAAAAGCTCACTTGAATTAACAGCCTTTTTCTGATAACAGATGAGATTACAGAGATCGAACAAATTATATTCGCCGAATGCTGCGAAAAAGATGCTTACTTCACACCATAGTATAACTAACGAAGTAATATCAGGGAGGAGAGCAGCTTACCGTGATTGTCAAAACGAAGATGAGAGCTCATACAAAATCTACGAACGAGTAGAACGCTAAGAATAGGCAAAATGTAAACAATGATCCGCAACCAACTCTCGCGTGTTTATGTAAAATAATTGTAGAAATTTGTGATTTGTCGCTTTGTATATTATTTTTATTGTTATTGTTAAAGTAATAAATAAAATTAAAAGTGCAAATTGAATAAACTGCAATTCATTGGATGCTGTTTGCAGTCACTGTTGCTGCTGCTTAAACTCGGACCTCTTAGAACAATTCGCTGCAAACACATTGAAGTCACTGTTATTCCTCAGTTATTGTATTATATTTATTTTATCTAGTTTATTGTTATAATAAAACAATATCACAACGAAAATATTAAATGTTATTTGCACTTAACACAACACGATGTTCCATTGAATTTAGATTTGTTTGTTTGCTTTGGCTTGTTTGCTTTGTCTGCATTCGCCAAGATGGCCGATTTTGACATTAAGGGTACTGACAGAGAGAGTACGTTCACTCCTGATATTACTTCGTTAGTTATACTATGCTTCACACCGGTAGAAATGGTTGCGAACGCTGGCACTGAGACAACTAGGTCTCATTGGCCTGTCGTATTATAATATGTCAGAAAAATCGTTCTCGCTGGTTGTAGGACAAAGTCCAAAAGATACAACCAGCACAGCACCAAAGATCATATAAAACAAAGATGCGCCACCGCCATACAACCAAATGGCACAGTAAAAATTTAATGTGGATTTATCATAAATCCACTTTAAAGCTTTGTGAGAGCCAGCGAGCGAACGATGTAAAGCTTTTGAGAGTGAGAGACGAGTAAGAAACGATGTGAGCATAATATTGGAGAGCAATAGAGAGCATATGTTGAGTTTTAATGCACGAAACATCTCATAAAACGATGTAGCCACAACGAAAAAGTAGCTGAATTTCCTTGCGTTTTAACAAAAAAAATGTAGGCATGTTTTGTTCTAATCTACCCTACGCACATTGTAGGCATATGTTTTTCACAATTATATTAACTTTAATTATTATAATATGATCTCTGATTGAAATAGTTGCAAATAACGTTGTAAGATACATTTCTAAAATGGGTCTTTACGGTACTATTTTATTTGATTTGTTTATTTTTTAATTAGTTATTATTTATTTATTGATATATGCGCATTTCAACAGAATGGTCTACTGGGACCGAAAATGAAAATGTCAATAAACCAATAATTTTTTGTTTTATTATATAAAAATGAAAATATGTTTTTCATACCTTTAGCTGCCTTTACGGGCTTTTTCTTTTTACAATTTTTCGTTTTTATATTAATGTTATGTTTGCACTCTTCTTATAAAATCCTTTTATCAATTACAAATAAATAATTAAAAAATTAAAAAGATACCAAATAAAGCTCGACTAACGGTTAACTTTTATATTGCTTTAATTCTTGTTCGAATGTCGCGTATTTGTACCTAAATCATCATTTGTTATCAGAACTTCACGATCATTCTAAGCAAGTGTCTGAAAATTGTAACTTTAATCAAATTTGGGTAAAGTTACTGCATGTAAAAATCACACTAAAAATTTAATTTTGATTTGCAAAGTGCATCGCGTTCGTACATTAAATTTAAGGAGGGATATGACACTCGCGGCAGAAAAAACAGACCTTTTTTTAAAAATTCATAACTCAGTCAAAAACAAACACTTTTCCAAAATTTTTATTTTTGTAGAGAATTGAACAAATTACAAGAAAAAAAAAATATTTTTCACTCTAACATGGTTTTATAGAGCTCCAAACTGGCGCCAGAAAACAAAACGGGGCCTCGTTTGCAACGCTGGGACTCGCAAAAATTGTCCGATCTGAAAAAATGTCTTTTTTTATATCATAGCAAAATTGGTTATCGTATGACAGGAGCATTTTTAAAATTTTTTTTAAATTTTTGGTGATGTTCCAAATTTGAAAGTGCTTTTTCGAAAAAAATATTGACTTTAAAAATTCATAAGAAATCGAAATAAAATTTAAAAAAAAGCTCGTGTCATACGAAAGCGAATCAAGTTAAAAAAATACAAAAAAAATAAATTCCGTTAAAACTGCACCCGCTAGTGCCGCAACCAGTACGAAAAACATGGTTTCGAGATAAACGCGTTCAAAGTTTGTGAAAAAAGAAAAAAAAGTGAAAGTTAAAAATGCACTCTCACTAAACCGGCTGTAACTTTTGAACACGTAAGAATTTTTCCATGAAATTTTTTTCTTAGAATTTTAAGAATATTTACAAAATTATAAAATCAATTTTAAAAAACGGCCAATGTCATGTCCACCGTCAAATGAATTTAATCTTAGTTAATTTGATTTAATTTTCTTTTATTCAATTTTATATAAAGTAATGAAATAATGTATTTATCAATTAATTTAATTTAATTTAATTTAATTTATTTTTTTTAAATATAATTTAAATTAATTTTATTTAATTTAATTTAATATAATTTAATTTAATTTAATTTTATTTAATTTAATTTAATTTAATTTAATTTAATTTAACTTAATTTAATTTAATTTAATTTAATTTAATGTAATTTAATTTAATTTACTTTAATTTAATTTAATTTAATTTAATTTAATTTAATTTAATTTAATTTAATTTAATTTAATTTAATTTAATTTAATTTAATTTAAGTTAAGTTAATTTAATTTAATTTAATTTAATTTAATTTAATTTAATTTAATTTAATTTAATTTAATTTAATTTAATTTAATTAAATTTAATTTAATTTAATTTAATTTAATTTAATTTAATTTAATTTAATTTAATTTAATTTTATTTAATTTAATTTAATTTAATTTAATTTAATTTAATTTAATTTAATTCAATTTAATTTAATTTAATTTAATTTAATTTAATTTAATTTAATTTAAATTAAAGTTAAATTAGAGTTAAATAAGAGCGAACTCTGATGGCTTTTCTCTTATTATTGATTCTCAAACGTAAACTAAAATACAAAATATTCTTAATTTAACTTATCACCTAAAGCTGCACTGTCGTTCGCTGCCGCTGCCGCTGTTGCTGTTTCCATTGTTGGTTACTTTCTTCCAAATTCGCCTGCGTCGGCACGAATATTTTCCAGCGCAATATTATTGCGAAATTAATTGGAGCGGTCGATAACTTCGAAAAGTGACAGCGCAGTATAATTGTTCAATATGTTTAATTGATATTTTATTGGGGTCGGTTATTGACCGACAGTTAATGTTGTTAATTAAGACAATATAATGTTCGTCGTTAACTCTTCCCCTCTTAAAAATGTTTGTCCCCAAACATTAATAGTAAAGGAGATCATTTAATTTTGATATAACAATATTAGTGAAAATGGGTTCAGTATTTGGGCTATTATCGATTTTATTCTCTTGTGTAGTGTTAAAAACTATAACTTTTTCTTTAGTTTTAAAAATAAATTTAAAGATAGATATGAATAATATAAAGATAATAATCAGAATAATGGTTGAAAATTTATTTACAGTTGCAGCGGTCTGTAAGTATTTTTTTTTATTTGTATTATTTAGATGTAATTTATTTAACATTTCCAATGAAAGCAGCTTAATATATTGCTTTTCTAGAGGAGTTTGCTGAACGATTTGAGCTGAGGCTACCATATCGGGAGCTTCAAAATTTCGATAAAGTCTATTATCAATTTTAATTGACTCGTTACGAAAGAAAACTAAATATTTTCCTTTAATTGACTGAGTATTTAGAAGCCCATTAAAGTCGTTTAATAGGATTATACCTGATTCTAATTGTTCTATTGATGTTATATGAAAAGCATCAGAAAATGGTGGGACCCATCCAAAAGTGGTGAAATACAGGTGGAGTTGACAATGTTGCTCAAATCGCTTCTTTTACAAAGAGTAATATTATTAATTAGAGTACAATTTTTCTTCATGGCTAATAATTCTTCATTATTTCTTAACATTTCCTTAAATTCTTAATTGACAATTTTATTATCTTTCTTTATAGGCTTAATAAGTATTCGATTATAAATTTCTTCCGTAGTGTGGGGAATGTAAATTATATAAAGTAAAGTTGAATTTTTGTATAATACTTTTACGTTAGCAAATTCTAACGCTTCTTCTATTGACATAAATGGAAATTTTTCTTCTTGCAATGTTTGAATAACTAGATTTATTTCTTTTTTGTTAAAAATGACTGAATTTATTACATTATTTTTTTGCCCATTGCATGGCGTATTTTATGTTCTGTAGTTCTTCTTTAGCTAATCTGAATCTAGTTTGAAGACTTATTATAGCGGCATTGCCGATAGAATCGTGACTTTTAATAGCTCTGTTAATTTCGTTAGTGGCTTTGGTTAAGTCATTAATTCTCTTAGTGAAACCTTCGTTAATAACTACTTGCTTGTTATTGTTAGCGTTTAGTTGATTAAGGTCGCTTTTCAAAAGTTCGAAATCATCATGATCTGGCGATCCAGCGACGTATTTCCACGCGGTGCCTTACACATTGATTGCTCTCTTTTTCCTGGTTTCATTTGGTATGTGCAGTGACTCTAACATTTCTGCAGCTTGAATCATTTCATGTTTTACTGAAGGTATAAACATATTTTCGGAATGGATACTATTGTTAAGAAATGTCTGTGTTTCGTTAAGGAAGTTATGATATTCATTAAGCTTGATTATGTGCACGATTTTTAATGTGCCGTCCTGTATTTTGGCGATTCCATTCGACAATGTTACTAGATGGGAAAGAGTATAGTTAAGGATTTGGATTTCTGCGAAGGAACAGGATTGATGGAAAAGGAGGGATCTGGAAAGATAATTATGTTTTGATTTTATAATACCATTATTTATTATACTTTACCTATAAAAAAGTTTTCATATAGATTTATTTTCTGAAAACTCTCTATTATTATCGGTTTACTATTTAATTAATTTCTTATACGGCTCTTATGGACTAATCTTCCTGCTTCTGTGAGAACTGTTGTCGAATTGTTTTGTTTAACTATTTCTTTTTTAAATCTAGCACTTGTTTTAGTTCCGAGTCTTCGGTTAATTTTTACAAAAATAGTTTCGCCTTGTTTATATTCTTTTAACGGCTGTCTTGATTTATTATGAAACTGCAGGTCTTTTATTTGTTTTTCTTTTATTTTTGTAATGTTTTCTAATCTAGCTTGTTCAACTTGTTCAGGGCTGGTACTTACTGTTCTACCGAAGAATACTTCGATCGGTTTTTTCATCGTTGTCGAATGGATAGAGTAGTTGTATTCATAAACGGAAGTGTCCAATATTTCTTCAAAAGTTTTATGAGGATGTTCTTGCTTCATACATCTCATTATTTCGGCTAACGTGGAATGGAAGCGTTCCACTTGTCCGTTGATTGAGCTTTTGTATGGAGGAGTTTAGTAAATTTCTATGTTTAGTTGATCTTTCAGCATAGAAGTTATTGTGGCTGAATTAAAGGTTTTTCATTGTCTATGACCAGAATTTTAGGAACAGCGAATGAGAAAAGCTCTCTTAAAGGTTCCTTAACGTCTGCTATTGCTTTGCTCTTAATGCTTCTAACACATGCATACTTAGAAAATTTGTCTAGAGCTGTTAAAATGTTCTTGTTTTCTGTTTGGTAGATATCGACGTGAAGTATATGACCGGAATATTGAGGGATCAGAGTTGGTAGCAATTTAGGATTGTTCGGATGTCGCTCGTACTTACTTTCTTTGCAGGTTACGCATTCTTTTATAAGTTTTTTAATTTTACTAGCCATTGCGGGAAAATAAAAAGTTTCAAGTATTTGTAATTTGTTTTCCCTTGCATTTCTATGAGCGCGCTTTAATATTATTTCAGTTTGTTCTTGTTCGTTTTTTATGTCTTCGACCTGTTTATTTGTAAACCTAACCTTGTAATTTCGAAAGTGTTCCGGAAATATTTCCTGTATTATGCCCATAACTGGTTCAGAAGTTTTTATGCAGTTTATTATTGATGGATATAGGTGTTTTTTAAGAATCGCCACTAAAATTTGAGTATCGTAGTGTGGTTGGTATATTGTATGCCTATGATAGGAGCAGTGTTGCCAGAAAGTTTTGAGAAAAGAAGCTAGATGGCCTTTAAAAAATGGCTAGAAAAGGCTAGATGGCTTTAAAAAAAAAGCTAAAAAAAGGCTAGATTTGTTAACGTTATAATACCCTAAACCTGAAAGGTCAGGGTATATTGACTTTGTGCAAACGTTTGTAACGCATAGAAATAAGCGAGTCCGGTATAGAAAAGTATATATATTCCTGATCAGTGTCACCTCGTTCGTCCATCTGTCTATGTGTTGTCTGCAAAAATAGATTAAGAAGCTATTGAATATTTTTGGAATCCGCCCACGGAAACGCTTACTTTTCATACAACTAAAAATAAAAATCGCCGATATATCTACCGAAATAAAATTTAAATGTATTTATTTTTTATCATATGAGCCAAAAATATAAAACTTGGTATTGAGATTGTTGTATCAAAACTAAGATGTGTTCACAAAATAAGCGACATCCGCCCATGAACACGCTCATCTCCCATGCAACCCACAATATGGAAAACACTATAAAACGTTTATATTTGGCCTACCGAGATAAAACTTCGTATGAGATCATAGTATATAAAACTAAGGTGTGCTCACAAAAAAAGGCGTCATCCACCTACGAACGCGTCTTCCTCCCATACAACCTTCATTAGTAAAACCTATATAGTTCTATAAAGAATACATGGATTTAAAACAAAAATAGGAAGTAACTTCGATTTGTTTTAGTATTTTAATATATAGTTTATTTAAATATTATAGGAGGTTTAGTGTATTTCATAGTCGGACTAGACTTTCTTTACTCGTTTTCTTTTAAGAACATGTCTTATCGTTAGAAGAAAATTTAGCATGCCAGTTTGAATACGGTTTCTTTACTTGTTTTTTTTTAAATTTCGTTGTATAAAGAATTCTTTCTACCTCAGCGTAGCTTAATGCCAAAATAATTAAACTAAAAACCAAGTCTGATAGCTCTTGGAACGGATCTTCATTCAATGAATCTATAGCTTCTGCCGAGAATTCTGTTATGGAACTTAAGTTATTCCACTTGTGATTTACAATTTTTTGCCATTATATTTTAATTATCGTTATTTTTTCCGTAGAGTAACTGGATTTTTCTTTCTCTATAACAGAAAATATTTGGGTTTAACCACTGTCTTTAAAAGTATAAAAAGAGCAATAGAAGTTTCAGACTTTCAAAATTGCAACGTCAAAAAAATTGGATGTAGTAATGCATCTTTAAGCAATATATTAAAAAAGGCTAGAAAAAAACAAACAAAGGCTAAAAAAAGGCTAGAGGCTAGATGGTCATTTTCGAGGCTAGGCAACAAGACTGGCAACACTGGATAGGAGGGAAAAACAATTTCGAATTTGTAATCTGGAGTTGAGTTGATCTCGAGAAAGATTTGGTTCTTAAATGCATTTACCGGAACGTCTACATGCGATATTAGATTGTGCGAAGAGCTGTCATCGCTATTTGTAGCGATAGACAATGTATGAACGTTATTTTCTGGAGGTATTCTTGAGAGTGCGTCAGCGACTAAATTTGCTTTGCCTGGCTTATAAAGAAGCTCATAATCGTATTCTTCGAGGATTGCCTTCCAGCGTTTCATTTTGCTATTGTTGTTTTTGTTGCTTAAAGCATAAATGAGAAGCTGGTGGTCAGTATAGATTTTTACTTTCACTGAGCCATACAAGTAATTCCGGAATGAGTTCAGTGCCCAAATAATCGCGAGGAGTTCTTTTTCATTAGCAGCGTAATGTTCTTCTGCCTTATTAAGCGTTCTTGAAATGAATGCAATAGGTTTGTCATTTTGTGACAGAACTGCACCTAATGCGAATTTAGAGGCGTCAGTTGTTAGTTCTAAGTCTTTTGTGAAATCAGAGTATGCCAGTATTATATCTTCCGACACTTATGAGTTTTTTATTTTATTAAATGCTTTTACAGCAAGGGTTATTGTAACAGAGGAGGATTTCTTTTTTGAGATGCGTCCGTCTTCCCCTCTTAAGATTGTTGTCAAGGGTTTAGCTAGTTTAGCGTAATCCCTAACAAATCTTCGGTAGTAGCCTGACAACCCTAAGAATGATCGTAATTCTTTAAGAGTATTAGGCTGTGGAAAATCAGCTATTGCTTTGACTTTGGCAGGATTTGTTCTGATTCCATTAGCTGAAACAATGTACCCTAAGAATTCGACTTGCCTCTGGAGAAATTTACACTTGTCTAATTGCACTTTTAAGTTCGCATCTTCCAATGTTTTAAAATTTTTTTGTATATTGTCTAAATGCTCGTGCTCCGTTTTGCTAAAGATGATGATATCATCTATATAAACATAACAAATCTTGCTGATATACTCATGAAATATATCGTCAAGGGCCCGCTGAAATATTGATGGTGCATTTTTAAGGCCAAATGGCAGACGTGTAAATTCGTATTTACCGTTGCAAACAGAAAACGCTGTTTTCTCGAAATCTTTTGGTTTTAATGGGATTTGGTGAAAGGCTGTTTTTAAATCAAATACTGAGAAATAGGAGTTTTCGCCTAATTGAGACGTTACGTTATTAATTTCTGGTATAGGGTACCGATCTGAAATAGTTACAGAATTGAGTTTCCTATAATCAATAACTATCCTATATTGCTTATCGCCTTCTGAGTCCGGTTTTTTGCTAACAACCCAAACTGGGGAATTATAAGGGGAACGTGAAGGTTTGATGATACCATCCTGTAATAATTTAGCAATTTGTTTTTCGATTTCAGATTTTAATGATGTTGGATATGGATAGAATTTAGTGTACACCGGAGAGTCAGATTTCGTACGTATTTCGCTTACAACTTTTGGTGTACAGGTAAGGCTTTCGTCGGGTTCTACAAAAAGATTTGGATATTTTTTTATTATGTTGTGTAGTTTTTCTTTTTGTGGCAGAGTCAAGTGGTTGTCATGTATTTCCATTAAGTTCACTGGAGAACGGGATGTGAGCTGCTTAATTTTTATTCTCAGGCCATTCTTTATTTGTAAAATGTTTTGGTTAATATCAATGACGGCTTTGAGTTCTTTTAGTGTGTCATTACCGAGAATGCTGTTGAAAGATTTTAATGTTGGCATTTAATAAAATTTGATTCTTTGTTTAGATTTGAATAAGCTAATAAAGGCATGTTCCTTGATTTCTACATTACCTGCTACCGATTTTGCGTAAAAAATTTCTTCGTTAAATAATGGTTTCTTAATGAAATGTGGCTGAATATAATTTTTTGTTGAGCCTGTATCAATTAAGATTTCGCCGCTCTTCGTTTTGCATTCTATATAGGGTAACAAGAGCTTAGCAACCTAAAAAACGAATGTCGCTAAACTCCAAAGGTTCATTTTCAAGGATTGCAGGTTCTTCTGTGGATGCTAGATAATCATCCAAAGTTTGGTCTGCTTGCTCGTTTGCTTGTTCTAAAGTTGTCTCATACTCAGGGTATTCTGAGTCAATATAAAAGTTTCGTGAAATTTTACGCTGGGGTTGATTAACTGAAGGTGGTGGTCTATTAGCGATATAATTAGTTTTTGGTCTATTCATATAATCAATTTTCCTACTACGCATACTCTCGTCTATCTCCATTGGTTCTGGCCTGGGTTGAGGTTTTGCACCCTGGGGTCTAGGAGGTGGTTGTGTTTGGTAACCACGAGCCTGTTCGATCGTGCGCATTTGTTGAGAATCGTTGAATTGGGGTTGGAAGTATGATCTTTGTGGTACGTTAACGGGTTGTGAGGATAACATTGTCGGACGTTGGTAGGATAAAAAGTGAGGATTAGGTGTGAATTTCGGTTGTTGGTAACGAGGATAGTTGCGTGGTGGTAATAGTGGGGGTTGGTTTTTTTGGTTATTCCTTCTCTCGAGAAAGTTATTACTCTGAGCATAGTTTGCTCGGTATGTTTGATTTTCCAGTTTCAAACATAAGTGTAGGGCTTGCGGAAGGTCCGCTGGCTCTCTCATTCCAAGAAGCTTGGGGAGGTCACCATTCAGACCTCTGATAAATGTATCAAGGGCCTTATCCCTATAAGTTTGTGTTAAGAGACATAAAGATTCGTTTGATGCGTTTAAGCATCCGAGTTTATTGAGAATTAGAGATAAATGTTTGTAGACGCGTTGATAAAATTCTTGCACTGGTAATTTACCTTGTACAAGCGAAGTCATTTGATATTCGAGAGTTGAAAGATCTCTCTTATCTGCATAATGTAAGGATAATCATCTAGCAATAGCCGTCCAATCTAGAGGCGTATTATATGATTCAAGAGCAATGTCGGCCTCTCCTACTATCTTGTTTCTAATTGTATTCAAAATTCCATAATATCTAGGTGTACCTTTAGTACTTTCATAAATTTGTAAAACACGCTCCACGCTTTTTCTCCATGAGTTGAACTCACCTTGCGTCCCTGAGAATTCTCGTAGACATTTCACAATGTCGGGAATTTTATCGAGGTCCCCAAGATCGTTTCTATATTCTTCATTGATAACTTGGTCACTAACTGCGCTAGGACAAGCATTGGGATTAAGAGCTGCCTGTACCAGAGCCGGTACATGCTGCCTTAACATCTGCGAAGTGATTTCAGAAATTATTGGTGTTAGTTCACCCATTGATATCATTCTTTGCTGAGGTTCAGCTCTATTAGCGTTGTTAAGAACTGGAGGACGAATTAAATTATTCGGATTTGACATTTTCTCTTGATTGGAAGTAAGTTTTACTAAATGAATTAAAGAGTTTGCCTTTTGTACAGAGTTGGTTTTAAAGCTTTTTTTTTATTAGTTTCTTTTTTATGAATGTATATTTGGTTCTATATTCATATATTTCTGTATTTTTTTGTAAATATTCAGTTAGGAATTTTTCTTCTTTCTTAAAATAAATTTATTTTTCTTACAACAATAATTGCACTATTACTTTTTGATTGTATTTAACTTTCTCTAGTATTTAAAATAGCTAATAACAATTTGTTTTTAGATTTGTCACTAAATTTTTATAAATTTATATTTATTTGACTTACAATATAATAATGTCGACGAGCTGCATAGTTGTGGCTGTTGTTTCTGTTTCAGTAACGTTTCCTTCTTGCAGGCTATTGGTGATTTTAACTTGTTCTTTCCTGATTAATCTCAGTTTTAGCGTTGGCAGACAGGCTAGCACGTAATGCTTCCGTTTTACCGCAGTTACTCTGGGGCCTTTATCTGTACTTGTTTTCCGCACTACTTGAGGGCTTTGCAGTTTGTATTCTTAAAGTTTTTGCACTACTTGAGGGCTTTCTGTTTTTTCTGCTTTTTTTTGCACTACTTGAGGGCTTTGCAGTTTGTATTTTTAAAGTTTTTGCACTACTTGAGGGTTTTTTTTTTGTTTTGTTAAATTTACGCGTGGCTTCTTACGGAACTTTTTCCTTTATTGCTTTTGCAAAAAAGGATACGCGTATTAAACCGAAATTAAATTTGCTCGGGCGCCAGTTAAATAAATTAGTTATAATATTTGTTTTTAAAAAAGCATCAGAGCGAACTCTTTTATTATTGATTCTCAAACGTAAACTAAAATACAAAATATTCTTAACTTAACTTATCACCTAAAGCTGCACTGTCGTTCCGCTGCCGCTGCTGCTGTTGCTGTTTCCATTGTTGGTTACTTTCTTCCAAATTCGCCTGCGTCGGCACGAATATTTTCCAGCGCAATATTATTGCGAAATTAATTGGAGCGGTCGATAACTTCGAAAAGTGACAGCGCAGTATAATTGTGCAATATGTTTAATTGATATTTTATTGGGGTCGGTTATTGACCGACAGTTAATGTTGTTAATAAGACAATATAATGTTCGTCGTTAACTTGTATATCCATAACCAGGTGAGAATTATGTGCCATTGGAAGATCATGATCATTGTCGGTACTGCAGATAATCTATTATTTTATGTTTAATTGAGTACATGGATTCATTTAAAGATATAAAATTTAAAACAGAATTAAAGTCTCCGCAAGCGCTTCTTAATGGTTCATTTTGCAAGTAATTTGTTCTACAAAAGTTCATAAAAAGTAACTCAAAAGATCTTCTAGGACGAAGTGGAATATTAAAGTAAATTTTACTCAACAAATTTGGACTGTCTACATGTCCATGTAAAAGCTTAACAATCCAACTAACGTTAAGCATAACTCTCCTATTTGTAAAAGTAAGAAGATTCAATAGCTGTAGGCGATATTCATAAGGTGTTAGATTAAAGTTAATATTGCAATAAAGATAGTTCAGGCAGAACAAAAGAATTTTTTTCTGAACAGATTCAATGTCATCGATGTAATAACCATATCGTGGACACTATACAATTGAAGCATATTCTAAGATAGGCCGAACTAGAGAAGTGAATAAAGTTTAAGTAATAAAAGGATCATTTTATTGGAACTCTTTTGCCCAACGTTTAATAAATCTTAGGGTACTATTTGCTGTATTTATTATTTTATTTATATGAATGTGAAATCGTAGTTTAAGATCATGGAAACTATCTAAGGATTCTAATGTGTAGTCACATATTTTGAAATGACACTTTATGAATGGTTTTCGCGAGAAGGTCATGTGCTTACATTTCTTCATATTAAGATTCATTAGATTTATTCTGAACCAGCTATGAAGATTGTTGATGTCATTTGAAAGAATAAATCATCGTATTCATTCTTAAAAGACAGGAATATTTTGACGTCATGAGCATACATCAAGATGTTAGAATGCTTTATTACCGATGGCAAATCGTTTATATAAAGTAGAAACAAAAGTGGCCCAAGATGACTTCCTTGGGGTACTCCAGAGATAACAGGAAACTCGTATGATTTCACGAGTTTAAATTGAACAGATTGTGTTCTATTACTTCAATACAATTCGATCCATCTCACCATTTTTGTGGGAAATCCAATCAAAGATAATTTTAGAATCAAGAGCTTGTGATTTACAACATCAAACGCTTTGCTAAAGTCCGTGTAAATAACATCAGTCTGTAAACCTTTTCCAAAATTTTCTATTGTTATAGATGTAAATTCAAGGAGGTTAGTGACCGTAGATTTTCCTGAGAGGAATCCATGTTGACATGGGGACATCAACGACTTAACACTATGTGATAATTGTGAAGTAATAATTGCTTCAAAAAGTTTGGGCAAAGCACTTCATTTCGCAATTCCAAGATATCAATTAAAGATCTATTGCCAGATTTATGCAATAGGATAATGAATGAGGACTTCCAGATAGTTGGAAAATAGCAAGCCTTTAGAGAATAGGGAAAAAGCAAAGTGATTGGAGTTACTAATTCTTCACAGCAATATTTCAAAATGCAAGATGGGATGTTGTCGGGACCACTTTTATACGAAGTTTTAAGATCTTTTAGATAAGATAAAACTTTTTTGTTGTCAACTATTAGGAGGCAAATATCCCCAGAATGAACATTAAAAGGATAACTACCATTGTCAAAAGATGACGACGAGTAAGTCGACTTAAAGAAACCAGCAAAAAGGTTACTTATGTTATAATCATTATCAGATTCCACATTTTTATATTTCATAAAAGAAGGATAGGAATCAATCTTACGTTTTGTATTAACAAAACTTCAGAATGATTTTGCATCAGACTTAATGTTAAATTTTACTTTTGTTAGGTATATGTTATAGGATTGCTTGCACAACAGCTGATAACTATATTAAGTCGAAGTAAAACGGCCGAAATCAATCAAGCTATGTATTCTTTGATGTTTTTTATAATATTTAGATTTTAAGTATCTCAATTTTCTTAATTCATTGGTATACCACACAGGGCCTGAAATTATAGATGCTTTTCTTTGCGGAATAGATCTAGTGAAGCAGTCAATTAGCGTTGTATTAAACGCGCAGACCGCAGCATCCAGATTCTGTGAAGATAAAACTTTTGTATTAAGATGCAGTAGAGATGACCAATTTATACTGGACAAACTATTTTTTAACATAACATAGTTAGTTTTTTTTAAGTTGAATTCCATGAATGGTTGACTAGCACGATTCTGTATAGATGGTTTAGGAAAATTGAGAATAATTTCAATGTTTGGATGGTGAGAATCTTCAGGAGTGACCAGAGGATCGGACCTTGACACTGAAGAAATGTTGCTTTCATCAAAAAATACCAGATCGAGCAAACGGTTATTCTTATTCAAGTGACAGTTTAGTTGGAAAAGACCTGAAAGCTCATTTGAAAAGTAATTATCAGATGAACCTAGACGATGGTAAATATATTGAAGGGTTTTCAGAACAATAGTTCCAAGAAACATTGTGTAAGTTAAAGTCACCAGTTATTTAGATATCAGCATTAGGATGTAGCAATAGGAAAACTTTACTAATAGAAGCCAAATGTTTGCTTTACACTTCCAAGTTAGAAAAGGGAGGTATATATGAGCATTAGGGCGGGTCGATTTAAAAATCGCTCAATGCTCTGTGAAAATGGTATTCTAATGATCAAAATAAGAAACTTTGCCGAAGGAACCATACCTCTAAAACGAATTCTGATGTCCCCCAATTTGAATCGAACTTTTGGGCAGGGGCAAATTTTGAAAAATCCCACTTTGTCCCATTTAGAGTGCTCCAATCGAGTCCAAATGTATGACCGACCCCCACTAACTTTGGAGGCCCGACCCACCCATGCCAGTGGCACTCCCCCTGGAACCCCCTGTGGGGTTCCCCATACAAACATTTAAAAAAATCACCATTTTTGGCCTTTACATGAAAAAATCATCTTGATTTAAATATTCTTTCAATGTATCGTACGGAATGTTTCGCGTGAATGGTGGTTCAAATACGTTATTTATGTCATTCATATTGATCTTTTCCATGTAACTTGTGCAATTAAACTTTATATCTGGTTTTTATAAGCTCTAAGTTGCGTTGGGTCGTCAACATCTGTTCGATAGCGTAGAATTTATTGATAGCACAATCGCGCTTTTCTTTGCTATCATCAAACAACATTGATAACAAGATATTTTCCAAATGCGCATAATATGAATTTTCTGTAATTACTTGATTGACTATTTTACGTAAACGAGGTTCTAGAAATCGTGACCAACTAATGAAGTTGAAAAACAATACACTGCCGTACACGATAGAGCTATAATACTTGATATTTAAGTTCATTGGCACATAACATTTAATTATAAATTCAACCAGAATTATTAAATTTGCATCTGGATTTTCCGTTGTCACATATAATCGTAATAATATAGCGGCCTTGGTGAGCCACCGAGAATGTACAATTTTCCCTGGTTTGATGTTAGCCAGATTCACCGAAACCACGCCGCTAGAAATTGCATGGGCCATGTCGTATAAGTACTTCGAATCGGTGGAAAATTCAATTTTTTTCTGGAGCGGGGGCACATTTTGCAACTCAATTTTCTAGAAGCCGTCCACCACCTGAAAATGTATAATAATAAAAAAATTAAAAATGGTTGACAATTATAATAAATTAGTGATAGCAATAACTTACCGGAAGAGTTTCGATTTGACGGCTCAGTATTCCGGTTGCCGATCTTGAACCAGTGCTGGTTGATTTATCCAAAGCTTCAAACAAATGCCGAAACGGAAGTTCGTTGAAGTGTAGAAGGCAAACGAACCAATGCAATGATCTTTTTAACAGCAATTCGAATCGTCGTATAATTCCACCGTATGGGCCAGTGTTTGTTGGCTCACCGTCAGTGCATATTCCAATTAATGCATCCAGTGATATATTTTTATCGTTGAAAAATAATTTAATTTGTTTGTTTTGTATTCAACGGTTTCATGTTCCAGTCTTACGTAACCAATCAATTCAGAATTGGGTTCTCTCAAAATAACAAGATGAGGTTCTTTTACCATCCTAGTATGATACTTCTCATCAACTTTAGCTGTCGTTAAAGTATCATCTTTTCTGACATCGAATGAAAACTATAACAAATTGGTATGATCTAACCGTTTGCGAACCACTTCTTGTCTGCATTTCTCTTTTTCTCTGCGAACTTTCGATTTATCCATGATGAGAGGTTTGCCTTGCTTATCTTTCATTTAAAAATCTTGGAAAAGGGCGGTTCCCAATGCCGATGCTACTCTATCAGGCACACCAAATCTGTCACATACCAAGGCAAAGTTAAAACATGTTGCGGTGCATTCCAGTGATACCTTAATTGTTAAAATGGTTGCATAAAACGCGCATTTCTTAAGAAGGTGCCATGAAATACCCAAAAAAAGGGTTGTAAAAACAACCTTCATTTCTTAAGTAGGTGCTATAAAAAAACTACACAAGTAAGTTTACGACATGCAGCTGTGTCTTGTGGTGCCTTAAAAAACGCACACAAGCAATTTTCCGATTTGAAATTGTGTCATAGTGATACCTTCATTTTTTAAAAGGGTTGAATAAATTTCTAAAGAGAAAAAAACTCGAAAAAGAAAAAAACATAGGCATTTCGCTGATTTTTCCATGTAAAGTGCCAAAACTGGCGATTTTTTGAAATGTTTGTATGGGGAACCCCGAAAGTTAGTCGGGGTCAGTCATACATTTGGACTCAATTGGAGCACTCTAAATGGGTCAAAGTGGGATTTTTAAAAATTTGCCCCAACCCAAAAGTTCGACCCAAATTGCGGGACATCAGAATTCGTTTAAGAGGTATGGTTCCTTCGGCAAAGTTTTTTATTTTGATCCTTAAAAAACGATTTTCACAGAGCAATGGGCGATTTTTTTGCCTCCCCACAAATTGACCCGGCCTAATGAGCATGTAATATAAAGACTCAAAAAACCGTACTTTGTATGCACACAACAGAATTCTATGTCTGCAGCTTCAAGGATAACTATTTCTTGAGAGAAATATGTTGATTTAACCGCAATCAGCACACCCCGACTATTAGAGCAATTACCAGGAATAGAGTTTCTATCTTTACGATAAATATTAAATTTGTTACATAGAATTTCAGAATTCAAAGTGTTAGGTCTAAGCCAAGTCTCACTGAAAGCAATTATATCGTAATGAATGTTGTGACTCATAATAAATAAATTAATCAATTTAGTGTTAATACCACGAACGTTTTGATATAAGATGCGGAACTGTAGGCAGCAATCTAGTTTTTTTGGTTCATGTCGCGAACAGGTAAAGTAGCAAGTGTAGTTCTTGGCGGCGACCTATGAACATATTCATGTTCTACGGTATATTTAGGCCAAAAACTTTGATCGATAACTTTATTGTAGGCTTCAGCAGACAAAGATATTTTAAAAGATGAAGTGACACGTTCATGAGAGAACTTGAATTTTTATTCAAAATATTCAGGTTTGTATTTAAAAAGTTAAGGATGTCATCCTCAGATGTATCAGCTGCAAATCGTAAAACAAATATAGATCTTGCAGGCGGAAATACCAAGTACCTTTGTGCTCTTGATGATTTGAGCTACTTAACGATATTAGTTCAGTTATTGCACCTGTTTTATTAGTAATAGGTACCGAATTACCATCACTTGATAAAACGCAAGTTTAAGCATAAGATAAAGCGCTAGAAGTAGGAGGAGAGTTAGTGCTTAAGTTAATTGAACAGCAGAACCCTCAGCCAAAAGTAAATTAGGGTCGACAAATGCTGGAGATTTTGCAGTAGCTACATCATTAGTATTATGAACTTTGGCTACAATCTCAATTTCAGCTGCTAATGCTTCACCTGAAGTATTTAAGTTGGGTGAAGGCTCAATATTACACCCAGTAGTGAGTTGTAGAGTTACATTGGTAGACGGAGATTCTTTTTGCTACGTTTGCGCTTAGGAGAGACAAAAGCCTCATCCATGCACTTAAACGATTTAAACAAATTCTCATACTCCGACAATCTATTCTGAGCCGCCTCTTGGTCCTTTGAGACCTCCAAGAAGCCCTTTCTTGATTGCCTAATAAGCTCTAAAATATCAACATCCGTTGCTCTGCATTCTTCGCATGCCCAACGTAAACCTTTGTTTTCGTTAAGTGCATCGAAAACACGAGCATTTAGTGCTCCACACTTAAAGTGAAAAATGGATTCACACAACCAGCAATTCACAATACAGTTGGATTCTCCTTTAACAGCACAGTTCCGGAATTTGCAGAATATACTTAATTGTATTAAATTTTAATTTAAGTTTAGTTTTAAGGTTATATTTAATATAAATTTTTAGATTCAAAAGTAGCTTTGGCAACCCTCTTTGAAGAAGTTTGATAAGCACTATAAATCACCGGTTTGTGTACTAGCTAAGAAGTAGCAAGAACTAAGATGTACACAAATGTCGGAACAGCTGATAAGAATAAACAAAAAACTTGCACTCTCTGAGAACAGATGTTTTGTTAAAGCAGAATGAAAAATAAAAAAAAATTGCAAAGATATATATGTAAACTAATATGATTTTATAATAAAAGGATAATTCCAACGCATTCACTGAATGTAACTGCAGAAATCCATCGACGATCCTCAGCAAAATACAGCAAGTTAAATTGGAATGAATTTAAAAAGTTAAAACCCGGTTAAAAAAATAATTTAAATCTGCTATGCTCATTTTGGGAGAAAAAATATTTTGTGTATCATTGAAATAGTGAACTTATTCTACTGACGTGGAGTGTATCTCCAAGTCTGTAAAGAATTTTGTGTTCAGGGTCTGTTTTGCTATTTGGACCGATGCAATCGCTACACTTCCATTTGCGCTCTCTGCAATATGTTCTTATGTGAATATTGCAGACTGGTTACTTGCTTACTTATTCTTTTCCCACTATCTGAAAGGACTGTGTAATATTTTTTAGAATCTGCTCATCAGCGACTTACTCAGCCACAGTTGACCTCACGCCCCGCCAATAACCATCTCGCACTCTTTTGTTAATAGGTGTCCTGAAATATTGGTTGTGAGGAGATTGTTTTTTCCCTAAACAATAAGCTGGAGGGCTCCCTTACGGAGTGAATCTCGACATATTTTTCACCAATTTAATCAAACTGTAGGGTCGCCCTTTCGGAGTGAATCGCAGTTTGTACCCCCCCGCAAGTTACTAGCAACGCTAGAATAGTGTAAGGCAGATAGCTTCGGTCCCTGCTCGGGCGCCAGTTAAAGTGTTTCAAACACGTATACTGCTAGCTTCTGCTAGCCATTGCCCTACGAGCCAATAAATAAAACTCATCATATTTTATACGAATAAGTTTATTCTACCAACAAGCAAAAATAAATGAACTTTAATTAATCTTTTTAATAGCTTTAATACTAATTTAACTCTTCTTTTCTTCTTTCGATGTAGCAGTCAATTGAAAAATAAGTTTATATTAACATCAATTCCACATTTCATTGAAAGTTGATCTCGTCCCTTGGTCGTTGTCTATCTGTTGTGCTGTTTTGTGAAATTAACGTATTTAGTTGTGTTGTTTTATTCAATATTAAAATAAAAATTAACTGCTATGTATTAGAGTTATTTGAAGTGTGTTGCATTACAACAATTAGCATTGTTGTTAATTATTTATAAAATAATATTTCTTAAGCGCACTTGGTTTGCTGCTTAAATTGTGATTGTTTTGATATTTTTCTTTGTTCTTCTTTGTGCAGTGCCAGTACTTGTTCAGCTTAGACATAGTGTTTGTTATTGTTATTTAACTGTAAGGCTCTGTCGTTGAATAATTATAATATAGAAAGGACACCGCCGACGTACCCCAGCGTTATGTCACCACCATCGCTTTGCATATCTCCAAAGCTTTTAAATTGGTTTGTGCACATAGCTAAAAAATTCCTAAATTGATCCCAAAACAAACAGAAATAATATCCTCGCTTGTCCAAATAATATCCTCGCTGCTGCATCGCTGGCAAGAGTTTTCGTTTGTGTCATTTGATTTTTATACAAATTGCCAAAATTTGCTGAATGAAAATAAAATTTAGTTTTGAATACTCAATAAAATAATCACTTTTATCAGACAAATAATGTCAATTTATTAAAAATGCGTTCATAATTAATATTTTCATGGTTATTTTTAATATTTTTATGAATATGCAATTAGTAATAAATAAGACAAAAATTAAGAATGAAAATAATAATTTATTGTGAATAAAAATGTATTAAAAAGGAATATTGAAATTGAAATGAATATTGAATAAAGCATGAATACTTAATGATTGAAAAATTATAAATAATTTAACTAAACATGAGTTATAATATCACATTTTTTAATTTTTCTTTTTGGAACACTTTACCTCTAAATTCATGATATTAATTTTTGCGCGTAGGAGAACACGTAATGTGTGCAAAATCATGAGATCTTCATGTTTCGCAACAGAACAATAAAGTGAACTTTATATTTCGGACTTACAAAAATTATTTAAAATGTTAATAACATTTTTCTCTAAGCAATGTTTTTAAAAAAACATTAATGCATTTTTTAATTAATTCCGCAAAATGTGCCGTTGGTGTTGTGAGACCACCATTTCGAGTTCCTTCAAATTCTCGAACTTCAATTAACTTTGGAACATTGGTATTATTTTTGAAAATAATTCTGCAATAAATAAATCTCTTAGATTAAACAAAATAATGTCGATTTATAAATAACATATTCATAACGAATTTTTTCATGATTTTTATAATATTTGTATGTATACAGGTTTTTGACTTAAAATTCAACCTTTTCCGTTTCAAATTAAACTTTTCCAAATCAAATTAAACGTTTTAAAAGTTTGAAAAATTCAAACTTGCTTTAATCTCAAAAACGCAATGAAACAAAGCAAGGTTATATTAAGAGTTGATGGCTATAAATTGGTGATTTACGTTGTAATTTATTTTATTTTTAATAAATTTATACAATCTTAAACTAAAAATAATAACAATTAATGTTTAACCATTGCATGTGGAAGTAATAATAAATAAAATAGTTTTTAATATTCGGGTTAAATTGGAGGTGGGCGTGTTCATGGGTGGATGACGCGCATTTTTCTAATAAGAAAATACATAAATACCGAATTTTATTTTTGTGGGTTAAATAGAAGCCTATTTAAAGAGTTTTCATTATTAAGGGTCATTAAACCAGGCACAATAAAATTATTATTTTTGTTGCTTAAATACTGCAGCTAACACTTAGCATTAATAAAATCTACATACATACTAAATATTATTTTTTAACTTAAATATTGGCCTCTTCATAGCCCAACTTGATTTAGCCCACAACTCGGGGCCCTCAACACGGAAATTGCAAAAAAAAAAATTGTATGGTTACATTTTAAAAAATAAAAATTTTTTAAATTTTTCTCGCTGTCAAAAGGCACACTTTTCTGACATTACTATTATTGAAAATTTTTTGGTGGATAGTTCTTCTGAAAAATATAATAACTGCATACTTTGTTTTTGCAAGTTATTTTTGTTTGCAAAGTTATAAACTGTCAGGGCCACTTAATGCATGAATCCCGATGGTAAGTTAGTGCAGACTAACGCCATCTGGCGGTGAAAACGTAATCAGCGGCAATCTGATATGGCAATCTCGTGGCAGATGTGTAAAAAATGTATACACACCGGATACTTTGGAAAGATCGCCAAAAACAATATGGCAAAAATGTGCTTGGTTCCACATCAGCCAATTGGAATTGATTTTCTATTCCAAAGTATCCCGGATGTGGCACGAGCGTCGACCATGTTCGGATGGTGCTTGATGACGTGTCAACCTACGACAGTAAAAAATTTACAGATCGCATACCATCGGGTACGTACTAACTGCCGATAAATTATGATTGTGCAACCCTGGGCGAAATACGACCCACAAGTTGTACCACCGACGCGACGAATACATTTACAACGAAAACCGAACAAGACTGCACGACGACCATGAACTTGGAAAATGTATCTGCCCTTTCTGAACTAGACGTCATTGAGGCAAGACGTGCTCGCGAAAAAAAATCTTTTGATACCCCAAAGAGTGGACGCGTCGAGAATAATTTAAACAATTAATCAAGCGTTTTACATAAAATCTAAGCTATACAACATAAAGATTTAAAGCAAAAAGTGTTTAAAAATTATAGTTTGGAGCTATCAATAATGTCAATTAAAGTTTTTTGCTATCATTAAAATGAGCCATAGTTTAAATTCGTTAAAAAGTTAACGGTGGATACAAAATATAATTAAAATCTTCATAACTACTTAAAATTAAACATTTTTGTTCCGTGCCTGCAACGAGAAAAAGACTAGGGAGTAAAAGTGAGCGACGGCAAAACTGCGCACGTTTGCGTGGCCTTCAACGGAAGCCCGATATTGGGAAACCATAGAAACATCCGCTACAACCGGCATTATTTAAATGCCCACATTTTCATGCCTGGCAACGCATTTCACCAAACTTAGTTATAATCAGCAGCAGCATCATGTCAGCGGGACCGCAAGGAAACTGGTCAGCATATTAGCAGAGAAACGACGCGTGCCTTGGTCAACAGTGTGAGCTCTCCGTACCTCTCGTTTTCCGTACCTCTGTTCGCCTGGAATAACCCAAAAGCTAATGACGACAAAAACAACCAATTATTTTGAAATATATATGTAAAAGAAGAAGTGACTCACAGCCAAGAAGAGGCGGCATAGAGCGCTAGCGCTCAATACTACCAGCCGCACATCCCCAAAGATCAACGACGACAAAAACAACCAATTATTTTGAAATATATATGTAAAAGAAGAAGTGACTCACAGCCAAGAAGAGGCGGCATAGAGCGCTAGCGGTCAATACTACCAGCCGCACATCCCCGCAGAATACCTCGATTGGCAGTGACAACAACAACAACAACAAGTGCAGCTGAAACAACATTAACACCTTAATGCAGCGTTATATGACAACTCAACTTGTTAATACCGCGTCATCATCATCGTCGTCGGAGTCGTCATCTAAAGCTTTCTATATCGCAGTTTTAATCCAACAACATCGACTTATGAGCTAACCGCAACAGCAACAACAACAAACAATTTCGTCAAGAAGTTATAAACCAGCAACACATCTTGCGTAACTGACGAAACATTCAAGCAAAACAATACAAAAAAGAAAAGGAGCGCAATATATTTATACATTCATTTAATTAAAATTTATGTAAAACAAAATAGAATTTAAAATATCGCTTGTAATCTCAATTACTAACAGTTATTGTAAAATATGAAAAGAAAAGTTCAAAACAAAACAAACGCAAAAAATATATATATACATAAAATGTAACACAAAAACATATAAACAAATGTGAAAGAAAGTGAACCCAGAATAGAATAAAAAAAACTAAAATGAAAGAAAGAAAAACAAACCAAATCAAAAGTGAAAATAAAGAAAACTAGTAAGGTATATCTTCGACTTGGCCGAAGTTAAAATACCCCCACGGCCGATTCTTAAGGGTGGAAGAATATTAAATTGGAGAGCTTTTTGTATGAGATTCTGAGAGATTTTATTATTTTCTATGTGTCAAATTGTTTTCCTGCAGCTTAATTATAAGCCTTTTTATAATGTTTTAAATTTTGGGGTTGTATGGGAGGTGGGCGTGTTAGATTTTGTATGACGCCCATTTTTCTAGCATATCTCAGTTTCGACATAGAATACACAAATACCGAGTTTCTGTCTTGTAGCTTTAATATTAACCTCTTTATAGATTTTTCAATTTTAGGGTTGTATGGGAGGTGGGCGTGTTAAAAGGTGGATGACGCCCAATTTTATAACACACCTCAGTTTTGACATAAATTACACAAAAACCGAGTTTCCATCTTGTAACTTTAATATTAGCCTTTTTATAGATTTTTCAATTTTGGGGTTGTATGGGAGGTGGGCGTGTTATTGGGTGGATTACGCCCATTTTTCTAAGACATATCAGTTTTGACATAGAATACACATATACCAAATTTCAGTATTGTAGCTTAAATATTAGCTTCTCTGTGGAGTTTTCAATTTTTGGGTTGTATGGGAGGTAGGCGTGGTTTTCATCCGATTTAGCCCATTCTCGAACTTGACCTTAGTTTTTTTAAAAAAAGCTTAAATATCGAATTTCATTACGATAGCTTCAAAATTGCGGCTGTAATCGTGTCGACAGACAGACGGACAGACGGACAGACGGACAGACGGACAGACGGACAGACGGACAGACAGACGGACATGGCTAAATCAACTCAGGTGGTGATGCTGAGCAAGAATATATATACTTTTCCATACCTACCACGCCTCCTTTTGGATGTTACACACGTCGTGACAAAATTAATATACCCCTTACGCAGTACGCGTGGGGGTATAAAAATAACTTAAGCAAACGTCGACAGAAAACTGAGGAGAAACAAGAAAAAAACAGTGAAGAGAAAAAATGAAAGACCAACACAAAAAGAAAAAACACAAGCAAAAAAAATAAAGTGAGACAAAAAAACATAGATTTAAAAAAAAAAATAAGATCAACTAAATTAGTGCTGAAATAATAATAATAATTTACTTGAAAGAAACTAAAATCTATGAAATTTCAAAAAAAAACTAAGATTAACTAAATTAGTGCTAACATAATAATAATAATATATTTGAATAAAACTAAAATCTATGAAATTTAAAAAAAACTAAGATTAACTCAGTTAGTGCTAAAATAATGATGTCGCAGTTGACATCGTCCCTTTGTCGTTGTGTGTTGTTTAGTTATATTAACGTTTGGTTTGTGGTGTTGTTATTGTTAATGTTATTGTAATTAAATTAAATTGTTAAACGTAAGTGTTGTTGTGGTATAAATATTGAGCTACTTGTAGCAGTAATTTTGTATTGAAGTGGTTTTGTTTTTGTTTTAATTAGTGTTTATTTTAATTTTAATTGTATTTAAATTACGAACAAACATAGTTGGCGTGCTATTTTTTGTGTATAAATTGTGCTTGATTTGTTATTTTTTCAATTCTTCTTTGTGCGGTGTCCTGTTAGTCAGTGTCAGTGTTATTCGTTGCTAGTACATAACTGTGCGCTCTGTGTATTTGATTTTGCGTAATTAACCCTTTGAGACACTATTGAAACAAATCTGCTCCTTTAAATTAAATTTTTAAACATGACTTATTTTCAAGTTGAAAATTTCGCTGCTTGTTCATTAAATGGGCAATGCAAAAGTCAGAACATTTTAAATACAATGTTTCATTGTTCTGGCCCATGCGAGCAAATGTTTCACGCTTCGTGTGCTAATATTTCTAACTCATGTATACATGATTTACTTTCAGTACACTCAGGACTTCGTTGGTACTGTCCTACGTGCAGTGTCGTCTCCCCAGCAGAGTTATATTCAAAAATAAAGCTCTTTAGGGATAGCATTAATTTGCTTAATAATAATTTTAAATTTATTCTGACGTCATTAAGCGAATTATTTGCTGACTTAGACTGAAACTCTCGTCTCTCCCAACGTGTCCGCAAATGAAGCCCTAACTACGGAATTAGTACACAAGCAGAGTAATAATTAAAAAAATAACTCTAAAAATAAAAGGAAAAACAATAACCGCAAACGTGCCAATCATAGTGTGTCGTCTAGTCCCCAGGCTAAGCGAGTTTTAGTTCCCACCTCCTCGTCACATGTATCTAATATAATCTCGACTAATAGTTATCTATACTATTATATAAAAATGAAACTCCAAGATTCGCTTTTTTCATGTATGTAATTCAGGATCTCCGGAACCACTGTACTGATTTGAATGAAATTTTCACTAATCGAACAATAAATTATTCAAGACGGTCTTTGTATACTCAGAATTTTAAGTTATAAAAAAGCTAAAAAGTTATAGGCCAATAATCTTACTTAAGTCAATATTTTTCATCAAATTAATCGCTTATTTTCCATATGCTGCCTACACCTTAACAGTTAGGTGGGTATGATGTATGAGCAAATGAAAGATCTTGCCGTTTCCAACAAAAAAGTCAGTGGTGACATTTATCTCAGATCAATAGTTTTACCGTAAAATTGATATTTTAGTTAAAAATTTATTAATTTTCCTACAAATTTCTTGCCAGCAGGTCGATTGTTGATAGCTTCGATGGCTATCGTTGTTTGCAGCGCACACATTGTTGATTTCGCTGCAAAATGCTGCAACATGCTTCGTGCAGAAATTTAAGCCAAGTCGATGAACGAGAAGGAGACAATTTAGTTGCGACTGCGAAATCGACTGGTTATGTTGTGTTGATTTGCGGCTGCGCGCTGTTTTAAAAACAAATATTAACATGGTTATGTGCTAAACATTAATATTTGCTTTATTTAGGTATTTGCATTTATGTCTTTGCTTTATTTTTTTCAATTGTAATTTCTTATTTTAGAAATTCTTATGAGTTTTTCGTTTGTTGCTGTCTCAACGTAATCATTATTTGCAGTGGGAATTTTTTCTGTACAAATAAAAACAGTAGAAATGTTACTCGCTCTCTATTGTGTGCAGAATAGAAAAGCTACAGAAAAAGGGGAATCGAAATTTTTGTTAAAATTTAAGGCTAAAATTAAAGAGCATGACGTTTTGAAGACCATTTGCCTTAAAAGGATCAAAACAAAGATTCATGCATTTCAAACAAGCATTTCATGGGTTTTTTATATGTTTATTTGTAAGCATTTTAAAGGATAAAGAATTATTTTTGTATTTATTTCCCAAAAGTTTAATATTTTAAAAAGGTATGAGTTTATTCGTATTACACACATTATTTTTAACACATCATAGTTTTCATATAAAATATAAACCAAATTGTGTCTCTTTTGGCCAAACATAAGCTTATGTTTGGAGTTTTAAATATTTGGGTTGTAGGGGAGGTAAGCGTGTCCATGGGTGAATTCCAAAAATATTCAAAAGTGCAGATCTTGGATCCATTTCAATATGTCTACTAAAATGGAGTTATCTCAACTGCTTCTTATCCTATGCTTATGGACAACACACAGACGGACGGATAAACAGACATAGATAAATCGACTCATGAGATGACACCTGATCAAGAATATATATAATTTTCTTTACCGGAATCGCTTATTTCTATGAGTTACAAGGGTTTGCAGAAATTTAATCACATCACCTTATATTTTTATGGCATAAAAATGGTTTCAACTTGCAGTATAAAAGAGCTTGAATATATTTATGGAATTACATAAAAATTAATCTCAAAGATTCGTTTTTTTTTTGTTTGTTTAATAACTCATGAACTATATCATTGATTTAAATAAAATTTTCACTTTGAATTTTAAATTATTAAAAAGTGAAAATATCTTCTATCTACGATTTTAAACAATAGTTGAACATTTAACATGATATCTCATAAATTGCTTTATTTTTCATTAGGATTCTCTTTATTTGAATTGATATATAGGTAGTCAATGCAATATATATGAACAAACTGAAGATCTTTTCGTACTATACAAATAAGTCAGAAATAAAGTCATACTTCTTAAATGAATGATTTGATACTTATCAAAGTCGACTTAGTCTAACGGTTAAAATTTTGTACGGTTTTTGCTAAATCAGAAACGATTAAGAAATAATTATTATTGAAAGAAGTAAATTATCGATATTATCATTCATTTTGTAAAAAACCACTACAACGATTTTTATTTCAAAGGCTGAGGTATAAAATAAAAAAGAGTAAAGTTTTTCAAAGTTGCTCTATTTGGTTTTCAGTAATATTTAAAAATAAAACAGAGTCCCTTAAATTTTTCGCGGCTATTTCATGATAAAATAAAATATGTTTTCATAGAAATTTCAAAGGCTGAGGTATAAAATAAAAAAGAGTAAAGTTTTTCAAAGTTGCTCTATTTGGTTTTCAGTAATATTTAAAAATAAAACAGAGTCCCTTAAATTTTTCGCGGCTATTTCATGATAAAATAAAATATGTTTTCATAGAAGTGGGGTTAGAAGAGTATAAAAGTTATAATTAATCAAAGACACGCGGATTTTATGAGCATATTTCTAATCGCAAACACACAATAACTTTTTTTACACAGGGTCGGTAATAGTTATTTTAAAAAGCTATGTAGGTTTCTACAGTAACATTACTTACATATGTAAATCGAGAATAATAAGAACGAATTAATGTCCTTAACGAAAGAGATATTCGTTCATTTCATGAAGCTCGGATAATTTTGTTTTTTTCCGGTGATTTCGGGCAATTTTAAAGAAGCTTCTTTAAAAGTCATTATTTTGGCATAAAGAGCAAGTTGTTTTTTTTATATTAAAACATATCGCGAGCAAGGCCGCGGAGGGTTGCTAGTAATAATAATAACAATATTAATAATAATAATAATAATAAAAATAAAAATTATAACAATAAAAAGAATAATATTAATAAAATTAACATTGCTAACAATAATAATGATAATAATAATAATATTAATAATAATAATAATATTATTAATGCAGTACCTTAGTTGACTGCCCCGTTACCTAAAGTGCTAGTTATTTCTGCACCTAGTGATAGTGTTGTGTCTGAAATTTCAGAACATTCTATCGCTAATACCTTGGAAGATTTTTCAACTGTTCTCAATTCTAATATGTGGTCCGATAATATCCTCGTTTCAGAATTTATACCTAAAACAAGTCAAGGAGCAAAAAAACTAAATAGGCTATCCTTTTACTATCAAAATGTAAGGGGATTGCACTCCAAAACGCGAGACTTATTTCTTTCTACTCAGAATTGTTCTGAGGACATTATCGCGTTTACTGAAACGTGGTTGAATGAAAGCATTACTGAATTGTTTGACAATAGTTTCCAAGTATTTAGAAAGGACAGATACTCCAGAAATATTTCTTCTGTTGGTGTTCTTATAGCTGAAAGGAACTGCTTTGTCAGTTCCTTTGTTGATATACCCAGCGCTTCTAATATTGAACTAATATGCGTTAAAGTCATACATTGTAGCTCAAATGTATACATAACACTGGTTTACAGCCAATATGTACTTTGAATGCCACTATCCTTTTTCCATGTAAAATCGGTCGCTAATTCCGAAAAAAAATTATTTTTTTTTTCTGTCACTCCGTTTTCGAGATATTGCCCACTGTAGGGTTTTCAACGAAAACAAAAAGTTGGTTATACACTTAATTGAATATATCTCCAGAACCAACAACAGTAATCAAACAAATGATATATCAAATAAAAGCTAATAAAATACAAACACCATTTTTTGGTCGAGTTGTTAGTTTTGGCGCAATAAATTCAAATTTCGGGGATTTTTTTTATTTTTCAGAAAAATTTCCAAAAAAAGACAAAATAGTTGCAAATTTTTTGGTGGTGACCGTAGCATGCAGGTTAAGTGTGTGGCTTAGCATGCTCGGAGCCCGGGTTCGATCCCCAGCCGCGGCGAAAAGTTTTTTCAATAAAAAATTTTTCTGATCGGTCACCACCTCTCTGCAGACAATGGCAAAACTCAGAGAGTAAATAATGCCATGTAAAGCTTCTTGAGAACATGAACTTTAGCCGTTCGGAGTCGGCATAAAACATGTAGGTCCAGTTCTCGGCCAATTGTGTGCAAACATTTAATAACACACACAACACAATTGATCATAAGAAGCTCGGTCAAAGTCCTTTCAAGGGCTGAAATGGCCAATTTGTTTTTTTTTTTTGTGTTTTTTAGTTGCAAATTTCGTTAAGAAATCAAAATATTTTGTTACTTTTGATTTTTATTTTTATTAAAAGCCTTTATTTTTCCAAAAAAAAGAAGCTATTGTTGAAGAAAATCTATTGAGAAATGAAAAAGTTGTGTTCAATGGAACGAAATCACCCAAATTGTATGATTATCAATTTATGCATTTGGACTTATTTTATTGCCATAAAAAAAAAATGAGAACTAAAGGTTGTTGTAATAAAATCATATATTCTTCATCTTTATTGTTCTTTTAATAATTTACATTATTTAAATTGTATATAATTATTATTAATAATTTTTATTGTTGCATTAAATCATTTATATTGTTATTTACATTGTAAATAATTTTTATTTATCATTCAGAAATTCGAAATGATTAGAATTCTTGTTTTGTCGTTTATTTAATTCGGGATAGGTTTCTCTGATGAGAAACCAACATTAGTCGCCCATCATTCTTTCGTCCCAAAATCCGTGGTACCGATTCTCAATTGCTTTCATCTGTTGGTGGAATCTTTCCCCACGCTCGTCGCTCTCGTCACCGAGATTCTTCGAAAAAAAATTCAAATGGGAGAAAAATAAAAAATTTGGACTAGTTTTTAATCCAAACTTTGGTTTAAAGGTATTTTTAATCATAAAAGTACTATTTTTAATTCCATATCTTAGTTTATTTTTTTTTAATCCGAAAAAGTTTAAGTTTAAGACTATTTTTGAATTACAATAGCTGAATTACAATGCAGCAGTCGCAGTGGCAGCAGCTGTGTCAGTGATCAGCTGTTTCGTATTTTACTGCCTGCAAATTACAATTTAGCAGTGACAGCGTCAGCATCAAAAGAGTGAATGTGGAATTTTTCTTAGTAATTTAATTATTTGCATGTTGGCAGTGAATTTAGAAATAGGGCTAACCTCGGCAGTACTGCTTACTACCACTGCTGCTAAGTTAGTTTCACCATTGAACAACAATATTCCTAAAATATCAGCTGATTAATGTCACTGCCACTGACGCTGCCAGTGCCGCATTGTAATTCAAGTATAAGATTAAAAACTACTAATACTACGAAATTTAAGCTAAATATAATTTTAAATGTTGTTAAAGCATCCGAAATTTATATTTAATTAAATGAAACAAATTGTTTATTAAAATTTGAACCAAAATATTATTTTATACATTATTACAGTAAGCAGTGTTTAAACCTTTGTGGATTAAATAGTAATCCTTTTTGGATTATAAAACTTTTAACTTTCTGTAGATTAACAATTATTCCTTTTTGGATTAAGAAATTTTAAACTTTTTGCGGATTAAAAATAAATCCTTTTTGGATTGAAAAATTTAAAACTTTTCATTGGATTAAAAAATAATCTTTTTTTGGTCGTGTCCTATATGTAATCCAAAAAAGTTTAAAATTTAGTCCAAGATTTTTAACCGTGTGGTGTACCAACGACTTTGATATCAGAACATATTTTCCAGTCGTGTTATTCATATTTAATACTGCCATCAATAAACAAACGCCACTCTTTGGGAATGTACGGCTGACCGAAGGTATTAAATAAGCCAGGAATGACTACGAAATAGCAGATATTGTCATTCTTTGTAAAGTGTATAGCAAACGGTTTTCACGATTTCTGAAGTATGTCACCTTAACATTGGGTCTCAAAAAGTTGAATTGTTGCATACGATAAGATTCCACCAACAGATGAAAGCAATTGAGAATCGGTACCAAGGATTTTGGGACGAAGGAATGACTGGCGACTATTGTTGGTTTCTCATCAGAGAAACCGATCCCGAATTAAATAAACGACATAACAAGAATTCTAATGATTTTGAATTTCTGAATGATAAATAAAAATTATTTACAATGTAAATAACAATATAAATGATGTAATGCAACAATAAAAATTATTAATAATAATTATATACAATTTAAATAATGTAAAAATAATGTAAATTATTAAAAGAACAATAAAAATGAAGAAAATATGATTTTATTACAACAACCTTTAGTCCTCACTTTATTTTTTATGGCAATAAAATAAGTCCAAATGCATAAATTGATAATCACACAATTTGGGTGATTTCGTTCCATTAAACACAACTTTTTCATTTCTTAATAGATTTTCTTCAACAATAGCTTATTTTTTTTGGAAAAATAAAGGCTTTTAGTAAAAAATATCAAAAGTAATAAAATATTTTGATTTCTTAACGAAATTTGCAACTATTTTGTCTTTTTTTGGAAATTTTTCTGAAAAATAAAAAAAATCCCCGAAATTTGAATTTATTGCGCCAAAACTAACAACTCGACCAAAAAATGGATTGCATTGTTTGTAAGAAATTTTATTAGCTTCTATTTGATATATCATTTGTTTGATTACTGTTGTTGGTTCTGGAGATATATGCAATTAAGTGGAACCAACTTTTTTTTTTCGTTGAAAACCCTACAGTGGGCAATATCTCGAAAACGGAGTGACAGAAAAAAAAATAATTTTTTTTCGGAATAAGCGACCGATTTTACATTAGAAAAGGATAGTGGCATTCAAAGTACAAACAACTTTTCGTTATTTGTAAACCAGTGTATTTAATGCATATGTTCCTCCAAACAGTAGTGCAGAGGTATATACAAGTCTGGCAGATTGACTAGACTATATTCTTATATTCTTTACGTTAATGACGACATATTATTGTTGGGCGAGTTTAATCTGCCCAACTTAAAATGGCATTCTTCTAACGATGATACATTTTTTTGTGCATCTAATGCGAAGACTCTTGGAGAGCATATATTCGTTGACAGTATATGTTCTGACTTACAACAAGAGAGTTGTATTTATAATAGTCTGGAAAGACTTCTTGACCTGGTCTTAACTACGGACAGTAACAATGTCATTGTTAAGAGGGCCTTCCATGCTCTAACTACTATTGATGTATATCATCCACCATTGAGTATTTGGTATAAATCGGATAGAGAGAATATAGTTAATTCTAGTTCAATGGATCATTGAATCATTTACTCAACAATAAACTTACCGTGAGTGATGATTCCATTAATTTTTTTTATTTAGAACTCTTTGCAGTAATTTCTCAGTCCGTACCTTATAGCCTCAAATTTGCGAAAAAATCTGCATACCCTTGGTTCACAAAGGAGTTGAAAACACTTCGCAATAACAGGAATAGGGCTTGGAAGAGATACGTCTGTAGTTTGGACTCAAATGACCTAGAAATCTACAAAAGTTTGTTTCTGGAATTTCAAAATCTTTCAGCTCTTTTGTATAATGAATATTTAGACAATATTAAGTTGAGAATATTGTCTGATCCAAAGAAATTTTGGGGGTTCATAAATACTAAGAAAAAAATCTGATGGATTTCGTTCATCCTTCAAAACTCTTGACGGATTTATGGATGATCCTCCTATAATTTGTGGCCTTTTTGCCAATCTTTTCAAGGAATCTGTTTGTTCAGATTCGTTTAATCCTGATGAAGGTTACTTTGACTACATGAACTCTTCACCCAGGGTCTCTTTGGAATATATATCCTTTACCTCCGAGGATATTTTAAAGTATATTGGGACAATTGATGAGGACTTTGGCGCTGGACCCGATGTAATTCCTGCCGCAGTGTTAACTCAATGCGGTTCCGTTTTGTGTCAACCACTTGCTTTATTATTTAATAAATCAATTACAGAAAGTTATTTTCGAGTTTTTTGGAAAAAATCATTTATAAGTCCTATATATAAAAAAGGTTGCAGGAATGATGTTAATAATTATAGGCCCATCGCTAAGCTTTCGTCGATTCCCAAACTTTTTGAGCGAATTGTGTACGATCGTGTTAAAATTTATTGTGGAGAAGTCATAACAACACGTCAGCATTGGTTTTGTTTATGGAAGATCCACAGTGTCTAGTCTTCTTGATTTTACAACATTCTTCTTAAATTTAATGGAATCTGGTAACCAGGTCGACTGTATGTATACTGACTTTAGTAAAGCATTTGATAAATTACCTCATGACTTAATTTTATTTAAACTTAAATTAATGGGATTTCCACAATATTTTGTATGCTGGATAAAATCGTACTTGACTAAGCGATCTTATCAAATACGATTCCGAGGGGTGTTGTCTGCGGAATGTATTGCTGAATCAGGTGTACTTCAGGGTAGCCACCATGGTCCACTTCTGTTTATTTTAGCAATTAATGACGTCACACACGTCATTGAACACTCTCGTCTGCTGATTTATGCAGAAGATATGAAAATATACAAAAAAATAAATGCTAAAGATGATTCCAACTTACTCCAGGCTGATCTGAAATCGTTTGAAGTTTGGTGTACTAAAAATAATATGTTTCTCAATCCTAGTAAATGCCAAACTATGACCTTTTCGCGAAAAAGAAATAATTTATTATTTGATTACAATATAAAAGATACTGCTTTAAGTCGTGTAGATGCAGTCAAAGACCTTGGTATATGCATGAATCCTAAGTTGTCGTTCAACATTCATATTGATAATATTTGTAAAAAAGCGTCTTCAATGCTTGGATTCATAAAACGTTGGGCCAAAGAATTTAATAGCATGATCACAACTGCAACGTTGTATTATGCAATAGTGCGTCCTCACTTGGATTATGCAAGTCAAATCTGGTCCCCAAGTTATAATATGCATGTTGAACGAATAGAGAGGATCCAAAAACGTTTTGTTCGGTTTGCTCTGGGGGGCTTAAGTGGAACTGACATTTTAAGCCTTTCCCTTATGAGAATCGTTTATAACTATTAAGATTGCAGTCACTAAGTGAGCAGAGGAGGTCTGCAGATATCGCTTATTTACACCAACTTATAACCGGTGTATTTAATTCTCCAGAACTCCTTTCTCTTATTAATTTTAACACTAACCGTTGAAGCAGTAGAAACGCAAACAACTAAATTTATTTACCATTCAGTAGAACGAATTATATGTTAACTGCTCCTTTAAACCGCATGAGTACCATTGTTAACAACTGTATCGTTTTTGATGTTAACTTGTCAAAAGGTCAACTCAAAAGTAGACTAAAAGAGATTATGTCATTATAGATCTTTGTATGCATGGTTAGTAGTTATGTCCTGTGTTGTCCCTGAGCCCAATCCAAACTTTGGATGGTAAATTTTTCCACATTAACTTGTTTTTAGCCACTGGAATCCTTAACATAAAATTTATTTTATGCTATGTGTCGTGGTTTCAAATGGGTTAATGGGTTAATAGAATTTAAAAAAAAACTAAGATTAACTAAATTAGTGCCAAAATATAATATAATTGAATGAAACTAAAATCTATTAAATTTAAAAAAACTAAGATTAATTCTATGTTCAGACATCAAGTAATTTTTCTTGATTTGTACAAATACTAGATGTCTGTACAAGAATACTACATAAATACCAGCAGAGCAATCTATTTTTTTTGTAGTATAAATACTATGTACGGAACATTGTATTCGTGCTAGTATTCTTATTAAACACAGCCAGAGAAAATGAACATAGCTAAAATCTGCGAATGACATTTCAAAAATCTATTGTGAATGCCAATTTAAAACACATTTACCAACAAATAACAAAAAAAAAAACATAGTAGATGTCTGAACGCAATCTAGTTTTTCAAAATACTTTGATAGTATTCCCAAATTTAAATACTAGATGTCTGAACATACCATAATGCTAAATAAGTGCTAAAATAATAATAATAATGTATTTGAATAAAACTAAAATCTATGAAATTTAAAAAAAAAACTAAGATTAACTTAATAAGTGCTGAAATAATAATGCTATTTAACTTGAATGAAACTTAAATCTATGAAATTTAAAAAAAACTAAGATTAACTAAATTAGTGCTAAAATAATAATAAAAATATATTTGAATAAAACTAAAATCTATGAAATTTAATAAAAAACTAAGATTAACTAAATAGTGCTAAAATAATGATGATATTAAACTTGAATAAATCTAAAATCTATGGAATTTAAGAAAACTTGAAGATTAACTAAATTAGTGCTAAAATAATAATAAGATTATACTCGAATAAAAATAAAATCTATGAAACTAAAAAAAACTAAGATTAGCTAAATTAGTGTTAAAATAATAATAATAATATACTTGAACAAATCTAAAATCTATGAAATTGAAAAACTAAGATTAACTAAATTAGTGCTAAAATAATGATGATATCAAACTTGAATTAATGTAAACTCTATGGAATTTAAGAAAACTTGAAGATTAACTAAATTAGTGCATAAATAATAATAAGATTATACTCGAATAAAAATAAAATCTAGGAAATTAAAAAAAAAAACTAAGATTAACTAAATAAGTGCTAAAATGCTAAAAGTATAAAAGTATATCTATTTATTTATTTATATACATATATGCTTAATACAAGCCGTTTGAATACTTAAGAACTAAATTTAATAATTAACAGTGAGTATCTTAATTTACAATGGTACCATATCTCAATTAGAAGAATACATTAGAGAGGGGGAGGAAATGTCGTTGGAGTTAAGAAGGATATTTCGGAGTAGTGGTCTGCTCAGGTGAAAATCGAATTCACTGATCAAGCTATTGGTTATCCGAAGCATTCTGGTTATAGGTTCACTGCATCCATAGTCGGTGCGGTGAAAGTTAAGGTGGAAAAGAGGTACAGACCTAAGGTTGCGTGGGTTGGTATTAAAGGATATTAATTGGAGTAGTTCTGGGCAGTTAATGGTTCCGCATACTAGTTGATGAATGAAGAAAACATCGGCAACTTCCCTTCGCTTTGCAAGTGTTTGCATGTTAATCAACTTCAGACGGTTGGCATAAGGAGATAAGTTGAAACTGTCAGAGCCGGGAAGACCACGAAGAGCGAAACGAATGAATCTGCGTTGAACGGCTTCGATTCGCATTGAATGGGTGTTGTAGATGGGAGACCAAACCTGGCTGGCATATTCGAGGATGGGTCTAACAAAGGAAAGATAGAGATATTTATTGACGAAAGGATTGGAGAACTCTCTGGACCAGTGTTTCACAAAACCAAGTGCAGAGTTGGCTCTACTAATGATATTATCAATATGAGACCTAAAGTTAAGTTCCTTGTCGCAAATAACGCCTAAATCCCGTAAAAAGCATACAGAGGAAACTGGCTTGCCGAGAATGTAAAACGTTCTCGGAAGAAGTTGGAGTCGCTTACGAGAATATGTTATAGCTTGACATTTGCTGACGTTGAGTTCCAGAAGATTATTTTGACACCAAATGGAAAAGCTGACCAGATCGTCTTGAAGTTTGCGAGAGTCGGCATTAGTTTGTATGCGCCTATAGATTTTCATATCATCAGCATACACAGAAAGATTGGATTCATTGATGATACCGTCAACATCAGCAATTGTTAAGACGAATTACAAAGGACCAAGGTGACTGCCTTGTGGGACACCAGAGGTAGCTGTTAAAGATTTTGAATTGGAAGATCTAAGGATGACATTATAACTGCGTTCTTCGAGATAAGATTTAATCCATGACATAAACAGAGATGGAAAACCAAAGGCTTTAAGCTTAAGAAGAATGATAGTGTGTGAGATTTTGTCAAACGCTTTACTAAAGTCGGTAGAAACTGCATCAACTTCGTAACCACTTTCCAACGAGCATAAAGTGTTTGAAACAAATTGTGTGAGGTTGGTGGTAGTCGATCTACCCTTGAGATAACCACGTTGACTAGGAGGAAAGATAGATTTGCAATGGAAGAAGAGAATGTCGTAGATAATACTTTCAAAAATTTTGGGAGTACATGACAATTTTGCAATAAGTCTGTAATTAGAAATATCATTTTTAGGTCCTTTTTTATGTAAGGGGATTATGTACGAATTCTTCCATAACTTTGGAAAAACTGAGTTAGAAATAGAAAGTTGAAAGAGTGTCAAAAGGGGATGAGCCAAAAAGTTCGCGAATTTTTTGATGACAATAGCAGGCAACCCATCGGGTCCCGGAGAAAAAATCATCTCTTAGATTATGTAGCTTTGCTAAGACATCAGGTAGTGTAATATCAACAGAAGTCAGCGAGGTTTGAGCACAATTATTTAGTGAAGAAAAGTATTCATAGTCAAATTCATCCTTATGACTTATGAATGACTGACTGAAGAAATTTGCAAATAGGTTTGCAATTATTTCCGGTTTATCTGAGGAGATATCTGAAAATGTAAGGTTAGATGGGTAGTTGTCAGATTTTTTTTTAATATTAATGAACTTGTAAAAGCTTTTAGGATCCGACACCAATTTTTTTTGAATATGAACAAGATAAGACTCATATAGATGTTCATAGAGTGCAGAAAAATGGTTATAGGCGTGAAGATAATTTGTGAGGTCAATAGAAGAATAAGTTGTTAAATAAGTGTGCCAAAGTTTGTTCCTTTTATTATGAAGTGAGCGTAATTCCTTATTATACCAGGGGGGAGATGACGAAAAAAATCTTCTGCCTATTAAATGGGACAGATTGTGTGAAGCAGTCGAAAATTTTGTCATAGAAGAGAGCAACAGCATTATCAACATTTTCATGGGCATTATCGAAAAGATGTTGGAAATCGATTCTACTGATTAAGATCTCAAGTTTTACAAAATCAGTTTTTCAAAAGTTATACGCGTGCTCAAAGTGTGTGTTGATGATATTATTGTTGTAAGAAAGAGTAAGAGATAGAGGAGGATGGTAGTGATTGAGTGTTGAAAGTAGGTGGTCACTCGCAGAGACTACACAATTATCTGAATCTGAAGAAAAGACAAGGTCTAATTGTCTACCTATATTGTTTGTTACTCCGCTCAACTCAAGAGAATTTCTTTTTCAGATGTAGCATTTGAAGGGAAATAATGGCATCTGAATTGAAGGCTGGGAAGATTAAAGTCCCCAGAAATAAAACTGTGTCAGATGGGTATAATAATAATAAACTTGAACAAATCAAAAATCTATGAAATTTAAAAACTAAGATTAACTAAATTAGTGCTAAAATAACAATAATATTATAATTGAATAAAGCAAAAATCTTAAGAAGCTTAAAATAAGTTACACTTAATTAGTGCTAAATTTATATAATAACAAAAACTCAAACATTAAAAGTGTTGAATGCACACGAATTCTGGTCACTGTACTATTTGAATTGAGCGTTGTGAAATTCGTATGCCAAGCAAAAGCTACATTATCTGTATCTCAACTGAAGAAGAGTAAGTGAGACAGCTAATATCTGCAAGTCTACATTGCATGGAGGTATAACTGTTGTTTTCGTTTTGTACTTATACACACGCTTCTTTAGTTTTATCGTTTATCTTTTAACTTACTTCTTGTTTATCTTCGACAGTGTCGGCAAGTTGCGACTGAAACTTGAGAAAGATCGGCAAGTTGTGAGGATAAATATATTTGACTGAAAATAAAACTGAACTTTGGTTGTCAAATATAAAACTTAAATAGATATTGTTTTATTTAATACATGGCATAATCTAACAGGTTATGGGCCCAGTCACCAACAAACAATATTTATTTCGTTTCTTGTAAATTAAATAGTCGTCAGTTTGCCGCTTGTGTAATAATTACAGTGAAGTGTTAAATTCCTGGAATCAAATAAAATGGACAAAGTTAAAAGAAACATTAAGCCTTTTGATGGCGACAAGTATTCCATTTGGAAATTTCGAGTGCGTGCACTTTTAGCAGAAAATAATGCTCTCAGTGTTATAGACAATGAAGTGCCAGAAAAAATAACTGAACAGTGGAATCAATCCGAAAGAAGTGCAAAAAGTATTATCATAGAATTTTTAAGTGATTCATATCTTGGCTTTGCCAACGATCAAAGTACTGCAAAGAAAATTTTTGCAAATTTGGATGCCATTTATGAGCGGAAAAGTTTGGCTTCGCAGCTTTCTATTCGAAAGCAATTGTTGTCATTAAAATTAAAAAGTGGTTCTCCACTTGTAAGTCATTTTAACGTTTTTGATGACTTAATAACTGAGTTATCTGCATCGGGTGCAAAAATCGAAGAAATGGACAAAGTGTCGCACTTGTTGTTAACACTACCATCCTCTTACGACGGTGTAATAACCGCAATTGAAACTTTATCTGAAAATAACTTTACTGTGGCGTTTGTTAAAAATCGTTTGCTTGATCATGAGATTAAATTAAAAAGTTCCGGAAGAGACACAAGTATGAAAATATTGCAAGCTGTGTGCAATAATGCACAGAACGAATATAAAGTTAAAACAAATAATTTCAAAAATAAAACCAAGTTCAAAGCTTATAAAAACAATAATAAATCAAATATTAAATGTCACCACTGTGGTAAGAAAGGACATTTCAAGAAAGATTGTTTTGCTTTAAAAAAATCATCAAATGAACAAAATAACGAAAAAGCGAAGCAAGCCCAAATAGCAGCAGTGCATCCAGAAAAAGGTTTTGCTTTTATGATGAGGAAAAGTTTAAGTTTTCCAAAAGCAGGCGACGTTTCCTTTATATTGGACTCTGGAGCATCGGATCATATCATCAAGGACAAGAATCTACTTACCGATCATATAGAGTTAGAATCGCCAATCAAAATTGCTGTCGCAAAGCGTGGGGAGTATATTTATGCTACTGCTAAAGGGATAATGAGACTCCGAAACAATTTTCAAAACATGATTACTTTGGAAGACGTTTTGTTCTGCAAAGACATTCCGCATAACTTACTTTCTGTAAGAAAGATGCAAGTAAGCGGCATGACCATTGAATTTAATTCAGTAGGTGTGAAAATCACAAAGAATGGTGAAGTAATCATTGAAGGTATGTGTATTAATAATGTACCAATTGTTGAATTTGAATTATGCTATAGAGCATATGCAACAAATTTAATATTAAACAAAGAATATCAATTGTGGCATGAAAGATTAGGTCATATTAGCAAGGGTAAGTTCTTAGAGATAAAACGAAATGATATGTTTGATGATATTAATCTTTTAAAAAATGTTAAATTAAGCGAAGAAATATGTGAAGCTTGTATAAACGGAAAACTTGCTAGACTTCCATTTTCAAAATTCAAGAATAAAAATTATATTCGTAGACCTTTATTTATAATTCATTCAGATGTTTGTGGTCCAATAACACCTTCTACTATTGATGGTAAAAACTATTATGTTGTTTTTGTTGATCAGTATACACACTATTGTGTAACGTATCTGATAACCTATAAGTCTGATGTTTTTGCAATGTTCAAAGACTTTATTGCAAAAAGCGAAGCACATTTTAACCTCAAAATAGTGAATTTTTATATTGATAACGGCAGAGAGTATTTATCGAAGGAAATGCGTGAATATTGTGTTGAAAAAGGCATCACCTATCATTTGACAGTTCTACATACTCCACAACTAAATGGTGTATCTGAACGTATGATAAGAACATTAACAGAAAAAGCTCGTGCTATGGTTAATGGAGCAAAGTTAGACAAAAGATTTTGGGGTGAGGCCGTCTTGACAGCAACTTTTTTGGTAAATAGAATTCCAAGTAAAGCGTTGGAAGGCAATAAGAAAACTCCATTTGAAATGTGGCATAATAGAAAACCAACTTTAAAATATTTAAAAGTATTTGGCTCGACAGTATATGTACACAATAAAATAAGGAAAAGAAAATTTGATGAAAAATCATTAAAATGTATACTAGTTGGATACGAACCAAATGGCTTTAAATTATGGAATGTTGAATCTACAAAATTTATGGTAGCCAGAGATGTTATTGTCGATGAAACCAATATGGTGAATTCTAGGACTGTAGTTATAGATAAAGTACAAAATAAAGACTCTGGGTTCCAAAATGAAAGTACGGAACAGTAACCAATTCTTCCGAAGGATGTTACGGAAAATGATCACACTGATATCCTGAATGAAAGTAAGGATTGTGTAGAGTATAATTCCCGAATGAGAGTACGGAAAATGTACAATATAATTTCCCGAATGAGAGTACGGAAAATGTGCAATATAATTTCCCGAATGAGAGTACGGAAAATGTACAATATAATTTCCCGAATGGGAGTACGGAAGATATATCTAATAACTTGATAATAGATGGACAGCCTTTTGATAATAGCACAACTCTTGAGAATGCCAATCCAGAGTTATATGAAAATGAACATGAGGTCAGACGAAGTGAAAGGTTAAAGGATAGACCACAAAGATCTTATAGATTTTTAAATAGTTGCATATTGAATGCGCATACTTTTTTGAGTTGTATTCCCAATTCATTTGATGATGTTAAAAATATGAGTGATAGATTATTTTGGGAAAAAGCAATAAAAGAAGAATTAGATTCTCATTTGCTTAATGAAACTTGGTCCACTGTACAAAAACCTGCAAATAAAAATATAGTTGATTGTAAATGGGGTTTTACAATAAAAAATGATGAATATGGCAACCCAGTAAAATATAAAGCACGGCTTGTTGCGCGTGGTTTCACACAAGAATATTTAATCGACTATGATGAAACATTTGCACCAGTAGCAAGAATTTCTAGTTTTCGATTTATTTTGTCAATTTCAAACCAATATAATTTAAAAGTTCACCATATGGATGTAAAAACTGCAAAAACATTGAAGGAGGAAATCTATATCATAGTTCCTCAAGGATTATCATATGATAATGATAAAGTTTGCAAATTAAATAAATCTCTTTATGGACTTAAGCAGGCAGCTAGATGTTGGTTTGAGGTATTTGAGAAAGTTTTAAAAGAAATTGGGTTTGTTAATTCTGCTGTAGATCGATGTATATATATTCTTGAAAAAGGTAATATTTTGAAAAACATATATGTATTATTATATGTGGATGATTTGGTTATAGCAACTGAAGATCTCGAAACAATGTCAAAATTTAAATCTTACCTTATGAATAAATTTAGAATGACTGACTTATTTGAAATTCGATATTTTATCGGAATCAAAATCGATAGACATGATAATCAGCTGGATCTTAGTCAGTCTGCTTATATTAAAAACATCTTAAAGAAATTTAAAATGGATGAATGTAATCCAGCCAGTACTCCACTTCCAAGCAAGCTTAATTATGAAGCTTTAAACTCAGAAGAAAAATGCGATGCACCATGTCGTAATTTGATTGGGTGCTTGATGTATATTATGTTATGTACACGTCCTGATCTTTGCACATCAGTGAGCATTTTAAGTAGATACACCAATAAAAATAATCAAGAATTGTGGCAATGTCTTAAAAGAGTTCTGAGATATCTAAAGGGTACAGTTGATTTGAAATTAACTTTTGTTAAAAATTCGAATTATGAAAATATTCTTATTGGGTATGTTGATTCTGATTGGGCTGGAAGTGAAAGTGACAGAAAAAGTACCACTCGGTATATATTCAAAATGTTTGAATCATGTCTTATTTGCTGGAATACCAAGTAACAAAATTCTGTTGCAGCTTCATCTACTGAAGTAGAATATATGGCATTGTTTGAAGGCGTTAGGGAAGCGTTATGGCTAAAATCATTGATGTTAGGTATAAAGTTTCAATTAAATGGACCAATCAAAATATACGAAGACAATCAGGGTTGTATAAGTATAGCTAGTAATCCCTCGTGTCACAAGAGATCTAAACATATTGATATTAAATACCATTTTTCAAGAGAACAAGTTGAAAATAAACTAATTATTGTTGAGTATATTTCCACAGATAACCAGCTAGCCGATATTTTGACAAAGCCGTTGCCTGCAGCCAGATTCCTGAACCTGAGAAGTCAATTGGGTATCACTGATTAAAATGTGAATGGAATATTAAACCTATTTAATTTTGAATTTTTTTTATTAATTTTAAACTTTGCATTAAAGTAATGTACAATTATTATTTTTATATAATATTAAATAAACGTTGGTCTGATTGGGTTTTTCTGGGTTTCCCCAATCCTTGCAACAAATGTTGGACCTCGAAAATGTAATCTCCCCAGACCTCACAACTTGTCGAAAGAAAGAAAAAAAAAAAAAAAAAAAAAAAGGATATATGAATTTAAAAATATGAATTTAAAAATGTGACACTATAATATTTTTGTTTATGTATCTTTTGAGTAGGTGTGTTGAATGCACACGAATTCTGGTCACTGTACTATTTGAATTGAGCGTTGTGAAATTCGTATGCAAAGCAAAAGCTACATTATCTGTATCTCAACTGAAGAAGAGTAAGTGAGACAGCTAATATCTGCAAGTCTACATTGCATGGAGGTATAACTGTTGTTTTCGTTTTTTACTTATACACACGCTTCTTTAGTTTTATCGTTTATCTTTTAACTTACTTCTTGTTTAGCTTCGACAGTGTAAAGATCGGCAAGTTGCGAGGATAAATATATTTGACTGAAAATAAAACTGAACTTTGGTTGTCAAATATAAAACTTAAATAGATATTGTTTTATTTAATACATGGCATAATCTAACAAAAGGTTAAAAATAAGGTCGACTAAATAGTGCAAAAAAAAAAAAATGAAAATAACAAATATTTTTATACCAACTTAATAGAACTAAAATATAAACATGGACGCTAAACTAAACTAAGTCAGCGTTAAAATAACTATAATCGCATACCTGAAAAAAAACACACAAATATAAATATAAATCCTAAACTGACAATTAATACAATATCAACTATAACAACAACAAATACAATAAAAATAACCACAACCAAAAAAAAAACAACATTTTCGCAGCAACATCAACAACAAAATTTCAACAACAACCATATCTACAATGTCAACCATAACAACAACAACTACAATTAAAATAACCACAACCATAAAAACAACATTTTCGCAGCAACATCAACAACCAAATTTCAACAACAACCATATCTACAATATCAACTTTAACAACAACAACTACAATAAAAATAACCACAACCATAAAAACAACATTTTCGCAGCAACATCAACAACAAATTTTCAATAACAACGATAACTACAGTCACCACAACAATAACAACAACATTCATCTAAAAACAGCAACTACATCAACAAAAGATATAACTACAAAAGCTACAACAACAATAGCTACAAACACAATAACCTCGACAGTTTGGGAAGTATGGGCACTATTGCTTGGTAAGAGTTGTTGATGAAAAAAAAAAGAGAAAAATTTTTTGTACTTTCTCTAAATTATATTTTTTTAATGCTTAAAATTCAATCAATTATATTAAAAGCATAGTTCATTTCTATTTAATCTTCTATACTATGAGAATCAATGAACGATTTTTTATTTACATATGTATTTTAGTATATATAAAATCAAACTAAACTAAATAATTTGTGGTACTTAAATGGTTAAAAATATAATATAATATGTATATATATATTAAAATATTTTTGGCGTCTTAACATGATTTAAAACTAATTTAGTTATCTTTACATAAACAAAAAAAAAAAAAAAATTATACGAAATATAATACCTTTATGCATAAACGAACACATACCTAATTGCTATTAATAGCATTTGCATTTGCTTCGCCTTCTTTTCAACTAAGTCAATGAACTCAACTTATCAAACTTAACGAAATGATTGAAAAAATTTGAAATTTTGCTTGTTTCTTTTTGCTTGCTCATTTAATCATACTTACATTTTTACTTTTTCTTTGTTTTGGCCTCGATAAGTAGTCCATAATTGAGTGTTATTCATTTATTTGTTAATTTTCGGAAGATCAATAGAAATACGTGCAAAATGGACAAAACAATCGGACCAAAGAGACAAAGTAGAAGAGGTTACAACTTAAACGGAATTCTACGTCTACAATTACGATACTATCGAAACTTTTTCTTTTTTTTATATTAGTTTAATGAATTTTATAACGAAATTTCGTTTGAACTCGATGAATATTCCTATAATTTTATATCAGACTGAATATTTTATTTTTTAATCAAATAAAAAAACAAATGTATAATTCAAAATTATTATATAGGTATTGAGTCGAAATATAAGCTAATTTTAAGTAATTAAGCGTTTTCTTTAAAAGATTTTACTGTAGTTGTTCAAATATAATTGTACAATAAAATTACACAAAAAAAAGAGAATGAAAACTAAAATTCTGTCTTGGTAATAAGGGAAATTTTAAGGTGGCGTAGAAAGACGGAGTTGACGTAAATATTGTAATTTTTTTGTGGTGACCTAAAAATAATTTAGGGCAAAATGGTCACCATGGTTGGCAAGGGTAGCCCAGGTCGGTGCAATGCCAACGAGGCATCGACCATAATAGAGACCAGTGATTGTTCCTATGGAGGAACAAGCGATTACAGGGTTCCGGTTCCGGTTTGGTTTTTGTGGTCTGTCGCGTTTCGTTTCGTTTTTTTTTTTTTGTAATGGTAAGTCTGGTACAATTTTATTCGTGTCTAGCCCTGCTGTCAGTCGAGTCTGGCAAGAACACCACCATATATCCGGCGAGCCTTAGCCGCGAATACGCCAGCGTACCAGCAAGGCCAGAACGAGTGACAGGGTGTGTACATCAAAGATAGGTGTACACGCACTTAGGTGCACATGACAGAATTGGCGCCCAACGTGGGGCCGAGGTCGGTCTGAATATTTAGGGTTTTTTTATATACTCGAAGTAGGTCGATACAGTTTTGTTTTTTGACTTAGCCATTGCTTGACCCGATTAGGTCCTCGAAGTTTTTATAGTTTTTTCTAACATGCAGGAGCATTTTTTTAGGGCCTAAGAAGGATGACGGGATTAACAACCCCGCGAACTCTAGTGAATCCAACACGCGTCTGATCCACAGTGGGCGGCGTGTTGGTCAGCGTCTGTACCCACAGTGGGCGGCTGTATTTTCGCACCGAATGGTGAAATCAAATATGACTGAGCAAGGCCGTAGCCAGGATTTTAATTCGGGGGGGGGTTCAACTTTAAAAACTAAATATTCATTTAATCTCATGTGTAGAAAATTTTATTTGTGTATAGGTACGTATACAATATTTTTATAATATTAAATTGAGCCGACGGGCTTTTTGGGCAGCAAATAAATCAATGACTTCTTCAGTCGGCACATTTATTCGGCGATGAACCGACATTAATGCCAATCCATTGAGTCTACTCTCGCTAGTCGAATTTCTAAGATACGTCTTTAATCTCTTCATTGTTGAAAATGAACGTTCGGATGAGCACGTAGTAACTGGCAAAGTGACCAAAATTTTTAAAAGAATATGCACGTTTGGAAATATCTCTTTATTGCACTCTCCAAGTGCTTCCATCGCTGAATTAGGCAAGTTCTTTTCGCAGGTTTTGCGCCACTTCGTTTGCCAAAGCGACAATTCAGATTTATTATTATTTTCTTGTAAAAATCTGTCATAAAACGAAAATGTATTTGCTTCAAATTTTGTTTCAGGCTTTACACATTCTGTCGGACTTAATTTATAAAGATCAGTCAGTGTTTTATTGTGTTTTTCAAACCGCAGTGTTAACTGATGTATGAAATCTTCTAAAAGTGGAATTATTATAGTAATGCGGAAGTATTTTTTCGGATCGTGCTCACTAACATTCGCGCGGTGTTGCTGACGTCCAGTTATGCGAGGCATTGCAATTTTTTCACCTAAGAATTCGAGCAGGTTCTCAGCATCCAAATATATGTCTGCAAATTCTGTTTCTGAGTTTTCACGCATATTTTTGAAATGGTTAATAATAAGTTCAACATGTTGAACAGCAGCCGCTAAGTCGCATGAAGTGGACTGTAACATCTTGCATAGTGGTAATGTAGAAGCAAATAAACTATTTAAGCACGCAAGCTCACAGCGAATTGGCTATTTGATATTGATTTTACAAAAGACGATGCTTTTGATGATGTATCACAATCTCTATCACCAATTAATTCTTTATTATTTATATTCTATGATTTGTGCAAGTTTTATAGGTAAGCGTTTTTCAAAATAAAACCTCCAGCTTTTCTTCAACATCTTTCGATAAGATTTTTCTATGCTGCTAAAAATATATATTTATTTAAATAAAAAAAATTCATTCATTTCGGGGGGGGGGGGGGTTTGGTCCCCCTCATCCCCCCCTGAATACGGCCTTGTGACTGAGGCTACTCAGCATAAACTACGAGATTTTTTGCGTGGTCAAGTATAAAATACAATTTTTTTTCCGTTTTCATTTTGGAATTTACTTAGTCAAGGAGACCATGGAAGTTTTAAAGACGCGTAAGTCCTGTTGCGATAAGGTCTGTGAACCACAAATACTGTTGCGAGGTGCTCTTTAGATGGAAATGTACACTCTAGAAAGTAAATTTGCTGTTGGGGTCAGCTGACTCAGAAGATACGTAAGTCCTGCAGCTCAAAGGTCTAAGAACCACGACTGGAACTTGTTGCGACGTATCTGTTGGGCGTTAGCAAGGGCGTTATCGTGCATTAAATTGATCTAAAGATGATGCGTAAGTCCTGCAGCGCTAAGGTCTCAGAACCACGACTGTTATTGCGACGTATTATCCTTAGAGAGGTTTGATGACGGGCTAGGGTTTAGTCATTAAGGAAACATCATTGTTTTTGTTTTAGTATTAAGTTTACTCTATTAGTTGACGAACACGCGTAAGTCCTGCAGCGCTAAGGTCTCAGAACCACGACTGTAGTTGCGACGAGTGTTTGAAGATTAACAGAGCATTTTTTTTAGTTTTACAGTTTCAATAAACACCTTTAGTTTTTCAAAATTGCAGGGGCATTCTCTTAGGGCCTTAGGAGGATGACAGGATTAACGACCCCGCGAACTCCAGTGAATCCAACACGCATCTGACCGGGAGATATTGGGTGGTCGTTCGGGTGTCGCGTAGCCGCTCCGATTCGGAGGAGACGACGTCGCCACACTGAATGGTGCACCTTAGTATGACTGAGAGGGCTCAGCATACTATTCAAGTCATTTTTTTTCTTCGTATAACTCTCCGTTTCGTGGAGAACATTGGACGCCAGACTGGGAGATATAGGGTGGTCGTCCAGGTGTCTTATAGCCGCTCCAATTCGGAGGGGACGACGTCACCACACTGAGTGGTGAACCTTAGTATGACTAGGACGGCTCAGCATATGAAAAATATAATAATTGATTTGATTTTTTAATAACACTCAGTATCGTGTAAGAGCCACCGAACACCAAGACAGGAAATAGCACGAATAGTCGTTCGGGTAACGTAAAAGGTGCTCCGATTCGGAGGAACATCTCCTAAAACGTCGGCATTCTAGTTATAATTGTTTGATTTTTGTAGAACACTCCGTCTCGTTTAATAGAGCAAACACATTATCTTACGACGATCTAAACATGCCAGAGATGACTCAGCAGTTAGTGAAAAAGGTTTATGTCTTAGGAAAAAGCTCCGAGGAAAAATTGCTGCACTATATGGTACTATCAGATGTTTGAGTTAAGTCGGTTATAGGATAGTAATGTTTTGATTTAAGTTGTTCCAAAACGGGAAAATCGCTGGTCTCTTTATATTTTTTTTTTTTGTATTTTTTTTTCTTACGCCACTCTCAATGTTTTACGCCACCATTTAAAAAAAAAGTTTTCCGCAATTTTTGTACAATTCATTCAACATAACTTATTTGGGATTTTTTTTATCCTTATTTTTATTGTTTATACCTTATGAAAATCTTTCTATAATTTATGGTTTACAGTTTATATACAAGTTTATGTACGATATTATATTATCAATTAAAGGAGACTTAACTAAAACGCTAAGTGTTTCTTTGAAGCTTTGGATTTTTTATTTTTTGTTTTATTCAGTATATCTAGCAAGTATCCATGGATAGTTCCAGGTAGGAGATGATCTGGTAATATTTTTTATTCATATTATTTAATTATTTTTGCCGAATTCACCACATTTTGTTTTTTATGATATATTTATTTCATTATTTTATAATCTGGTTTTGGATAAATAATTTTTCCTTATTATTTTATTATATAATTTGTTTTTACACCTGAAATAGCATTGACATCTGACTGATTGGTACCAACATTATGATTTAATTTTTTTGGTTTTCTGAATTTTTTTATTTTGAACGCGTTACGGCAAATAATGGTAAATACCCGTAAACAAAGACAAATGGCAGAAAACAGCGAAGCCAACTCTTTTGCCATATCTAACTTAAGCCAAACTCAAACAACAACAATGGAGACGGGAACAATACCGAAAGTTACTACAGCTAGTCCTAATATTCCAATTCTAACTACTACAATAGCCACCACTACCAGTCCAACTGCTATAGCTAAGCAGAATTTGCCACAGCCCGCTCGAAGAAATACTTAGGATGATCTCGATTTTTCAAACAGTCAAACAGAATTCCAGCAAAGTACAGGAGCGCAGGGATATGTAAGAGACCGAACGTCAGGAAGGACACGAGGCCAGTACACTGCTAGTAGTATGAACACCACCAGGGATTACATCAAATCAACGGTAGGATTAGCTCAGGTGGATCTGATGAGTGGAGTGGAGGAACGGTTACGAGTTTTGGTACCTCAGCTGATAGCTGAAAGCTTAGGATCCATGACGCCTCAACATTCAGAGAGTCGACCAGCAGCTTCTAACATACCTAGCGCACCACCTTCTTCTCTAGACTCACATGTATGGCCAGGTCACCTGGAACAAAACTTAGCAAGTTTTAAAGACCTGTATTCTTCGCAACCGCACCCGCAGCAACCGTCAAATAGGCAGCAGTCACAAATGTTTACTCAGCCTACAGCTAATACAACTAGAAGGCGTAATCATACATAAGAACCTCGAACAGTACCACCTGTCCAGTATCCAAACGACTTCCTGTATTCACAACACATTCAAGTGCCAGCGGCGCAGTATCAACAGTCAGAGTTACCAAGGCGAATGGAAATGGATAAATGGGGGTTCAAGTTCGATGGAACCACTTCATCCAATTCGTTTTCCACGTAGAAACCTTGTGTTATGACTATAGATATCCTTGGCCAGAGGTGATCCGTAATTTCCATAGCTTGTTAACTGGAAACGCAGCTCAATGGTTTTGGGGATTCCCTCGTTAAAATCGAATACCAAGTTGACACGTACTGCGTGAGGCTTAAGTGGCCCAATTTAAGAGACATGAAAGTGATTTTGAAATCCAACGACAAATAATGGATCGCAGGCAACAGCATACTTTCGATATTGATGCGGTAACGTCTTCACGGACCCTCCAGTCTTGGAACTGCAAACAGCCTGGTCACAACTTCATGGAATGTACATCGACCACCAGGCGAATTTTTTGTTTCAGATGTGGAACGGATGGAGTAGTTACGCTAAGTGTCCTAAATGTCAGGGACATGTGAAGGCATCTAACACAAACGCGCGACTCGAATCACGCTCGATTCATACACAGACCTTCGAAGATTCCAATTGACTAGGCGAGGACAAAAAGACCGAGACTGTAGAAAAAATCAAAGTTTTAAAAATTACAATGTACTGAATTCAACTGAGGTTAAAGTTAAAAAAATGCAACCATTTCATAAAAGGCTACAAGCATATCAAGAGGCTAGGCGAAAAATTTTCGAAGATAATCCAACTAGAATTGAGAAAGCGAGGTTTAGATATAGCGTTAGAAAAAGACAGATTAGGAAAGTTTCCGCTTCAGAACTGTATGAGGGCGAATATTGCAGGTTTTATACCAAAATAGAAATAAATGGTCACAGAATTGAAGGATTGTTAGACAGTGGAGCCACGGTGTCATGCCTAGGAAATAACTGCGTTGAATTTGTAGAAAAATGTAAACTGCCGATTTTTAAGGTTAAATCTTTTGTTAAAACTGCAGATGGACGGATGCATTCTAAAATAGGTAGAGTAAAAGCAAGCATTAAATTTGACAATAGCAAACAACAAATTACCTTTTATCTGGGAGTCGATTTTAAAAAAAAATTTAGCCTTAAGGAAGAAACACTTAACACCGTGCTACCTAAAATGCAGGTGCTGACATCTGAGCAACGAAAACAGCTCGGCGCAGTAGTAGAAACGTTTCCGTGTTTTACGAAGAAGGGTCTAGGGAAAACTCCTCTAGAAGAGCATCATATAGACACTAGCGATGCTGTACCAGTAAAAGATAAACATTATCCTGTTTCGCCAGCAGTACAGAAACTCATGCTTGCGGAGCTGGATAGGATGCTTTCACTGGGAGTCATTGAGCCGAGCGAAAGTCCGTGGAATAGTCGAGTAGCCTTTGTGCGAAAAGGCGAAAAATGTAGATTGTGCCTGGCTGTTCGCAAGCTTAATGCACTCACAATGAAAGACGCTTATCCACTTCCACACATTGAAGGTTTGCTCAGTCGTCTCGGGGATACACACTTTATCTCGAGTGTGGTCTAAAAGATGCCTTCTGGCAAATTCCACTTGCCGCATGCAGCAGGGAAAAAACTGCATTAACAGTGCCTGGTCGACCACTTTGTCAATTTGACGTCATGCCTTTTGGGCTGTGCAATGCTGCGCAAAGGTTATGTCGGTTGATGGATAAAGTGGTGCCAGCTAGTCCTCGTGAGAGTGTCTTAAGCTACTTGGATGATCTCTTGGTTGTTTCTTCTGACTTTGATAGCCATATAGCAAAATTAGAACAGGTAGCGCAAATGTTAAGCACAGCCAATTTAACTATGAATGTGGCAAAATCGAAATTGTGTTGTCGCGAGCTTAGATATTTAGGGTATATTGTAGGTGAAGGTAAATTGGAGCAAGACCCTGAAAAAGTACAGGCAATCGAAAGGTACACTTACCCAAAGACCCCAAAACAAGTTCGTAGTTTCATGGGAGCCACCGGTTTGTACCGTTGTTTTATACAAGACTACGTTACTATAGCCGCGCCTGTTTTTGACACCCTGAAAAAAGCGAAGACCTTTACTTTTGATGATGAAGCAAAAATAGCTTTAGATAAATTGAAATCAGCTCTGATTTCAAGTCCAGTGCTCGTGCATCCTGATTTTTCTAAACATTTTTACGTCCAAACTGACGCTTCAGATATTAGCATAGGGGGCGTATTGTTTCAAAAGGATGAGGAGGGCGGTGAACATCCAGTCGGGTTTTATTCAAAGAAACTAATACCCGCACAGAAAAATTACTCTGTGACACAACTCGAATGTCTCGCTGTGGTCATGGGTATAACGAAGTTCCGAGCTTACATCAAATTGATGCCATTTAGCGTTTTAACTTACCATTCAAGTCTTAAGTGGCTTATGTCGCATAAGGACCTGACGAGTCGACTGGCTGGCTTTGATATAATACATCGCCAAGGGGCAAAGAATATAGTTCCAGATACGCTGTCACGCTATGATATGGACGAAATTAGTTGTCAGGTTAAATCATTGATCGACCTCGAGTCACCGCAGTTCCAAAGTGAAGAGTATAGGGATTTGTTAAACACTAAAAAGGATTAAAGAATATTTCTATTGGCCAAATATGAATATGCCAGTTCGAAATTTTGTTGAAATTTAAGGCCACCTATGGGCCAGGAGGCGCAAGTCGAACGCCCGTTTCAACCGTTCCTCGGTCCGTATGTTAGGTCAAACAAGAAAAAACTTACATATTTATAGTTCTCGATCATATTTTGAAGTTCGTTTTGCTCAAAGCTATGTCGAAAGCCACTGCCCATACTGTTGTTCAATTGTTGATTCAAGAAAATTTCCATAAATTTTGGAACGCCTGAAATGTTAATGTCTGACAACGGTCTTCAATTCATTAGTAAAGAATTCGCCGATATGATAAACACATTCAGAATAAAACATTTACGTACAGCCAACTATGCTCCCCAAGCAAACGCTTCCGAGAGAGTAAACCAATCTATCCTCGCTGCCATTCGTTCGTACCTTGACCAAGACCAAACTAATTGCGATAAACATCTTTCGGATATCGAATGCGCACTTCGGTCTTCAGTACACTCCTTTATAGGAATGACACCTTACTTTGCTCAATAATATTATAAAATTGCACATAATTGCAATTGATTTATTTGCAATTAATTGTACTCTGCAATTAATTTATTTAGACTAACCTGAAGTAATTGCAAAATACAATTAAATCGTTGGCAATTAACTTTTTTAAATTAAAGGTACATTTGAACCAAAATGGATGATTCTATGACCAATCGGATGCAGTGGGATTATCTGAGGTCATAGGTGGGTCATTGGCACTTTAATGGGTTCCATGGAACATTTGGACCACAATGGATGATTCTATGGCCAATCGGATGCAGTGGGATTAATTGAGGTCATAGGTGGGTCATTGGCACTTTTATAGGTTCCATGGAACATTTGGACATAATTGGATGATTCTTTGGCCAATCGGATGCAGTGGGATTTTCTGAAGTCACAGGTGGGTCATTGGCACTTTAATGGGTTCCATGCAACTTTTGGAACAAAATGGATGATTCTCTGGCCAATCGGATGCAGTGGGAATATCTGAGGTCATAGGTGGGTCACTGGCACTTTTATGGGTTCCATGGAACATTTGGACCAGTTTTGAGCAGTTGATTAAACTTTGTGAAATATATTTTGAGAAAGGTTTCAGTCTTTCTTTTTCCGAAAAAAGAATCAATTATAAATCCGGGAACATTAGAAAAATTTATAATATCGCTTTTATTTAGTAAGATCTTCCTTGCGTTTAAACGATTACTCTCCATTCTTTTAAAATTTTCCATATTTATTTTTAAGCAGCATACGCAAAACTGTTTTTAATATTCGCTTTTTATGTGATAACATAGTTATTAGGCAATTCAATGCAAAACAGGTTTAACAGTTAGTTCACTCTCTATTATTGATTGCAAAAAAAACCCAGCAGAAAATTCAGTATGCCATGAAAAAATAGTTGTAAGGGATTGATTTCGATTATTTTCAAAATATATGAAAAGTTAAAATCTCTTATATTGCGCATTTCGTAAAAGGGGAAACCATAATTTTGCAAAAAAATATTATAATAGAAGGGAATTTTCCCTTTTACGAAAAGTTAAAATCAGTCATACTATGTTATTTCTATAAAAAGGAAACCAAATTATTTTGTCTGCAATAAGTGCAATAAAGCCAATATGGGGTTATAGCATAAATTTCAATTTTTTAATATGGTATTATCTCACTTATTTGAAGGAAATAAACCCATATGGGACTATAACACATCGCTGGTGCTATAAAGCCAATATGGGGTTATGGTATATGGGATTGCAACACGGCGCCGTTTATTATTTAACTAGGTCGTAGCAATTGCTTAGCAAGTACCTAAGCTGGCCACATAAATAGGTACGTTGAAGATACAAATTAGTTGTGTCGCTCGCTTTAAAAAATTTTTTTTTAAATCTGTAAAAAAAGAGATATTATCTCTTTCGAGTATCTTAAACGAAAAAATTAAAATTTTTTAATCTATTCTAGTTTTCTTCCATTTTTATGTTCCAAAGTCACGTGTGAGGTCATTAATATATATAAAACAAACATTACTATATATAAACCTCTAAAACGGCAAACAGATTAAAATAACAAAAAAAAAAATTAAAATTCACTTTTTGAGATAAAACCAAATTAAAGTTTTTCAGAAAGTTGGCAACTCTAGCATAAAAATTCCAAAAATATTTGATTTTTTAAAATCGCTTTTCTATAGTTTTCTAATAATAGGAACTTCATTTACAAAAATAAGGTAACATAAGATGGAGATATGATTTATTAGAAATGACTTAATTTTTAAGATTGTTGCTTTTATAAAAAAACTAGCAACCCTCCGCGGCCTTGCTCGCGATATGTTTTAATATAAAAAAAACAACTTGCTCTTTATGCCAAAATAATGACTTTTAAAGAAGCTTCTTTAAAATTGCCCGAAATCACCGGAAAAAAACAAAATTATCCGAGCTTCATGAAATGAACGAATATCTCTTTCGTTAAGGACATTAATTCGTTCTTATTATTCTCGATTTACATATGTAAGTAATGTTACTGTAGAAACCTACATAGCTTTTTAAAATAACTATTACCGACCCTGTGTAAAAAAAGTTATTGTGTGTTTGCGATTAGAAATATGCTCATAAAATCCGCGTGTCTTTGATTAATTATAACTTTTATACTCTTCTAACCCCACTTCTATGAAAACATATTTTATTTTATCATGAAATAGCCGCGAAAAATTTAAGGGACTCTGTTTTATTTTTAAATATTACTGAAAACCAAATAGAGCAACTTTGAAAAACTTTACTCTTTTTTATTTTATACCTCAGCCTTTGAAATTTCTATGAAAACATATTTTATTTTATCATGAAATAGCCGCGAAAAATTTAAGGGACTCTGTTTTATTTTTAAATATTACTGAAAACCAAATAGAGCAACTTTGAAAAACTTTACTCTTTTTTATTTTATACCTCAGCCTTTGAAATAAAAATCGTTGTAGTGGTTTTTTACAAAATGAATGATAATATCGATAATTTACTTCTTTCAATAATAATTATTTCTTAATCGTTTCTGATTTAGCAAAAACCGTACAAAATTTTAACCGTTAGACTAAGTCGACTTTGATAAGTATCAAATCATTCATTTAAGAAGTATGACTTTATTTCTGACTTATTTTTATAGTACGAAAAGATCTTCAGTTTGTTCATATATATTGTATTGACTACCTATATATCAATTCAAATAAAGAGAATCCTAATGAAAAATAAAGCAATTTATGAGATATCATGTTAAATGTTCAACTATTGTTTAAAATCGTAGATAGAAGATATTTTCACTTTTTAATAATTTAAAATTCAAAGTGAAAATTTTATTTAAATCAATGATATAGTTCATGAGTTATTAAACAAACAAAAAAAAAACGAATCTTTGAGATTAATTTTTATGTAATTCCATAAATATATTCAAGCTCTTTTATACTGCAAGTTGAAACCATTTTTATGCCATAAAAATATAAGGTGATAGAAATAAGCGATTCCGGTAAAGAAAATTATATATATTCTTGATCAGGTGTCATCTCATGAGTCGATTTATCTATGTCTGTTTATCCGTCCGTCTGTGTGTTGTCCATAAGCATAGGATAAGAAGCAGTTGAGATAACTCCATTTTAGTAGACATATTGAAATGGATCCAAGATCTGCACTTTTGAATATTTTTGGAATTCACCCATGGACACGCTTACCTCCCCTACAACCCAAATATTTAAAACTCCAAACATAAGCTTATGTTTGGCCAAAAGAGACACAATTTGGTTTATATTTTATATGAAAACTATGATGTGTTAAAAATAATGTGTGTAATACGAATAAACTCATACCTTTTTAAAATATTAAACTTTTGGGAAATAAATACAAAAATAATTCTTTATCCTTTAAAATGCTTACAAATAAACATATAAAAAACCCATGAAATGCTTGTTTGAAATGCATGAATCTTTGTTTTGATCCTTTTAAGGCAAATGGTCTTCAAAACGTCATGCTCTTTAATTTTAGCCTTAAATTTTAACAAAAATTTCGATTCCCCTTTTTCTGTAGCTTTTCTATTCTGCACACAGTAGAGAGCGAGTAACATTTCTACTGTTTTTATTTGTACAGAAAAAATTCCCACTGCAAATAATGATTACGTTGAGACAGCAACAAACGAAAAACTCATAAGAATTTCTAAAATAAGAAATTACAATTGAAAAAAATAAAGCAAAGACATAAATGCAAATACCTAAATAAAGCAAATATTAATGTTTAGCACATAACCATGTTAATATTTGTTTTTAAAACAGCGCGCAGCCGCAAATCAACACAACATAACCAGTCGATTTCGCAGTCGCAACTAAATTGTCTCCTTCTCGTTCATCGACTTGGCTTAAATTTCTGCACGAAGCATGTTGCAGCATTTTGCAGCGAAATCAACAATGTGTGCGCTGCAAACAACGATAGCCATCGAAGCTATCAACAATCGACCTGCTGGCAAGAAATTTGTAGGAAAATTAATAAATTTTTAACTAAAATATCAATTTTACGGTAAAACTATTGATCTGAGATAAATGTCACCACTGACTTTTTTGTTGGAAACGGCAAGATCTTTCATTTGCTCATACATCATACCCACCTAACTGTTAAGGTGTAGGCAGCATATGGAAAATAAGCGATTAATTTGATGAAAAATATTGACTTAAGTAAGATTATTGGCCTATAACTTTTTAGCTTTTTTATAACTTAAAATTCTGAGTATACAAAGACCGTCTTGAATAATTTATTGTTCGATTAGTGAAAATTTCATTCAAATCAGTACAGTGGTTCCGGAGATCCTGAATTACATACATGAAAAAAGCGAATCTTGGAGTTTCATTTTTATATAATAGTATAGATTGGTATCTCCATAATATTTTACAAAATTATGGCGGTAAAAGAACAAATAACTGATATTCTTATAAGGAGAAAAGGAACCTACTAAGAGCATGTGATAAATTTTTGGAAAAAATTTGCCATATATTTTTTTGGTGCAATGAATATGATAATTCAAAACGAAAATAATAATATTTAACAATTTCATAATTTCTCGTTTTCACATAAGTTGACAGACTATCACATCTTTAATTTTTTTCTTACTAAATCTAAAAAATAATTATTTAATTTATTTACTTTTGAACACCGAAGCTTTAGAAATATGCTAAAGAGAAATATTTAAGTGAATACTCAAATCCAAAGATGTTGTGTAAAAACAATTAAAGGCAATAAAAATCCAATTGGATTATTTCGGTTTTTTCACACAATAAAAAAAAAACAGCGAACGTTCGTTTTTAATCACTTTTTCAAAATGAGCGTTTGAATTAAAAATTCAGGAACTTTGTTCACGACCGGCACTTAATTATCTGAATTTTTCTTGCAGATTGATTTCTTTACTTTTCTTTCTTATTTCTTATTGTTTTCATTTCTCCACGATAACACAAAAACGAAAACATGTAGAACTGCAACAACGCAAACCGAACCGATGACGCACGCACAACAAAAAAAAAAAATCACTGACGCTGCTAGTAATTTTTTTCTGAACGGACATTCTATTTAAACCTTAATTTTAAATGAATGGTTGAAACGAACGTTCGTTGATTTTTGAAGTTGTGTGTAAAATTTCTTGAGAAAATACGCAACAGACAAATTTTCCGTGATAAAAAAATGCTTTTATCTTTCGACCAGACATGCACAACGAAATCAACAGAATTTTTTCTGTTTCGTTGAGGCAGAAAAACAAATTATCAAAATTATTTCGTTTTTTAAATAACGTTAAAAATTTATCAAATCAAATTTCGTTTCGTTGAAAAACGAAAAATGTTCTATTATTTTCTCCTATGCTAAAGCTGGTATGACACTTGCTTTTTTCGCATTTTTAAGATCTTCAAAAAAGCAACGGGTAAAAGGGAAGAATTAACGTGCATGCCTGCGTTCGATTGCAAACGAAATAAATCTGCTATTAAATAAGTTAGAGAATCATTTAAGAAATTTTTTATTAAATATATTTAATGGATTGCTGATGAAAACAAAATAATAGTATATTTCTTTTCAAATACTCTGCGACAATTACGCGCTCATTGTTCCTTGCCCACTTAAAATTGTTTAATGTTTTGTAGTTGTAACAGTAAAGAACACAACTTGATTAACATGTGCAAGATTCCTTAGCAGCAAATTATTAGCAGCGCTGAGCTGCAATTTATGGAATTACAAATGTCTGTCAAACAACAACAAATGTTGTTTATGAAAGAAAATAAGCCTAAAATAAGAATTAAAACTGCAAATTTATTTTATTTAACAGGGTTCACCTACATATGCAAATATTAACAGATTTCATGTTTTGTGTTTTATTTTCTATATATTTTCTTTCATAAACAAAATTCGTACTCTTATTTTTTACTATTTTACTATTTATTGATAAACTAGCAACCCTCCGCGGCCTTGCTCGCGATATGTTTTAATATAAAAAAAACAACTTGCTCTTTATGCCAAAATAATGACTTTTAAAGAAGCTTCTTTAAAATTGCCCGAAATCACCGGAAAAAAACAAAATTATCCGAGCTTCATGAAATGAACGAATATCTCTTTCGTTAAGGACATTAATTCGTTCTTATTATTCTCGATTTACATATGTAAGTAATGTTACTGTAGAAACCTATATAGCTTTTTAAAATAACTATTACCGACCCTGTGTAAAAAAAGTTATTGTGTGTTTGCGATTAGAAATATGCTCATAAAATCCGCGTGTCTTTGATTAATTATAACTTTTATACTCTTCTAACCCCACTTCTATGAAAACATATTTTATTTTATCATGAAATAGCCGCGAAAAATTTAAGGGACTCTGTTTTATTTTTAAATATTACTGAAAACCAAATAGAGCAACTTTGAAAAACTTTACTCTTTTTTATTTTATACCTCAGCCTTTGAAATAAAAATCGTTGTAGTGGTTTTTTACAAAATGAATGATAATATCGATAATTTACTTCTTTCAATAATAATTATTTCTTAATCGTTTCTGATTTAGCAAAAACCGTACAAAATTTTAACCGTTAGACTAAGTCGACTTTGATAAGTATCAAATCATTCATTTAAGAAGTATGACTTTATTTCTGACTTATTTTTATAGTACGAAAAGATCTTCAGTTTGTTCATATATATTGTATTGACTACCTATATATCAATTCAAATAAAGAGAATCCTAATGAAAAATAAAGCAATTTATGAGATATCATGTTAAATGTTCAACTATTGTTTAAAATCGTAGATAGAAGATATTTTCACTTTTTAATAATTTAAAATTCAAAGTGAAAATTTTATTTAAATCAATGATATAGTTCATGAGTTATTAAACAAACAAAAAAAAAACGAATCTTTGAGATTAATTTTTATGTAATTCCATAAATATATTCAAGCTCTTTTATACTGCAAGTTGAAACCATTTTTATGCCATAAAAATATAAGGTGATGTGATTAAATTTCTGCAAACCCTTGTAACTCATAGAAATAAGCGATTCCGGTAAAGAAAATTATATATATTCTTGATCAGGTGTCATCTCATGAGTCGATTTATCTATGTCTGTTTATCCGTCCGTCTGTGTGTTGTCCATAAGCATAGGATAAGAAGCAGTTGAGATAACTCCATTTTAGTAGACATATTGAAATGGATCCAAGATCTGCACTTTTGAATATTTTTGGAATTCACCCATGGACACGCTTACCTCCCCTACAACCCAAATATTTAAAACTCCAAACATAAGCTTATGTTTGGCCAAAAGAGACACAATTTGGTTTATATTTTATATGAAAACTATGATGTGTTAAAAATAATGTGTGTAATACGAATAAACTCATACCTTTTTAAAATATTAAACTTTTGGGAAATAAATACAAAAATAATTCTTTATCCTTTAAAATGCTTACAAATAAACATATAAAAAACCCATGAAATGCTTGTTTGAAATGCATGAATCTTTGTTTTGATCCTTTTAAGGCAAATGGTCTTCAAAACGTCATGCTCTTTAATTTTAGCCTTAAATTTTAACAAAAATTTCGATTCCCCTTTTTCTGTAGCTTTTCTATTCTGCACACAGTAGAGAGCGAGTAACATTTCTACTGTTTTTATTTGTACAGAAAAAATTCCCACTGCAAATAATGATTACGTTGAGACAGCAACAAACGAAAAACTCATAAGAATTTCTAAAATAAGAAATTACAATTGAAAAAAATAAAGCAAAGACATAAATGCAAATACCTAAATAAAGCAAATATTAATGTTTAGCACATAACCATGTTAATATTTGTTTTTAAAACAGCGCGCAGCCGCAAATCAACACAACATAACCAGTCGATTTCGCAGTCGCAACTAAATTGTCTCCTTCTCGTTCATCGACTTGACTTAAATTTCTGCACGAAGCATGTTGCAGCATTTTGCAGCGAAATCAACAATGTGTGCGCTGCAAACAACGATAGCCATCGAAGCTATCAACAATCGACCTGCTGGCAAGAAATTTGTAGGAAAATTAATAAATTTTTAACTAAAATATCAATTTTACGGTAAAACTATTGATCTGAGATAAATGTCACCACTGACTTTTTTGTTGGAAACGGCAAGATCTTTCATTTGCTCATACATCATACCCACCTAACTGTTAAGGTGTAGGCAGCATATGGAAAATAAGCGATTAATTTGATGAAAAATATTGACTTAAGTAAGATTATTGGCCTATAACTTTTTAGCTTTTTTATAACTTAAAATTCTGAGTATACAAAGACCGTCTTGAATAATTTATTGTTCGATTAGTGAAAATTTCATTCAAATCAGTACAGTGGTTCCGGAGATCCTGAATTACATACATGAAAAAAGCGAATCTTGGAGTTTCATTTTTATATAATAGTATAGATAGCTGTTGCAGCGAAAGATTTTTGCTGTCGTTTCATGTCGTTCGGTTTTTTCATTGGCTGATACATACACAAGCCAGCGTTGCCAGAATGTGAAAAATTTACCAAAACTGGTAAATTTTTTTTTCGATGTGAAAATGTGAAATTAAGTTTCATTTTGGTAAAATTTCTGGTGAAAACGAAAAACATTTTTTTGAAAATTTCCCAAAAGCTTAGTAAGGTTTTCAGCGTAAAAAACACTTTTTTTGTGAATTTTTTTAAGAGTATGGATTGAGCAAATTTATTAAAATCTTTTGTACATTATTGAGTGTACTTTTAACAATACTCTTTTTCTTCCGGAAATATTGAAAAACAAGCTGGTGACAGAGCTTTTCCCAAAGCGTCTTGGAAAAATAGCAATTTGCGGTGTTCACTATGTCTCGGTCGGACATTATTTGAAATCAAAAACCATTAAAATTTAGTCAACGTTGGAGGAAAGTATTTTGTATGTAGAAAATGTGTACCAAGTTCGAAATGAATCGGTCAAGTAGTTTCTAAAAGCCTGGCAGTGAACACGGACTTTGAAAACACAACTTGTGGGAAAACTGCTTTAAAGTTTTGTACACGTACGTTTCTACGTTCGAGGTACACTTACTTAAAAATTTGTACCTCCGTTAGTTTTACTCGGATTGACTTCAAATTTGGACACAATATTCTAGAGATGTTGAGCATTCATATAAAAAATGGTTAAAAAACTTACCGCCCTTAAATGATCGTCTCTTTTTTTTATCTATATATAAAAAATAGGCGTAGGCAAAATAGTAAAAACCATTTTCTCACGTGTTTCTAACCGATTTTGATTAATTTCTTTTAAATGAATCAAAGTGCGGAGAACGAGTGCACCGACTATTTTTTGCCAAATTTTATGAAGAAAATTTGTTTTTCACATTAATTTTGTATCGAGAGAATGAAAGTGAAAAGGTCGAATTTCGGGCACTATCGAACTCAAATTAGTTTTCAAACGTATTCAAATTATTGGCCTTCATCATATTGAAAAGAACGTTTTTAAATTTGTTACATCGTAATACTTAATAATTTAATTACATTTTAGGGTTAAAGGATTAGAGTCGCGGTTACGTGTCATGCGCAAAAACAAGATTCAAATTCTTCAGACAGTGACACTGAAAACAGGTATTTAAAATATACAAATGGGGGAGTACCAAAGACCGTAAAACTCAAACTCAATATATCTCGTTTTCTTCAATATCATCGCAACAAAAATAAAGCGCTTTTCAGAAGTTGAATTTTAAGTTCCAAACACTGTTAAGAAAAGTAATTGGAAATTTCTCGGCTTACCATAATATCTGCTACATGTTTTAAAATATTTGAAACCTGAATACATGAATAATGGTATACAACAATATTAGTTGTGTTCGATGACAAATACTCAGTGCCAAAAGCAAACAAATTAAGAAATAAGCCAGAAAAACTACTAGTTTTCATTAAACTGTTGAAATAGGTAAGGAAAGAAACTATTCAATGCTCTTTCAATTTTTCGAATTTTTCAACAAAAACCAAAATACTTGATTTATTTAAATGTTACTCTTACTTACACCACAAAAAATATAAGCGTACAAAAGAGCTGAAAACGTAACTTAGAGCAGCTTCAAAAAACAAAGAGCAATATCAAGTAAGAGGAGATAAAAAAAGAGAAAAATAATCTCAATAAACAGTTTTTACTGATCTGTAGTAAGGAATCTAAATCTAGAGGAGTCATCAAACATAGCTTTTGTTATTACAATTTTATTGGATGTCAAAAAAGTAAAAATATTTCGTTTTTTTGATTGATCACACATATTTGATATTTTTTTTGTGGATGTGAAATTTTTTTCTTAAATGTGAAATATTTTTGGGAATTTTGGTAAAAGAAAATTTTAGGCTGTGGCAACCCTGACACAAGCATGTTAGAAGAAAACTATTTCAGCGAATAACAACAACAAAACTCACGGAAATATTATTTTCAATTAACTTTTAAACTAAATGGAATTTGAAAAAACTTCCTAAGAAAACAACCTTCGTTAGGAAGTGTAGAACAGTACAGTAAAAGAAATTTTAAGATCGGTTAATCCGTTCGAGAGTTTAAGGTCTCTAAACAGCTTCAAACAACCTGTTCCATGGGAGCTTCGCTCGCTCGCTCCAAAAAACGTTAAAATATATGCAAATTATTTGTATTTGGAAGAAAATTATTTGTATTTGGAAGCAAATTATATTAAATAGTATAATGATAATAAAGTGAAGATATTTTCATTTTAGTTATGTAATACTTCAGTATAAACAACGTTTTTGATTCATTGGCATTACCAGGAATAAGAAATATCTGATTTTCTGCTGTATCGACTCGTTTACCATAATCTACTTATACGTTTTTCAAAGTTTTTTATTAAATATTTATTCTACTCCACCTGCAAAGCGTAGCGGGCACAATAATTTTATCACGAAATTTTTTTCACGACCATGAGTCGATTAAGCCATGTTCGTCTGTCTATCTGTTCATTAGTTTGTCCACACGATTACAGCCGTCTCTTTACTGCATATCTCTTTAAAGTCCATAATGAAATAATTTTCATGATTGGAGATTTGTCACACAGTGGTGCTCCAGTTTAACGAAAGATATAATGTCCAGGGTCGTTCGGTAAATCGAAAAGTTCATTAAATCGGTAATAATATTTTCGAGTTTTTTATCATATAACAAAGCTAATAAATTTGTCAACTTGAACAAATACACTTACATTTTTTGTCTTAATTATGCATTCCAATAAATTTGAATTTTTCGCCAAAATTGAGACGCTTACTTGTTTTAGGTATTAGTAATTATTATTATTAAATGTTTAGAAATCTGCTGGTTAAAATCTGTTCACACTCCAAACAAAAATCCAAGATTATGTTAATACATTCCTATAATGTTTTTTAAAAAAGAAACCCTTCAATATGTATATTAACCCGAGGGGACTATTTGAGAATTAGATAAGTAAATACATATTAATATTATTATAAATTCAAAAACAATCAAAGCACGCTCGGAGAAGCAAATGTTTGTTAAATAGAATACCTACAATTTACAATGTTTGAATATAGAGTCAACAATGAACATTTAATAAGGGTTCGTTATATTGAAAGTTCGTTAAATCGGTGTTCATGCATTGAAAGCTCATACATAAGTCTTGTTTTCTTGATAAATAAAGAAAAGTTTGATATATGAAAAATTGGAAAAAAATACGCCTATTCCCCTTACAAAGTGTCGTCATCAAATTAATATAACCTAAATAAATTCGAATAAACTTAAACCTGAGTATTTTGACTTCGGGAAAGTCGAAGATCATTTTTAATGGTTTTATTTTTCATTTGTCTTTATTCATCATTAAAGTGATGACTTAAAGTATATTCCTTTATATATATTCCTCACTTTATATTGCAGTTTTTTAAAAAAGCTTTTATACTTCAAATATTCATCTTAAGAAATGCTCAAACATGCTAGTATAGTAAACATTTCGCCCAATATCCCAGCAAAATTTTTCATTAGGTCTTGTTTTTTAATCGATTCTAAAATTTATTGATTATAACATAATTTGTATAATAAGAACAAGTTCTTTTATAATACATCACAGATGGTAATAAAACAAGCATACTGACTTAAATTTAACAAAATTCAAAACTTATAAAATAAAATAAAAACTTAAAACTAAAAAATTCACTTAAAGTAATTGAATGAAATGAAGAGTAAGAAACCGAAAAATAAAAGTAAAGTTAACAATAAGAAATAGAATAGAGTGAACGTATAGGGGACATCGGGAGAAATAAATAAATAATTTAGAAAAAGGCGAAAAGATGGTTACAAAGTATATTAATTAGAGAAATAGGAAATAATAGCTTGTCTAAACATTCTGACTTCAGCAATAGATTTTATAAAAGTTGGCAAACTATTCCACAATCGTATGGCGTTAACAAAAAATAATCTTGACGAATTCAAATAGTTGAATTTAGGTATAATAAGCATTCGACTTCTTTGTTGTTGACTAAACTGTAACTTCTCGTATAAATAAGATGGTGTTTTGGAATGTATCAGCTTGTGTAAGTAAATACAGTTTCTGGAATTTTGGTAGTTTATTAGGTCACAGCCAAGGATGCTTTTGTTGAATTCAGATATATGGTCAAACTTGCGAAGTCCATATACGTATCGGATGGCATGATTGAAAGCCAGCTGTAGCTTTAGTTGGGAACTAGAGTCTAGCCTACTATAGACTAGCTCCGAATAGGAGATTATGGGAACTATAAGTTGAACTACTAGTTTTCTTCTAGTGCTAGTGGGTGTAAATTCAGCTGTCACTCTAAGGTTGCGCAAAACATAATAAATTTTTTGCACCACTCTATTAATATGTTCAGTGCATGTCAGAGAGGAATTTATATAAAAGCCAAGACTTCTTGTACTGCTAGTTAATTTCAGCTTTTCAGCACCTAAGAATAGATCCGGAATGTCTTCATGAAAAACTTTGCCTTTAGCTATAGGTATCACAACAGATTTAAGAGCATTGAGCTTAAGACAGTTACAGATTGCCCATTTATTAATAGAGTCCAGATCCTCATTTAGCCTGTACACTAAATCATCTAGGAGACCAACTCTATTCGAAAGATAAATTTGGACGTCATCTGCATAGGCATGCATTTTTGAATGCTTGCAAACTCTAAATATGTCATTGATAAAAATAACAAACAGCAGAGGACCAAGAACTGAACCTTGGGGAACACCACTAGTCAGAAATTTGTACTCAGAATATTTATTACCGACCTTGACTCGTTGGACCCGGTTTGACAAGTAGCTATGCAAAAACCGTGTAGCACTTTCACTAAAACCATACATAAACTTTAATTTCGAACACAACAAAGAATGATTCACAGTATCGAATGCTTTTGAGAAGTCCAGCAAGCAAAGAAGGGATATGTTTCCTTCATCATAAAATGTCCTTATGTCATCAAATATTTTCACAGTGGCAGTGGCACAGCTGTGAGAAGCCCTGAAGCCAGATTGCATCGGAGATAATAAATTGTTGTCATTAAAAAAATTTACAATTTGATCTGCCATAAGTGCCTCACACACTTTGGCCAAGCAAGATATGATGCTGATAGGTCTATAATCATTAAGCCCATTAGGAGTTGGTTTTTTTGCCACCGGCATAACAAGGGCAACTTTCCAAGAGGAAGGAAAAGTAGACGTAGTAAAGCAATGGTTAACGATGTGCGTAAGGGGGCTAAGGACTTGAAATAGAATAAGCTTTATGAATTTTAATGAAACAAGGTCTTCACCTATTGCATTAGATTTAATTTTTACTAAAGATTTTCTCACATCGTTCACACTAACTGTAGAGAATTGAAAATTTTCATCTTCAGCATATTCAGAGAAATCAAAGTTGTTGCTAGGAGTAGGTACTGAGTTCGAGAGAAAGTAATCATTTAAAATATCCGGATCAACATTACATTCATCAGAGCGTTTCTCACCGATGCCCATTGCTTTCAAGTTTCTCCATAGTACCTTTGAGGGAAGTGAAGTATTTAATTTCGATGAGCAAAACTTAAGTTTAGATTGTCTAATAAGCTGAACTGACGCATTTCTAGCAATTCTAAATTTTTCCCAATTATAAGCGGTAGGACACCTTTTCCATAAATTGTGAAGTTTGTTACGTTTTTTAATAGATTTTTGTACATTATTAGTAAACCAAGGGCATGCTGTATTCTTTACCATTACCGAGCGTATAGGAACATGTTTTTCAAAGAGACTATTAACTATATTGGTAAAAACATTCAATTTTTCATCAACTGATTCAACAAGCCATACATCATTCCAAGGAGTGAAACAAAGGTCATTATGGAGAGCCCAAAAATTAATCGATTTAAAGTCCCGATAGGTGAAAGCATTAGAGCTACCGCTACGAGACAAATTAACATTCAAACAACAAAACAATAGATCATGATCAGACAAAAAATAAAGTTGATCATATAACATAACTGATGCAAGGTCCGATACAATAAAGTAGTCTAGAAGACTGGGGCTAGCATTACTGGCAAAGCGCGTTGGGACAGTTTCATTGACAAATGACAAACCAGTAGAGCAAACATTTTCACAAAACGATTTAGAAGTGTTATCACGACATAATAAATTTACGTTAAAGTCGCCACATATAACAAAGAAGTCAAAATCAATAATATAATTATTTATTTCAGAAAAAAATAAATCAAGGTTATTGCACTTGTTAGGATTATACACACAAGACAAGAACACTTTGACATGGTTATCAAACAAACACACATTCAAATACTCAACATTATTATTGCTATTGGATTTAGATACAAGTTTAACATTTAAATTACTGCGACAATAAATAGCAACACCTCCACCTCTCCTTCCCACTCTATCATTTCTCAATAGCTTAAAATTATCAATATTATAGACAGAATCAGAAACCTCATTACAGAACCAGGTTTCAGAAACACAAATGACATCCACAGAAGAATTTTCAACAATATATTTAAGATAGTCCAGCTTATCATAGTTTAAACTCCTAGCATTGAAATGCAAAACTTTAAGACCACAATGCTGTGCACAGAGAACTTTAATCAAGATTTTATGATTTCCGTTAACGCCATCAAAATTTTCAATAGACATCATCGAAGTAGAAATACTGATGGAAAAGAACGCTTAGACAGAATATATAAGATTCAAAACAATATAACTTCACACAATAATATACAAGAAGTAACCAATGCTTGCAGATAGTTAAATTACAATCGTAAGCAAGCAAATTAGAGGAAAGATAGATAAATAGAATAGACGAAAGAAAATAGATATTGTAAAAGAACCTAAAAATTGTGGCAATAGGTCTTAGCCAAAGAGAGATTGAGCAAGAAAGCAAGATAATTTTAAGTATAATAAGCCTAGAACTAAGTAATAATTTAAACATAATTAATTTAAACATAATAAAAAGATCAAAACAATAATAAAATTGACAATCAGTACAGCATAAAAAGATACAATTTGATAAAATATTTTTAGCTTTTAAATAACACATTCTAACTTCTCATACCAGCGACACAATCAACGCTATCTCTGCTATCAACACAAATTGCTTCTTTATTTTGATCCGCTCTCACATACACCTTCCCACGAAGAGAAAAAACAGCAGATAACTTATTTTCTTTCTTTCTTTGTTCTGCATAGATCATTACAAGCCGATTCGCCTTAGTGAGACTTTCATGCATGTAAAAAGGTTCATCACGCCCACAGTCAATGTCACTCAGCAAAAGCGGCCTCTTTTTATTTTTACGAAACGCTGCCACAGCTTTAAAGAGTTGGTTCCGATCATAAGCTGATGATAGTTTTACAACAATAGCAGGCTTGTTTTTGTTTTTTGCATTTGCCCTTAGCCGAAAAACATCACGCAGCTTAGGAGCATTGCTCTTAACAAGAGAGCAAATTTGAGCAAAAACATTAGGAAGATTCTCATTATTTTTTGCAAGAGGAATTCCATGTATGATGATGTCAGAAGCAACGGCATCACTCTCATATCTTTCCACTTGCTTCTTTAACACCTCAATTTCGTTCTTTGCTTGAGATGACCCTGCATAGTTGTTAAAGCTACATTCATTTTGTTGCTTCAGTTGTTCTATCTCATTTTTCATTACGTTAATATCACCACACAATGCTTCAACAGCTGATACCCTCTCAGCAACAGATCGCAAAGTCTCTCTTAAGTTCGAGAACTCAGCTGATAGTTCACCAAACCTTTCCATAACTCTGCCCTCACTTGTTCGAAGTTCTTCAGTCAGCTTCTTTATGATGTTCGACTCAATGCAGGCTAGCTTCACGTTTAGAGTTGCATCAGAGTACATTGCAGTTGAAGGTGATGACTCATCTGCATGCGCTTTGGGAATACCAAGCGGAGTTGTTGGTGCAATTGGTTTATTTGCGATTTTGTTTGATGTGCTTCGTAGATTTTTTTGTTGTTGCAGGCTCGACATAATTAAAACGACGACAGTGTAAGGTTATGAAGCGCGGCAAAACTGAATTATTTATTTTTATTAATTTATTAAATCAACGCAAAAAATAAACACAGGAATTCAAAAACAATACGCCAGATGGAAACAACGACATTGAATATCTCGCTTAGAAAGTATTGGCGATATTGACAGCGAAATAACCAGGCGATAACGTTTAAATTGCAGACGCCAGTGAAAACACGTCTATTCAGTATACATTCAGTATCTATACTGTATCTATAAAATGCATTACATAATGAAAATAATGCATTTTCAGTATCTATAAAATGCATTACATAAATGCTAATGCAAGAACTTAAATTTCATCCGTAATAAATTCACGGCAATGCATTCACATCAACTTGAAAGTTGTTATTCGAGTATTAATTTCGTGAAATCAGTTATAAACCAACCGTTTTAAGCGCTTAATGTTTTCAAGTGACAGCGCTTTCGATTACCTCTAATGAAATGGCTATATAAAAATAATGGGTTCTGTAAGCGAGAGGGTAAGCGATGAATGAAATTGTCTGGATTACTTTTTCGATTATATGTAAGCGAAGATTTTGCTGGAAGTTCTCCAGCAATACATTTCTCCAGAGCTTTTTATAAAAACGTGCTCGTGTCATAAATGTCAGGAATAAAAATATACTTTATAATTTTTGGGATTACTAAGTTCTGAGATTAAACATCGACAAACAAATCTTATTTACAGCTCTTAACCTGCTAGAACATAATTTTTAATAGTGATATGATTTTGGGTATCCTGTTACATAAACAATTTAAAAGCTCAATTTATTACTTGATTTAAAATTTCTACAAAAAATTAATACATTAAATTAAATACATGGCGTTTTATAACAATTTAATGGCGTTCTGATGTTTTTATACCCCCACGCGTACTGCGTAAGGGGTATATTAATTTTGTCACAACGTGTGTAACGCCCATAAGGAGGCGTGGTAGGTATAGAAAAGTATATATATTCTTTATCAGAAACTCGGTATTTGTGTGTTCTATGGCAAAACTTAAGTGTGTTAGAAAAATGGGCGTTATCCACCCACTTACACGCCCACCTCCCATACAACCCCAAAGTTGAAAACTCTATAAAGAGACTAATATTAAAGTTACAAAACTGAAACTCGGTATTTGTGTGTTCTATGTCAAAACTTAGGTGTGTTAGAAAAATGGGCGTTATCCACCCACTAACACTCCCACCTCCCATACAACCCCAAAATTGAAAACTCTATAAAGACACTAATATTAAAGTTACAAAACTGAAACTCGGTATTTGTGTTTTCTATGTCAAAACTTAGGTGTGTTAGAAAAATGGGCGTCATCCACCCACTAACACGCCCACCTCCTATACAACGCCAAAATTTAATATTTTATAAAAAGGCTTATATTTATGCTTCAGAAAAACAATTTGATATGTTTGTATTTTAGACACATAAAATTAACAAAATCTTCTAAAATCTCATACAAAAAGCTCTCTATTTTAAGATTATTTAACCCTTAAGAATCAGTCGTGGGGGTATTTTAACTTCGGCCAAGTCGAAGATATACCTTACTAGTTTTATTTTATTTTGAAGATGTCTATTTAAAACTCTAAGATGATTTCCTAACTCCTTTACTTTACTAAAATATATGAAATTACACATATGTCGATGACGCTCTTACTTGAGCTCACGATGTGGAAAGCGCTATAAAGGCTAGAAATGAGCTTATCGCTGCTTTAGACTCTGCAGGTTTTACTATGCGAAAATGGACTGCAAATGCTTCAAGCATTTTGGTAGACCTACCTACAGAGCATCTTTTTCATGAAGACTTTTTAAAGTTAGAAGATGCAAGTTGCGCCAAAGCGTTAGGAGTTCATTGGAATGCCAATTCAAATCTTTTCTACTTTACCGCTAAGCGTCTTGAGATTAAATCATCGTAAACAAAACGTGAAGTATTATCAATGATAGCCCAAAAATTTGAGCAGCAAGGGGATATTGCTGCTGAACATCATGTGCTAATTGCAGCATGGTTCTAATGGCTTAATATAGAGCACAGTTTAGGCCAAACGTAACTGTCTTGAGCTCATAATCCTGAATCATATCATCAGGTGAGCTTCGAAAAATAATTCGTTGGAAAGCAGAATGTTTTGGATCAACAAGAATCTGGCGGTACATCTGCTGGATGTCACCATTAAAAACATATTTGAAAAACCGCCATTTTAATATTAGGAGCGTCAAATCAACTTGAAGAACAGGGCCTGCGTGCAGGACATCGTTCAAGCTGACCCCATTCGAGGTGGGACGTGACGCATTGAATACTACCCGAACTTTTGTTGTAGTACTCTCTGGCTTCATTACTGCATGATGCGGCAAATAATAATGAGATGGTGACTTTTCCAATTTTGGAGCTGAAACTTTTTCCATGTGACCCAATTTGAGGTACTTCTTTTCACCACTTCTCTGTATTGCGTCTTTAATTCTGGAGTTTTGTTCAATCGAGCTTCACTTCTAGTCCACTGCTTGAAAGCTATACCTCGAGAAAATCCAAGATTAATATCATCAGGGAATACATTTTTAAATGGTAAGGTAACTATGTATCGACCTTTGTTATCGCGTTTTGTGGTTTTCTGATAGTTTTCTTCACAAAACTTATCAGACTGGGATAAAAATTGTTTTTAAGGTAGTTCCTCCAACTCCCAAAAACGTGCGATCTGTTGATCGATCGCAACTTCACTATAATGGCTCAAACATGTTGTAAAGCTGGATATTTCGTTACAAGGCATAGAGCCTGTGAAAATCCAGCCGAAAACTGTGTCTTGCGCCAAAACTGAACCAAGAATATTGCGTTGTATGCCATCGAGAATGATGGCAGGGTACAAATCGCCACCGATAAGTACGTCAACTTGATCACTTCTGAAGAAGTTCGGGTCTGCCAGTTGTAAGTCCGGCAAACTCTTGCACAACGAAGAAGCAATGGAGCATGACGGCAGATTCCCAGTTAAGCGTGACAGCACAAATGCTGTAGCTTCTATTTGAAATTGCCTATTTATAGGCAAACTGAGAATTATTTCGCAAGCTTTCGTCACTTGCGCTGAAACTGCGTTATTAAGCCCCGAAACTTGAGCGCGTACGGCTCTTGTGGGTAACTTCCATAGCTTCTGGAATCTTTTAGATACGAACGTACCGTCAGAGCCAGAGTCGATCAGAGCTCTGGTTGTGTACACTGATCCTAGGTGACATACGGTCATCATTGCTGTAGCAAGCAATACGTGCTTGGTAGTGGTAGCGAAGCATGATTGAACGTCATTGCTAGTGGGCTGTATTTGCGTAGAATGGGATTGTGTGCTAGAGCCCGGGGGGTGGGGTCGAGAGCTCGACCTACTTGAGTCAACACTCGAAGTAAGGGATTGGGGTGGAGTCGAGTCTCGATGCAAGAGAGTATTTGACGTTGTTTGCACATCACACACGAATACTGACTCCTGCACTCTTTCACTTAATGAGAATAGGCTAGGCAATTAAGGCAAAACTTATTTTTGCGAATCTTTGCTAGCCGATTTTGAGTATCCATTCTCAGAAAACGGGGACAAAAGCGAAGTGCATGCTGTTCGGTAGAGCACAGCTTACAATTCGCTGAAGTAATTTTAACTTGGTAGTTATTTAATTTTTTACCAGATGAGTTGCTCTGGTTTGGTTTAGAGTTGGAGGAAGATGTAGCAAAGTTTTGTCTAGGTATTGCGCCGCTAGAGCTGCGAAGAGTTTGAAACCGACTCGTGAGGAAGGAATCGAGATCAGTCCATTTAGGAATTTCAGTTTTATTTGAAATAGACTGCTCCCATAAGGAGAGCGTGACCTCTGGCAATCTTTTCGAACATTGGTAAACAAAGATTACATCCCAGATATTGATATCAATGTTGTGCATTTTTAGAGTAAAAATACAACCATTGATATCTCTTTGTAGTTTTTAAGTTCTGTGCCAGATTCTTTTGGCACATGGGGCAAATTAAATAATATTTTTAATTCGCTGTTGACCATGACACGCTTGTTTTCGTATCGGTCAGATAAATCTTGCCAAGCTTTTGCAAAACCATCATTGGTTAAAGGAGATTTTCGTACAATCTCTTTTGCTTCTCTTCGTGTTTTTTGATTTAAGTGGAATAACTTTTCCACTGACGTAAGCCGCGAGTTCATTATATAAAGTATCGCATGGTGGCACAGGCATGCTGTGGCCCATGACTGCCGCAATTGTTTGCTTCGAGGGCTTATTCTGAGAAAATTCAGAAATTCTTCCTGCTACCCGTATATAGGATTGATAGCAAGTGCGATACTTTTTCTTAATTGATTCAATATCTGAATCATCGTCATTGGACATTTTGTCCTAACAAGCATCATATGCGGCTTTAACTTTTCTCCACTGGGGTTTTAGCTCTACACTTTGAGCCTCCAGGGAGAAAACGTCATGAGTTTCCACGGCATTAAAGTCCGTTTCAAACTCAACCAGCGCATCAGACACACGAATAAATGCCTTTAAAGCGGACATTTTATTTTGTTTGGTTATAATTTAATTTTTGTAATAAATGTTAAAAGAAAAAAAACAAAAATCTATAAATTGTATAGAAATGTGAACAACAACAAGTAAAAATTTTTTTTGTTTGTATAAATACAAGATATAATTATAAATTATATATCTGTCTATATATATTGCAGTAAAAACCTTAAAAAAATTAATAAAAGAAGAAAAATAAAAAAAATGGTATTTCGTGTGAATGAGAAAAAAAAAGTTAATATTGAAAATAAAACTAGTAAGGTATATCTTCGACTTGGCCGAAGTTAAAATACCCCCACGGCCGATTCTTAAGGGTGGAAGAATATTAAATTGGAGAGCTTTTTGTATGAGATTCTGAGAGATTTTATTATTTTCTATGTGTCAAATTGTTTTCCTGCAGCTTAATTATAAGCCTTTTTATAATGTTTTAAATTTTGGGGTTGTATGGGAGGTGGGCGTGTTAGATTTTGTATGACGCCCATTTTTCTAGCATATCTCAGTTTCGACATAGAATACACAAATACCGAGTTTCTGTCTTGTAGCTTTAATATTAACCTCTTTATAGATTTTTCAATTTTAGGGTTGTATGGGAGGTGGGCGTGTTAAAAGGTGGATGACGCCCAATTTTATAACACACCTCAGTTTTGACATAAATTACACAAAAACCGAGTTTCCATCTTGTAACTTTAATATTAGCCTTTTTATAGATTTTTCAATTTTGGGGTTGTATGGGAGGTGGGCGTGTTATTGGGTGGATTACGCCCATTTTTCTAAGACATATCAGTTTTGACATAGAATACACATATACCAAATTTCAGTATTGTAGCTTAAATATTAGCTTCTCTGTGGAGTTTTCAATTTTTGGGTTGTATGGGAGGTAGGCGTGGTTTTCATCCGATTTAGCCCATTCTCGAACTTGACCTTAGTTTTTTTAAAAAAAGCTTAAATATCGAATTTCATTACGATAGCTTCAAAATTGCGGCTGTAATCGTGTCGACAGACAGACGGACAGACGGACAGACGGACAGACGGACAGACGGACAGACAGACGGACATGGCTAAATCAACTCAGGTGGTGATGCTGAGCAAGAATATATATACTTTTCCATACCTACCACGCCTCCTTTTGGATGTTACACACGTCGTGACAAAATTAATATACCCCTTACGCAGTACGCGTGGGGGTATAAATATTTTGTTGAATTTCTCTAATTATATTATTTAAAACAGTAAAAACAATTTTTTTCTTAGCTTTGAACGCAAACAATTTAATTGAGTGCGTGAGAGAGAAAAACTCTTTAAACACAACTTGGGGTTGCTATTAGCAAGCACAAAGCACGGTTCTGGTGTCGATCGCTGCGGACACCGCACAAAGAGGAATGCAAAAATTGTTGAACAAGAGTGCAGAAATGCTGCTGAGGCTCTTGCCCCGTACAATTTTTGCCTGTTTTTGGCTCCAAAAATATTTACTCAGCCCAGTGTGCTGATATTTTTGTTTTTGTAAGTTTGACTTTTTACTTAAAGTTGTTGTTGTTGATGCCGCTGCTGTTGAAGCTGCTGGTGTTGATGTTGCTGTTGATGTCGCTGGTGTTCAAACCGCTGGTGTTGATGATGTTGTGGATGATGTAGTTGATGCCGCTGGTGCACTGTTTAAACTTGCTTTTTTTATTTTCTTTTAAAAGAAGCCCTTTTTTTAATTTTTAGTTCTTTATCTTGTTTTTTTTTTTTGTTGTTTTTAAGAACTATTTTTTTCACTGCACCAATGTTTAAACTTTAAGCACTTTTGTTTGCTATTTTATGTTTTTTGTGTTTAAAAACTTGCGGCGGCTCGCGTTAATAGTTTGTTATTTTTATTGTTAATTAAAACCCGGCTCGCGATGGACCATGTTAATTCTGATATCGAGGGGGAGTTTGAACACTTTTACAAAACTGGGGAGTTGTCGCAAAAATATATATAAATAATGTTTATGTTTAAATGATCTTAATCGACCGATGTCGCTTTTATTAGTAAAACTTAAAAACTAACAAAGTTTTAAAAGAGCAGCGAGAAGTGCTGCTCAAAAGAACACAAAGAATAAGAGCCGCAGTTGCTCATTGAACACCGCTGTATCGACAATTTACAGGGTGTTCACTAGGGTGTCCCAAAAACAATTTTTTTTTCGAGATTCATAGTTGCTCAACCTTTGTTTGAATGCTTATACCGTCAAGTATTTTTGAGAATTTTTTCAGATTTTTTGGAGGACGTTTAGAGGTCGCGCTAATCGGATTTTCCGTAAAAAACAGGTTTTTCGAGATTTTTCGAATTTCAATCATAAGTTGAACAATTACATGTATACGAGTCATCATTTTGAAAGAAAAATGTCTAAACTTTACTTTATCGTACATAAATTAGAAGTTTTGGCTTTTTATTTTGTAATTTGTTATTAAATTTCACATTAAATTTTTTCGTGAAATTTTTGTAGTTTTTTTAAAAATGCTTCATAGCTTTTCAAAATTCCATCAAAATAAATTAAAGAAATGATGCAGTTTGAAAAATAGTAAAATTCTAAGCAATTTAAAAAAACAATACTTGATTTTACTTGCGCCTTTTCAGAGTTATTACCATTAATGCGGTGTTGCCATTGGTTGAAAATAAAATAGAATATTAAAACGTATTTCTACAAACATATGCTTTCCTTTTATAAAGACTTTACGAATTTTAATAAGGCATTGGTTTATTTTGGTTACTGAGCCTTATTTTTTTGGGTGATAATTTAGGAACCGGTCATTCAATCAAAATTCTAGGAGCCATTAATATTAGCGGCGCTCGTGAGTAAATGTGACAGGTTTAAGTAATAACAACATTTTTGTAACAAAAGCAATGTAATTTAATTCAGGTTTAAAAACAGGCAAGTCTTACACAAAATGAAAAATAATATAAAATAAAATAAACTCAATAAATTCGGAGCGTTAATAATGACATACATCTTTTTATATATTTTCTTCTTCATCTGTTTCAGGTAATGTATCTTTGACGTGTCCATTATACTTTAATTTAATGTATTCTTCATGAAATTTTTCTGGAATAGCATGTTTGTCACAAAGCGTCCTTAAATCGTTGTATTTTGCTGATGAAATTGCTAACGGATTTTCATATAAATTTAGGGGTTCGCTTTTTATTATGTTACAGTTCCGCCTCGATCGTGCAATCGCGTTGAGATCCAATTCTTTTTTCTGGAAACTCTCAAAATATGAATAATTAAGTGTAATCACTGGGTTGTTTTTTTCAAATAAAGCTGAACGTAACGTGTTAAATGATATTTTTAGCGAAGTGGGAAACATTGCTTGCGCGAAAGTTTTCCAGTCTTTGAAATCAGAGAAATTCATGGAAACACAATGATAACCTTTTGGATTCGTTCTGGCATTAGATATCATTGTATACCATTCACTTGGTGCCCACACATTTCTTTTACGCACAAAAGATTCGATTGTGCTGTGAATTGAATCTACAGGCATCATGGTATGTCCAGGTAGTAAAAAACACGTTTTTTAAGTTTTTATGTGATTTTCGTGTTTAGAGAACCCAACTATATAAAAAATATAATGAGCTGTCGTGTACACACATTTTTTCTGATTTTGGTGCATAGTGTGAATTCTATTAATGTAATTTAAAAGGTGTATTACAATTATTTGTACTTAATATTTAAAATTATATATGATAAAGAACAATTATTTCATTATTTCATTAGGACGCCAAAAAATTGTTTTGCCCCGGGCGCCAGTTATGCTCGCTACGCCACTGGCCGAGTGGCACACCAAAGCTCTTGTGTACACCTCTGTTGTACAATTATTAAACCACAAATAAAATAAGAACAAAAAAGTGAGTTCATGAAATACAAATTCAAAAAATTAATTCATTAAAAACAAAAATATACGTTAATCAATTTAAGATAAATGCCTTAGTATAATTTACACAGTAAACAATTTGAGGGCAAATTTAATCTTTTTTTATAACATTTCTATAGTATAAACTCGTTTTATTTTAAATTAATTATAAGGTTTATCCCGCTCAATAGTATAAAACTAGCATTTCCATCAAAACATCTATTTTACTCCAAAATAGTATAATTTGTATACCATACATTTATATATGACACGCATAAATCAAATGAAGGAAATATTTTTTGTGAAAGTAAAAATGCTTTAACAATAAAGCAAAAACGATTCAAGCCATGTTTTTTAGAACATGGAACATACGGCGAAGGGTTGCAGGCGAACATAAGACGCGAATGTGTTATAGAAAATGGGGTTTCGGAGAAGATCAAGGTAGAGTGTGCTCGTTGAGTTAGTTTGATATTGTTAATGCTTTGGCATATACCGAGTTTGTGTATTCGATTTCAGCTTTTTTATCTTTGGGTAGCTTTTAATGCAATTAGAAATAAGTAAATTAATAAATTACGAATAAATATAAAGGAATTTGTTTTCAAATTTGTTGATTTCATTATTGCATGGATTTTGTTACACAATTCAGAATTATATTCTGTCAAAAAGGAGAAAGAAAGCATCACTTCTGCAATGTACCCACAAAGATATAAAATATTTAATATATTTTATATTTAGAAATATTTAAAAATAATTTCAAAAGTTGAAAAGCTTTTTATTAAGGAATTTTAAATTAGGTGTATTAAGGGGACGCACAGTGGGAAAGTTTGTATGGAGAGGCGGAAAAAAAAATCAATAACTTTGAGCCCCGGAAAGGTATTTCAACAAAATTTCGTAATCATCCTTAGGTGCTATGTACCCATTATCGTACCAAAAATTATGATTATCCGCCTCTGCTTCATGCATTAAAACATATGTTTTTATTTTGAAATTTCAATATTTAAAGAAGTAAGTGTTTTATAAAAGTATTTGATGCAAGTTTATACGCGAATTGTAGTTATTTATCATAATACTCACAAAATATAGAGATTTTCTCAACAAATTCATTGGTTTTTTAAATGTTTTGTATTGGCTTCAATGAATTAAAAACCAAAATTTAAATGTAAAACAGTAACAGTTAAAATAATATAATAGTGAATAGCAATAGTACGAACAACAAACATAATATACCTTCCTATACAAGTGCATTCTAGTGGTCTCTCAGATCGATAAATCAATAATTCGGTGTTTTCTCACATATTTACATTGTTAAATTACTTTTGTTTTTGTTTTTTTTTAAAGTGAACACATTTTCGAGAAAAGTTTATTTGCGATAATTTTTGTTCTTCGCTTTCTGAGCTTCTTCAAAAAGTATACCGATTGGCAACAAAGCAACTGAAATTATTAGATATCAACGTAAAATCACCTTTTAGACGGTATTAGACCAGCTGTATAACTAAGAAAATAGTTACGCTGCATCTTATCAATCTAATTACCTACCACAATCAATAACTTCTAATACATTCCAAAATTGTGTTATTAATTGTTTGTCCACGCCTGTGAAATAAGATATCAACAAATTCAAAATAAAAATGTGGATATTCAATTAAATGTGCAAACTAAAATTTATTACTGGATCTTCATCTAATTTTTCATCTAAGAGCTCGATTAAATGTATGTAATTAACCATCTCCTTACCTCCTCCAGTAATTAAACAAAAAAAAAAAAAACAATTGGCCCTTGAAAGCACTTTGACCGAGCTTCTTATGATCAATTGTGTTGTGAAAAAACTTTTCGCCGCGGCTGAGGATCGAACCCGGGCTCCGAGCATACTAAGCCACACACGTAACCTGCATGCCACGGTCACCTCCAGTAATTAACTTATTAATTTTTTGATCAAACTCCACAAAATTAAGGGTTTTCGTGTTAAGTTTTAATGAATTGTGCTCTATTGCATAGCAATTATGTTGAACAGAAAATGTGATTGAAATTGAGGTCTTGTAAATAAAATTAATTTTTACGCGAAAACGGCAGATAGTAGCAGCGACAAACATATGAGTTGATTTAAATAGATCGTAATTATTATCCAGGTATATGTCACCATTTGTCGGAATGAGCCGCCCGCACAAAAGATGGGGTCCACATAAGTTGTAATTAAACAAAAAATACAAGATTATTTCTTTGTAAAATTCTTTAAACAAAGCAAACATAGGCTTTATATTTTGGAGGATATAACTCAAACAAACATTAGCTGTGTTTTTTAACAAGCGAGTTGTAAAAAAACGCTCGCTTATCATATGTATACTCGCTTAAATAACACAGGAAACTGTTAGTCGCTTATAAGTTTGCCGACCAAACGAAAAAAAATGCTTCCAAGTTATGTTTCAATAATTGTGTGAATTTCCCATAAAGGTGGCAACAGTTACTTATTGACAGTCAATAGTGATTCACGAAATCAAAATTTTTTTGTACCGAATACTCCTTACAAAATATTCAAAATTTCTTTTTGATCATTATTTCAATAAAAACACAAAATTTAATAAGTTTAACTAACAAGATAGATTAAATATACTCATTATTTAAAAAAAATGTTGGCTGTTCAAGCGTTTAATTTTATAAATCGTTTAAGTATCGGGTATATTTACAGAACTGACTTTCGATTACTTTAAATTTGAAAAATTTATGCAGCACTATCTGTCAAGCTTTGAAATTGAAACATAAACAGTCAAAAAATTAAGAAAATAAATGAAACAGTTTTATTAGCAACATAGTGAACAGATGAAATAAAACATTTGTACATAAAACAATCACAACACTTCTTTAATTCTGCTCCACTCTTTTAATCTTAATTTAAATCTGCTCCTCATCAGAAATTCACCAGTTTCTGCAAATGCTTAGCAACTTGTTTTTTTGAATTGTTTTTGTTTTAGATTTGTTTATGTTTTTTAATACTTTTTTGACATATCAGAAAATGCTTCCAAGTTTTAAAAAAATATTCTTAAGCGACTTAGTCGTTTTTTGAGAACTCGCTTGGTAAAAAACACAGCTATTGTTTTATGAGAGGCCAATAGTAGTTTAAATTTTTTAATGCTTGGTTTTGTTAAAAATTGACCTTGCAGATATGCATTTTAGTTACTTAAAAAAAAATTTTTATATATATCAAGTTTGATGTCCTTTTTTATAACAAAATGATCAAATCCTGAAAAAATTATGGTGTATTCAGTAATATTCCTTATTTTCAAATCTAAAAGAAAAATTACCATTTTCGCATGTTGAAATATTATATTTAATGCCACTAATATCCCACTGTGGGACGTGACACATTCTAAATTTTTATGATTTTAATGTTTTTAAATGCGTATAAGTTGAATAAAAAATAATTTATCATTTTGAAAAATTACACATATATTTTTCGGAAAAAAAATAACACAACAATTTTTTTTTATTATTTTAATCACATATATTGCTACTAGACTTTTTTAAAATATCATTAAAAAAATCATGGCGGTCGAGATAAAACAAAAACTACTCGACCGATCGTACTGAAATTTGAATATATTGTTTTACACTTGTCAATGCATGGAATCAACTACGGACAAAAAATTGGTTTTATAGTTTTTAGTTTTTGGCCGATTTTGTCAAAAAACTTGACAATTTTCGAAAAAACGCCGACATTTTGTTATTTTTCAATTAAAATTGTTTCTTCTAGTTCATTCCATGGAGAGTTTAATGTTGACAAAAACCCGGTTTTTTGTTTTTTTTTCCGATGTCCCAGTGAGTCGTAATCACGCCCGGCATGTTTTTTTAAAATAATTCCAGTAGCCATATATGTAAATCAAACAAAAAAAATGTTTTTGTGTAATTCTTTTACTTAAAAATAAATATTTAATTTTTCAAAATGATATCTTATTTTTTACTTACCATAAAGGCGTTTTAAAACATTAAAAGAAAACATTTTTGAAGGCGTCACGTCCTCTTATATTTATATCTATTGTTTATACCAAAAGAAAAAAATAAAGTTTTTTGGGTCATAAGAAGGAATATATGTTTTATTTTGAAAATAAGCGTATTATAAAACAATATTTGAAGAAACCAACTAAAACTAGAAAGGTACGATATATCTTTGGCTTGGCCGAAGTTAAAATACCCCACTCCTCTTTAAAGAGTTTTCAATCTTGGGGTTGTATGTGGGGTGGGCGTGTTCGTGGGTGGATGACGCCCATTTGTCAACACACCTCAGTTTTGATGTAAGCCACACACACACACCGAGCATTATCTTAGCAGTGTAAATAGTAGCTCTTTTGTAGTTTTCAGTTTTAGTGTTGTATGATAGGTAGGCGTGGTTTTCATTCGATTTTGTCCATTTTCGAACTTGATCATTGTTTTTAAAAATCAAGCTCAAATATTGAATTTCATAACGATAGCTTGAAAATTACGGCTGACTTGGACGAAGTTAAAATACCCAACGGCTGATTCGCAAGGATACAAAATCTTAAATCTTGAATTGTAGCTCTTATTGTATGAGATTTCAAAAATTTTACTTTTTGATGACGTCTAAAATACATTCATATCAAATTGTTCTTAAACAGAGTAAATACAAGCCTTTTTAAAAATTTTTCAATTTTGGGGTTGACGACAATTTTTCTAGCACGCCTCAGTTTTGATATAAAATACACAAATACCCAATTTCAGTTCTGTAGCTTTTTTATAAGCCTTTTTATAAAGTTTTCGCTATTATAGGCTGTGCGGTATGTAAGTGTGTTCGTAGGCGGTTGTCGCACACTTTTCTTCCACGATTTAGTTTTGATATAAAATAAAAATGTATCAAATTATTTTCCTATGGCGCTCATTTTTCTAACACGCCTTAATTTTGTTATAAAATGAATAAATTTCTTATTTAATGTTTGTAACTTCGACAGAAGCCTATTTACATATATGGTTTTCAATTTTGGGGTTGAACTGGAGGTGAGTGTGCTAGTGAGTGGTTCTCAGTTTTGACAGAGAATACACAAATGTCGAATTTAAGTCTTGGAGCTTAAATATTTGCTTCTTTACGGAGTTTTCGTTGTTTTGGTTGTATAGGAGGAAGGCGTGGTTTTCATCCGATTTAGCCCATTCTTGAACTTGGTCTTTGTTTTTTAGAAAAAAGCTCAAATATCGAATTTCAGTATGATAGCTTCAAAATTACGGTTGTAATCATATCGACAGACATACAGAAGGACAGATAGACGAACACGGCTTAATCAACTCTGGTGGTGATGCTGATCAAGAATATATTAACTTTTCTTTACCTACCATGCCTCTTTATGTCTTAAAAATTTCTGAGGTCAAAGTCGAAACTGCCATAACACTTATCTATTATATTGATCAAAAGGTATTTCCATTAGCAAAAAGTTACAATTTTCCAACTCATTTTAAAATAAACTGCACAAGCTAACTAGTGAGTTTTTACTTAAGATACCTGAGGTCAAAGATAAGACTAGCATTACACTTTTCTATAAGGTTTGAAAAAAAGTTTTTTTCCATTTATAGAAATGGTTTTCCTAATAATTTTTGGCAATTTTTGAAACAATAGAAAAACTATTTCAAAGGAAATAGTTATGCTGTTATATTAGTTGTTATATTATTATTATTTTTTTCCTTATATATTTTTCGTTGTATGCAAGGAAATTAAAAAAGAAAATTTAAAAGAGCTTTTCCTAGAGCGTTTTATTTTTAAAAAAATCTATTAGTAACATAGATTTTTAAATTGTTCTCTGTTAAAATTGGCACTCTTGCTAACAGAGCTGTTAAGTTTATTTTCGCCGGATGCTGCATGTCGCCAGGTGCTCACTTCACACCGGTAATTGCTACTCATAGTTTATTCAGACTGTCAGTCTGTTCCGTATAGGCCCAGGCACCGTTTACCCGATTGAGCTGAAATTTGGACACCGAGTTCGTTTCATAAAGAGAAATAGGATAAGGGGTGTTAAAAAGTGGGTAAAAGTCTGTGGGCGTGGCATTCCATAATAACTCCTAAACACCTGGACCGATATCAATGAAATTTGGTATGAAGGCTCAACAGCATCCAAGATAAAACATAGGCTATACAAAATTCCAAAGACTTCCGCAACTGGGCGCTTAGAGTAATGCATCGATAGACTCAATATCTCCTAAGCGCCTGAACCGATTTCAATGAAACTTGGTATGAAGATTCAACTGTAAGTAGTGCATTTTTGAGGCTCAATAACTCATAAATGACTTGACCGATTTTGCTAAAATTTGGTATATGAAATAACCTGACCCTGCAACAGAACTGAGGCTATTACTTAAACGAAGTCGCTGAATTGTTATATGCTGGACTAAGTCAATGTCGTCGTAGAGCTCGTACAGTTCATGGTTCATTCGAATGCGATAGTCGTCGCCAACTCGAACAGGAACAAAGATTTTGCGAAGAACTTTCCTCTCGAACACCCCACGAGCGGCTGCATCTGCTTGCGATACCATCCATGCCTCAGCGCCATAGAGAAGCACAGGTATGATGAGCGTCTTGTAGAGTGTTAGTTTTGTCGATCGAAAGAGGGCTCTGAGGCTATTTACATTTCTGAAAACTTCAGTAAGAGTGCGCTTTATGAAATCAACTATGTCCAGCTCATTCACGTCAAAACGGATGAACCGATTTCGGTGAAACTTGGTAAGCATTCGTAAATGTTACTGAAATAGATCCTATACTTTAAGAAGTTCTTTCGACAAAAATCAAGGAATGAGCCGAAGGCAAACGAAGTCAAGAACCAAAGACTAACGAAAAAAACCAAGTTTAACAATTACGAGCAGAAGCTATATAAAGATGGACAAAAATCAACCAAACAGTACCGACCAAAACCAAAGTTGAACAAAGGCAATAAAAAATAAATGAAGCTTATCGAAGAAATACTGATGACTTACGTCAAAACCAGAACTGGTATCGAAGACCATTGACAAAAAATGAAAACGAAACAGGCTTAAAACAAAAACTTAAAACAATAATTTGGCATTTAAATTTTCCTCTTAGGTCCAACCATTTTCATATAACTGTGTTTCATATAACTGTGACTTCTGATATGTCAAGCTAAAGGATATCTTTAAAAATTGTTTTAAAAAATTGAAAAAAATAACAATACCATCGATAAACTTAAGGTTATCATATTTCTGATTAAAAGCAGTTTTTACTAATTTTCTTAATTTAAAAAAAAAATACACTGTTTTCGCTTAGTTTAATAAGTCCATTCCAAATTATTTTAAACAAGCAAAGAAAGACTAAAGTCGGTCTAACCCTACTTTGGAATACCCTAAACCTCCTTTATTATTTAAATATATATTAAAATACTAAACAAATGGACATGACTTCCTATCAAAATTCATGCATTTTTTATACCCATAGAATAAATACAGGATTAACTAAACTACTCTAAACTAATCTCTAAATCTAAACCTCAGATTTGATAAAAAATGCTCCCATACAAAGTTTCATCTCTCTAGGTCAAATATAAACCTCTTTATAGTGTTATATTGAGGGTCACCCATGAACACGCCCATTTTGTGAATACTTCTTATTATTGATACAATAACTTCACATATCAAGTTTTATATTTGTAGCTTATATATAAACTTCTTTATAGAGTTTTTCCCATAGTAGGTTGTATGGGATGTGGGCGTGTTGGTGTGCAGATGGCGCCCATTTTTCGTTCAGACCTCAGTTTTAATATTATCTTAAAATTAAATTTTATCTAGGTCAAGACCTCAAATATAAATATGAACCTTTTAATAGTGTTTTTAATATTTTGGATTGAATGGGAGGTCGACGTGTTCATGGGCGGATGACGCCCATTTTGTGAACTCATCTTAGTTTTGATATAATTATCTCACATACTAAGTTTACAGAGTTTTTTCCATGGTGGGTTGTATGGGAGGTGGGCGTGTCTGTGGGCAGATGGCGTTTTGTGCACACCTCAGTTTTGACATAAAATGCACCTATACCAAGTTTTATCTCTCAAGGTTAAATATACACTTCCTAATAGTGTTTTTTATATTGTGGGTTGTATGATAGGTAGGTGTGTTTATGAGCAGATCACGCCTAATTTTTGAGTACATCTGTGTTTTGATAGATTAAGTTTATATGTCAAATCTTGTTTGTGTAGGTTATATACAACCCCTTAAAAAGCGATAACCGTATCCGTGAACGGATTCTAAAAATATTCAATAGTGCAGAGTTCATGTGAACATGTTTCATCAATTATCTCAACTCCTCCTTCTTATCCTGTGTTTACGGACAACGCACAGACGAACAGATGGACAGACGGACGTACGGACGGACGGACATGGATAGCTCAACTCACGAGGTGACACTGATCAAGAATATATATACTTTTCTTTACCGGATTCGCTTCGTTCTATGCGTTACAAACGTTTGCACAAAGTTAATATACCCTGTACCTTACAGGTTTAGGGTATACAAATATAGAAACCTATTAAATAATGCCAAACACAACTTGAATACAACCCCGAGTAATACTGGGTAACATTCGCAAATTCTCTATAAAAATATCTTGAAAACGAAAGGACGATTTTATTAACATATGAGTTCACAAAACTTTTGAATTATAGTAAAATACTTTATTTCGCAGAATAGTTTTTTTATAGTTTGATTACAGTTTAATTTATGGATATCTATATATAACAAATGAAAGAGTTAAATTGAATATGTGATTACAACTTGTTAGGTCCGATGTTTTTAAAAAAGTATACATTTGATAAAGATAATTATACAAAACATCAATTCATTACATTTAATTTGGTCGAAAAGAAATTTACATAAACAATTATACTTACTTACTCAGTCAACAGATTACTTAACTGGATTCACCATTTGATACACTGTGATAATATATAGTTTTACAATAACCATTTCTCACATAATTTAAAATAACATAAACAATCTATTATATTGTTGTTAAATAAAATGAACCTATTCTTATTTTGTAAAATATTTTTTCAATACAATTTATAAACACTAATAATACACTTTTACTACTTATTTGTTTTGCCGCACACCAGAGCAAGGAAGCCGGGATTCGAACCCTGGTGGCCCTTGATGATCAGGGAGGTGAGTTCACTTTATACACAATTAATACTATCACAATATAAATTATATTAGTTATCAATATATCTTAAAATACAATAGATCGTCTTTATACATAAACCATTCCATACATGATATATTAATATTTATATATACACATATATGCATATGGGTTAATTTCAGAAAATATGCATATGACAGAGAAATTTTAAAATGTTTTCAACTTAAATATCGTTCAGTTTTAAGCATGGACACTGCTACATACTAAATGTAAATATCTATTTGATTTTCTTACTTAATTGCGTTGTGTAATGGGGTTAATTTCTTATTAAGATTGATAGGCAGCATTTTTCGTTTTTTGACGTTTCGAAAAAGAAAGGGAATGTGCAGCCGTTAAACTGCTCTTTATTTTTGCTTATTTCACCATTCCGCTGTTCTTCTTAATAAATACACAAAATAATAAGAGAAATAAAAAATTCTACAAACATCTTTAAGTTGTTTTAAAATCGAAAACTACTTTAAAGCTCTTTTAAAATATCTGTTAAATTATTGTTTTTTAGTATTTGCAGAAGTGAATTACATATTTGCCTTGAGTGTTTAACAAAAAAATTCTACTATAATTGTATTTGCATTGTTTTTTTGTCTCATTTATGCTTTACTATAAATTTCAAAAAGCACAACTTTCTCATCTCATAATTTTAGTATTAAGAAATTATTTAATTTTTTCAGAAATAGAATTACAATAAACATCACTCGTTAGGTGGCATTCTTCTTTTAAACATTTTCAAAAAGGTTAATTAATCAAGAAATTTTTTGAAGAAGTGCACAAGTACACAAAAAACCAAAATTGATAACATAAACTAGTTTTTATATGTGGGATTGTGTTTGACTTTGAAACTAACGGCATAATTTTATATATCACCGCGATGAAACGCAACGCCAACGGGGTGTATCACTTGGCGTAAAGAATGGCATTTTATGAATCACTACGTTGTTGCGTTATTTATTCAGATAAGGGTTGCCTATGTATAATAAAATAGCATAGGGGAGAGTGGTACTAGTTGTCACAAAATTTGAATGCACCGCTGTAACTCCAACAAATCAAGCAATAATAGCACTGTGAAACTTTTAAACAAAAATTCAATTTTTTATTCTTCAATCCTAATATGAATAACGTTTATTAATATAAAATAAATCAAAACATTTCCCGATAAAAAATTTAACTCGTCTGGGACAACTCACCCCATGAGTGGGGTATACTAGTTACTAGTTGTGTAGTCCTCGTTGTCAAACTTTTTAATCGTAATCGCTACCGCACTCCGCAGTACAATTTAAGCAGCGATGTCCCAAACTATCACTTTCAATACATTATGTGAATTTTATGCATTGACGACAGTTGTTATTGGATTTGACCCTCGACAATGTTTGACAACGTACTACACACATTGAATCCACGTTATCTCCATCGATACTAGCAGTATTCAGCTTACATCATGATTTCTGAAGATGTCTGACCTCGTTTTGCGATTTCTTGGCATGTTTCCTTAAATTCAAATAAATCATAACATACTTTCAAAATTGTTATATGTAATTATATATGATATTAAATGTGACAACAAGCCCCACAAGCAGTGAGACAACATGTACCATTTGCAAAAAAATGTGAATAATATTCTAAAAATTTTTACAAAATGTATTATCCAAAAATTCATAGATATTTACAAAATATAATATTAATTGTATTTGAAATTTAATTGAAGTTGAATATTACACACTTCTTTTTGTCAAAACACAAATTCTAAAAAAATACAAAAATACACAAATCCAACTTAGTGCCTTAAATCTCTTTTAATTTTTGCAAAACAAAACTAAAGGCACTGAAACTTTCTTGGGATGGTAGAAATTGCAATAGCGTAAAGATGGCATTGAAATTTTACTAGATAATGTGTTGAATCAAAAGATATCGGCGTTGTGACAACTAGTACTTGAGACAACGGGGACGACTCTCCCCTAATATTTGTAAATTTTTGGAAAAATTTAAGATTCAATAAATTTTGATATGTTGGCAACCATATCAGCCGTTCTCTTCAAATAAAATTTTTCATATGTATGTAAATAGTTTACTTATGAGACTGTTAGTGAAAGTGAAACAAAACTATTGCATATTATCCGAAGCAATGCTGCTTCGCCACTGGTTGTTTATTAAGAGTTCAGAGCAGCGTTGGTATTATTGACGATTTATCACAATTTTGACATTTTTTGGGTCCAATTTTGACATGACGTCTTTTTTGATTGTTTTGACAAAAATTACGTTTTTAGTTGACTCGCGTTTTTTAATATGAAACGTGTTAGGTGCATAACAATGCGATAATATAATACGATTGTTAAAAAGTAATAAATTTTCAATCTCTGTCGACAAATCTACAGATATTTCATGCACAAAGCTGTATTTAGCTGCAGAAACAAGAATAGAGTTCAGAGTCTGCGACTTCTTACTTGATCTTGTAGAAGTGGAAAAAGCTAGCGCTAACAGTCTCTACAATCGATAATGGAATTAACTATTAAAAATCCATTGGTTTCCCAGCTGATGCCGCGATTAATATGTTATGACTAGGGCACGGATTTCCATGCACTAAAAACTCAAAAATATGCTCATATTATGCAAACTTGAAACTCAAAAACATGCAACAAAAATACACTACAGCCACTAAAATATGCCATTAAAATATTTCATTTATATATTTTACTTTCAGATAGTTAAACCAACACATATTGCATAGGATTTATATAACAAAGTATTTAAACTAACAACTTTGAAAACAAACAAAAAGTATAAAAAAACACAAAATATATACAAGGCTCATTCAAATAGGAGATCGACTTCTGGGACCTTTCTTTGTAAGCCCGGAAATGAATATGCTTGCCTGAGTCATACATTTAATCTGATTTATTTAAATTCCAAGAAAGTTTTATTTTACAAATCTCTTTATTTATGTTTGAAATATTGAAACTAAGTTAACATCTTTCAACGAAAATAATGCAATGAGTTTGCAAAAAAATAAAAACATCAATTTCCCAAAAGCGTTTTATGTAGGACTTAGACGACTTTGAAAAGTATCGACTCACATGAAATAACAATTTTGTAGAAAATCAGATTAAATAGTTGCACAAGATGCTCCAGAAGAATGTTAAGCAAAAAATTTCACAAGTTCTTTCCACAAATAGTCGTATCAAATATTAAAGAGGAATTGTAAATTTTGTAAAAGGAATTCTAAAAATTAATTTCATTTTTATAATATATATAATATAAATAAGCATTTTAAGTAAATAATTGCAAAATATGCAAAAACGATTGAGTGTCATTTAAAATAAATTTTTGTGATTCGCAAAGATAATTTAACTATTTCACTCTTTAAATATCCAACAAAAATATGCATTTGTATGAAAATCTGTGCTCTAGTTATGAATAATATGACTGGTCGAAACCATTCAGTGCATCCCTTCTGAAAACTTGCTTGAAAACTTGATTTTTTTCGTTGTAGTTGTTAAATGTGTTTGCCATTCCTTTGCGCTATGCTCTTCAAACGCATGTTTGAAATTGTATTCGACTGTCGAATCTATTGTAAGAGACAGTGGCGTAGCTAGGGTTGGTCACACCCGGGGCGGAAACTAAATTGTGCACCCCTTAAGAAGATTTTTTTTTATACAATAAGTCGATGAATCTTACTACATATTTTCGAATCAACCTCTACAAAAATGACATATTTTAGAAGAGATTAAAAAAAAACAAAACTATGCTATCCATGAATATTTGATAAAAGAAGTAAGAATCTAAAATTTTCAGAAACTTAAAGAATTTTTTCTGAATTGTTCCAATATTTTTGTCTCCGGGCTTATAAGTTGTGAGAGACAAGTGTACTAAGAGTAAACCACACAATATAAAATCAGTTTTCATATAAAAACTCTAGTTAGTTGAATATAGAAAACTTTGAAAAAATTACAAAAAATTTTGCATAATTGAAGAGCATAATTAGTACAAGTGTACTAAGAGTAAACCACACAATATAAAATCAGTTTTCATATAAAAACTCTAGTTAGTTGAATATAGAAAACTTTGAAAAAATTACGAAAAATTTTGCATAATTGAAGAAAAAATAGGACCTGGAAGCAAAACTTTGACAAATTTTCCCTAGTGACCCTGAATAACTATTAATATAATTATTTTTTTTTTCGAAATCAACCCCCATTTTCTATATAAAATTTAAATCAAATATTAAAATTCATTTATAAACATTTTTCATAATTTTTATCAATTTCTTTATAGTACACTGAGGAAAAAATGTGTTAAAATTAAATGAAATTGTGTTCATATCTAACGAAATTGTTTTTGAAATAGAGCTTGAAATAAATTCAAAAAAATTAAACAGAGCTGTTTTTAAAGTTAAATTCAAAACAAAAGTTTTTGTTTTTAAAACAATGTTTTTTCTATGAAAACCAAATTTAAAACAAACATTTTAAAATTAAAAACTCATGTTTTAAAGCATATTTTTTTCGATGCCATTTTATTAACTTTTCCGAGTTTTAGCACCAGGTTCACAACCAGCTACCCCCGGGACCTTCCGAAGACCAAATGTAAATAAACTTCATTCGATGAAGTTTGCATTTCAAATATTTTAATATTTAATTAATTAGTTTTTATTTTATCATATGTTCGATATTTGTCAAACCAATTTAAAAAATTCAAAAATTGTCATTGAATTCAAATGTTTGTTTGTTTTTTCAAAAAAATAATAAGAGAAAAATAAAAAAACAAAGGAGTTTATAGGTAGGTGAAAATTAAACACACTTGTTTTAAATATTGTTTTGTAGAAAAACAAGGGCGTTTTATTTCTATTTTAATATTTTTTGTTTAATTTTAAAGTATGTTTTTTCTCAGTGTATCTATATTAATCTCCGCTTGAACTTTTATAGACAAGATTGAGGTCTGTAACATTTGACTGCTTTATAAATACCACCATAAATATCTCAGTATCACAATATTACAGTGATACCAAATTGATATCAGAAATTTTTTTCATTCTCATTATCTACATAATTCCCAAAGCAAACTTGCCCAGGTTGAACAAGGTCAAGACTCATGAATGGCTCAAAAAGAGCTGAAAATTCCAAGAAATCTGGTGTTTCTTCACATTCGTTAATTGAGAACAAAATATAATTTTAATTATTAGAATATTTTTTAAGGAACTATGCATCATATCTTCTATTAAAAACTGTATTTTTGTTAGTTTTTGTTGGTTGATTTTTGAACAGAACAATAACACTGGTTTACAGCCAATATATACTTTGAATGCCACAATCCTTTTCTCATGTAAAATCGGTCGCTAATTCCGAAAAAAAAAATATTTATCGGGGATTTTTTTATTTTTCAGAAAAATTTCCAAAAAAAGACAAAATAGTTGCAAATTTCGTTAAGAAATCAAAATATTTTATTACTTTTGATATTTTTTACTAAAGGTCTTTAGTTTTCCAAAAAAAAATATGCTTTTGTTGAAGAAAATCTATTGATAAATGAAAAAGTTGTGTTAAATGGAACGAAATCACCCAAATTGTGTGATTATCAATTTATGCATTTGGACTTATTTTATTGCCATAAAAAAAAAAATGAGAACTTATGGTTGTTGTAATAAAATCATATATTCTTCATCTTTATTGTTCTTTTAATAATTTACATTATTTTTACATTATTTAAATTGTATATAATTATTATTAATAATTTTTATTGTTGCATTAAATCATTTATATTCTTATTTACATTGTAAATAATTTTTATTTATCATTCAGAAATTCAAAATGATTAGAATTCTTGTTATGTCGTTTATTTAATTCGGGATCGGTTTCTCTGATGAGAAACCAACATTAGTCGCCCATCATTCCTTCGTCCCAAAATCTTTCAGATTCTCAATTGCTTTCATCTGTTGGTGGAATCTTTCCCCACGCTCGTCGCTCTCGTCACCGAGATTCTTCGAAAAAAAATTCAAATGGGAGTGCAGAAAGTGAATTTTCAGAGACATATTTACGCCCATTTTTTTATAGTTCTTGAGCAACTCGTTGACTATTTTCTCGTAAGATTCACTTTAATTGTTCCCGAGGAAGCTAGAAACAGTCGTCCTAAAAGAATCCCACGCCGCTGCCTCAACTGGTGACAATAGTTCTGCGAATTGAAAATCGCTTAACACCTTTATATTTGCGATCCAACGAAGACACCTTCTTTTATCTTGGCATCAGAAAGATTTGGAAAAATCGTTTTCAAATATGTGAATGCTTCGCTTTCTTTGTCTAACGCCTTGACAAAGTTTTTCATTAGTCCAAGTTTGATGTGCAGCGGTGGGAGAATTATGTTTTCTTTGTGACGAGTGGAACGTTTTTGACGTTGCTCTTCCCAACTTTCGACTCAATTCTTTCTGGCCAGTCCTTTTTGTAATAGTGGTTTACCAACGACGTGGTGTACCAAGGACTTTGATATCAGAATATATTTTCCAGTCGTGTTATTCATATTTAATACTGCCATCAATAAACAAACGCCACTCTTTGGGAATGTACGGCTGACCGAAGGTATTAAATAAGCCAGGAATGACTACGCAATAGCAGATATTGTCATTCTTTGTAAAGTGTATAGCAAACGGTTTTTCACGATTTCTGAAGTATGTCACCTTAACATTGGGTCTCAAAAAGTTGAATTGTTGCATACGAGAAGATTCCACCAACAGATGAAAGCAATTGAGAATCGGTACCAAGGATTTTGGGACGAAGGAATGATGGGCGACTATTGTTGGTTTCTCATCAGAGAAACCGATCCCGAATTAAATTAACGACAAAACAAGAATTCTAATCATTTTGAATTTCTGAATGATAAATAAAAATTATTTACAATGTAAATAACAATATAAATGATTTAATGCAACAATAAAAATTATTAATAATAACTATATACAATTAAAATAATGTAAAAATAATGTAAATTATTAAAAGAACAATAAAAATGAAGAATAAATGATTTTATTACAACAACCTTAAGTTCTCATTTTTTTTTTATGGCAATAAACTAAGTCCAAATGCATAAATTGATAATCACACAATTTGGGTGATTTCGTTCCATTAATCACAACTTTTTAATTTCTCAATAGATTTTCTTCAACAATAACTTATTTTTTTTGGAAAACTTAAGGCTGTTAGTAAAAAATATAAAAAGTAATAAAATATTTTGATTTCTTAACGAAATTTGCAACTACTTTGTCTTTTTTTGGAAATTTATCTGAAAAATAAAAAAATCCCCGAAATTTGAATTTATTCCGCCAAAACTAACAACTCGACCAAAATATAGTGTTTGCATTGTTTGTAAGAAATTTTATTAGGTTTAATTTGATATATCATTTGTTCGATTACTGTTGTTGGTTCTGGAGATATATGCAATTAAGTGGAACCAACTTTTTTTTTTCGTTGAAAACCCTACAGTGGGCAATATCTCGAAAACGGAGTGACAGAAAAAAAAAATGTTTTTTTCGGAATTAGTGACCGATTTTACGTGAGAAAAGGATAGTGGCATTCAAAGTACAAACAAGTTTTCGTTATTTGTAAACCAGTGTAATTATTTTAGCAAAATAAAGGAGTCGGAAAACCATCTTAGAGTTTTTAATGGACATCTTCAAAACAAAATAAAAAAAAAACGTCAGAAGGCCATAAAATTGTCATTAAACGCCATTTATTTAATTTAAATAAAAATGTAATCAATTTAAATCAATTTAATTTTTTAGAAATTTTTTTAAGCAAGTAAAAAGTTTATTAATTATTTTTAAACCAGTAGTTTTATGTAACAGTATACCCAAAACATATTACTATTCAAAATTATGTTCTAGCAGGTTAAAAGCTGTAAGTGAGGTTTGTTTCATGATATATAGTCTCAGAACTAAGTAATCACAAAATCATAGAGTATATTTTTATTTTTGAAATTTATGACATGAACATGTTTTTCTGAAAAGTTCTGGAGAAATGTATTGCTTACAAAACAACTGACGGCTCCATTCATCATACTCTGAAAATCATGCATGTTTTCGAAACTTAATGGTTTTAGAAATGACTACTCTGCTAGCAAGTTTGAACACTTCTTAACCTGAATATAAGATGTAAAAAAGTGCTTTTTTATAAAACTTTATGAAATATAAAAATAAGGGTTTTTACATTTTTAATTTTGTACTCCATCTTAATATCATGAAAATTTTAATATAATTTGTTTGGAAATTGCACCCCTAACCAATGAAAAATTACATATGGAATTGACTTGGGTTTTAGTGTGAGCGTTAATATTGAACAAAATTTAATATAAAGTTAAAGTTTGTTTCAATAAAAACGAAGTCGTGGTGATGGTAAAAAATATTTTCATTCACTTTTGATATTCAAATATAAAACCGAAGTCATTGAGGTGTGTTCTTTTTATTAAAAAATTATGTGGTAAAAAGTTCTTTTGCCATTTTGGCGTGTACCCGGGGCGGACCGCCCCCTCTTGCTACGCTACTGGTAAGAGACATTTACAATTATGTTCATTCAGCCCAAAGGGAAGTTCACAATTTGCAGATATTGTAACTTTATGAGAAAATTGAAGTTAGAGGAGTTATACTATGTTTACACCGAAGCTTAAACACGTTTTATAGCTGTTGTGTTTCATCACAAAACGCAACTGTTTACACTCCCTTTTTCGCGTTTTAAATTGACGTTTTTACTTTAACTTCTTCCATTTTTACTTCCAATATTTCTTCTCTTTTGCTCATGTCCTAAAAATGATGTTAAATTTGGCGTTGCCACTTTCCATGATGTGTTTTATAGCTAAAACGCAATTCTGCGTTAGGTCGGTCGTGCGTTGCCCGTACTTTGATATGCGTTGTAGAAACTTTACGATATCATCTGTCAAAACGCACGACCTCAAGCTTTTCAAAACATAATGGCCCATATGCATAAAAAAAGTAAGCACTAGAGTTCGTAGTGAACACTTGATTTTTCATTATTGATATGCATAAAAAGAAAACACTATATAGTGTTCACTTCTTTTATTGACTAGACTATTTTCGAAACACTACTTGCTAAATTTGATATGCATTAAAAGAGTGTTCACTACTTAAAAAGAAGTGAACACTATAATATATTGTAGTGTGGTTCTCATTAGACTTCTTTGAAATAATTCGTAACGAAATGGCAATGTTTTTTAATTTTAATCGAAGAAATAGAACTAGATGTTATTAAAAACTAATTCTTAAAAAAACATTATTTTTAATAATTATGTTTTGAGCTTTATGCTAAATAATTCATGAAGCAACTTTATTTTTATCACATTCAATTTTCAAATTAAATTTTTTATATATGACAAGAATGCAAAAAGTCTCGCGGGCTATGATTTCATGAAACTTTTTTGATGTTATAGTTTCATATTTTCGTTGTTGATGAAATTTTGAAAGCAAAGTCTCTGCAACGCAGTTTCATCATGTAATTTGAAGATGAAACTTGAAAAGAAAATTTCAGAAAATCGCATGCGACGAGTTTCACTGTATAAGTCCCCTCTATAAAAGAAGTGAACACTTAAGTTCGAAATTCGAAAATAGAGCTTGCTTATTTTTTTTTTAAAAATGTTTATTCATACCAAAAGTAGTGTTCTCTACCGAACTTTCACTACTTGATAGATAACACTACTCTGTAGCGTTCACTATATTTTATGCATACGGGCCAATGTTGCTTTGATCGTGCGCCTCTCATTTCGATGATGCCAATAAAATAAGTTATGAAAAAACCCACAAAACTTACCTTTTTCCAAATCATACAACTTGTAAAAGATTCAGATTTAATATTATTCTAACAGTGAAAAATATGAACTATATTATATTTAAATTAGAAAAGGATCTGTTTGAATAAGCAAAGATATTGTTTTGTGTGATATATTTAGCATGATGCCAAAACAGCGTTTTTTTAAAAAGTTTTTTTACTGTTGAAGATGGTGAAGATATATAGTTGTAGCAATGTTTGTTCAAGGACTTGGCTGTCATTTTTATTCATGGTAATTTAGAAGCTTTTTAAAGGTTACTCCGATAGAGCTCAATTTGAATATTTAAAGTAACAAATTTGTATTAAAAACTTCTAAAAGTTGAAAATTGACTGTAAAGCCCACATTTTGGTAAGACATTTTAAATGTCAATTCTGATTTTTGGATGTCAAAAATGCTGAACCTCTTAAAAAATAAGAAAAGTGATAAAATAAGAAATAGCTTCTTCTGAAGCTATTTCTACTTAATTTATTTGCTGACCAAAGAGAAGATTTCATACCTTTTCAACAACGTTTTTTTTGTTAAAAATGATTTTTAAACAAAAGAGATATTTAAGAAAAATGTTTAAGGTAGGTGTTTTTTAAAAAACTAGTAAGGTATATTTTCGACTTGGCCGAAGTTAAAATACCCCACGGCCGATTCTTAAGGGTTTTAACCCTTAAATTGGAGAGCTTTTTGTATGAGATTTTAGAAGATTTTGTTATTTTTATGTGACTAAAATACAAACATATCAAATTGCTTTCCAGCAGCATAAATATAAGCCTTTTTATAAAGTTTTAAATTTTGGGGTTGTATGGGAGGTGTGCGTGTTAGATGTGTATGACGCCCATTTTCTCAACACACCTCAGTTTTGACATAGAATACACAAACACCGAGTTTCAGTTTTGTAACTTTAATATTAGCCTCTTAATAGAGTTTTCAATTTTGGGGCTGTATGGGAGGTGGGCGTGTTAGTATGTGGATGACGCCCATTTTCAAACACACCTCTGTTTTGACATAGAACACTCAAATACTGAGTTTCAGTTTTGTAACTTTAATATTAGCCTCTTTATAGAGTTTTCAATTTTGGGGTTGTATGGGATGTAGACTAGGTTTTCATCTGATTCAGCCCATTCTCGAACTTGATCTTAGTTTTTTAGAAAAAAGACTTTCCAATACTGACTATAAAACGCCTACTTAGAGAGTATAGACAACAAAATAAAAACAAAGAAAAACCAGAACCCAAGCTCTACAAGGGAGTAACATATGTTCCTGGACTCACGGAAAAACTCCAAAAAACAGACATTTACAACAAAAACACGTACCTTATGGCCCCTAAAACAAATAACACTTTGAGAAAACTATACAGCAACACCAAAAGTAAAATAGAAAAGATGGACAAACACAACTTAATTTATCAAATCAAGTGTAAGGGTGACGGATCCAATGTATGCGAGCAAGTATATGTTGGAACAACTAAGTCTAAATTAAGGACAAGGATATCTGCACATAAATCGGGACTTAAAATCAAAAAATGACAAAAAAACAGCGCTTGCAGCCCATTGCATACAAAAGGGACATGTACCGGAATTTGAAAACACAAAAATTTTACAACATGAGAACAATTATGCCCGAAGATACACGATTGAGATGTTGCACATCATTAATACGCCCACACATTTAAGACTCAACTCAAAACAAGACACTGACGGCTGCGCACATATTTATAAACACTTGCTGAATAGCCAAATTAGTAGACGATGACGCGAAGTTAGGCTTGCAGCGCCAAAATTATTTACCAATTTAAAATCTATTTAAATGTTAGTATTGTTAAAAGGTTTTTAATTTTCAAATTTGTTAAATGTTTTTATGTTGAATGTTAAAATTGTGTTTGTAATGAAAAACTTGTGTTTATTTTAGTGCTTAGTCCTGAAGACGGGTTGAAATTCAACCCGAAATATTGACAAATACAAAACCAGCAAAAAGAACAACAGCTCTTTTTATTTTACGGCCATAGCCCATTTAGAAAATCTTAATTTAGAAGAAGGCCGATATTAACTGAGTATATTATGGAGGGCACGCCATACGTTAGTGGAAGAAATCTCACTTACAAAAAATTAAAGGAAAAGTATGATCATGACACACATAAAATTATTAACAAGCACCTAAGAACTAGTAAGATCAACACCAACATCAAATGCAGCATCGAATTTTTAGTAAAATGCAGGACACATAAAATCATACCAATGTTTATCAAAAACACTACAAAAAACGTCAAGCCTATTTTCTTAACACACTACTACAACAACAAAAATCTGCCGCCTAAGACAACGAAAGCAATAGAAAAGCATTGCCATAATTTTCAACAAAAGATACTCAACGAGTTGATTTCTCATAAACACATAATGCTGAGAGAGGTTGAAATGACAAAAAACAAAATAGAAAGAACGATCAACAGCAGAATGCAAGAGACAGAAGTTAAACACATACTCACAAGCAACAAGACAATCGAAAAACACGACACCGACAAAACGAAAAACAGACATAATCAAAAATTTGAGAAACTAAGAGCTGAACAAATACAACGTATGAACATCAACAACAATACGGACTGGTTTGTTAACAAAACCGACAAAATCATACCGAATGAAATACAATGGCTACTCGCACAGGGACCGAAGTTTTCTTTACCACAAACGAAGAAGAGCTTTCCTATGTTCAACATCATTGCAGAGGGCGAAGATTGTATTCAAACGATAACAGACAAAGAAGAACAAGAAACGGCGAGAATAAGGTTAACATCTGTAATAGAAAAACATTTAAGAGGAGCACAACTAACAGAACGAGACAATTATGTTATTAACATAGCTAAAGCTACAAGAGCTTTTTTAAAACAGAACGATGACATAGTTATAGTAGATGCAGACAAAGGTAATAAGACAGTAGCTATGAACAAAAAAGATTACGCAGAGAAGATGCGAAAAATACTAAGAGATGGATGGACATACAAAACAATCAGACGAGATCCAACGTCAAACTTACAACAAAAAAACAATAACATTGTGGACAAATTATTTAAAAAGGAACTGATAACAGCACGGGAAAAATATCTTCTGACGACACATACTGCGACAGCACCGCGTATTTATGGTTTACCAAAAATCCACAAGATTGATGTGCCCCTTAGGCCTATATGCTCATCAGTAAATTCACCAGCTCACGGACTTTGCAAATACATCGCTAACATTTTGAAAAACTTGACCGTAGAATCTACGTATAACATTAAAGACGCGACAGAATTTAAAAATAAAATAAACAACAATTTCATTGGTGAAAACGAAATGATGGTATCATTTGACGTGATTTCATTGTTTCCAAGCATTCCAGTGAACTTCGCAATAAAAACAATTGAAAGCAAGTGGGATAAGATATCGCAACATACAAAAATACCAAAACAACTATTTATGGACATTTTAAAATTCTGCGTTGAAGAAAATAATTATTTTAGGTATAATGACACGACTTACAACCAACTCAAAGGAATGCCAATGGGCTCTCCTATCTCTCCAATTATAGCGGACATAGTCATGGAAGAAGTATTGGATATTTTTATGACGAAGTGTTCAAATAAACCCAGAATGATGACGAAATATGTGGACGATATTTTTTCAATAGTACAAATTGATAAAATAGAAGACACATTCAAAATTTTGAATTCCTGCCATAGTCTTATAAAGTTCACCAAAGAAGAAGAGAGTGACGGACGTTTGCCATATCTAGACGCAATGGTTGTGAAGAAAGGCAATATGATGAAGACTGACTGGTATCAAAAACCAACGTCATCAGGCAGGCTCATTAACTTCCACTCCAAACATCCTATGAAAACTATTGTCGGTACAGCCAAAAATTTTATAAACCGGGTTTTCAACATCAGTGACAAAGTTTTTCACAAGGACAATAGACTTAGAATAATTGACACACTCAGCTTAAACGACTTTCCAATACTGACTATAAAACGCCTACTTAGAGAGTATAGACAACAAAATAAAAACAAAGAAAAACCAGAACCCAAGCTCTACAAGGGAGTAACATATGTTCCTGGACTCACGGAAAAACTCCAAAAAAACAGACATTTACAACAAAAACACGTACCTTATGGCCCCTAAAACAAATAACACTTTGAGAAAACTATACAGCAACACCAAAAGTAAAATAGAAAAGATGGACAAACACAACTTAATTTATCAAATCAAGTGTAAGGGTGACGGATCCAATGTATGCGAGCAAGTATATGTTGGAACAACTAAGTCTAAATTAAGGACAAGGATATCTGCACATAAATCGGGACTTAAAATCAAAAAATGACAAAAAAACAGCGCTTGCAGCCCATTGCATACAAAAGGGACATGTACCGGAATTTGAAAACACAAAAATTTTACAACATGAGAACAATTATGCCCGAAGATACACGATTGAGATGTTGCACATCATTAATACGCCCACACATTTAAGACTCAACTCAAAACAAGACACTGACGGCTGCGCACATATTTATAAACACTTGCTGAATAGCCAAATTAGTAGACGATGACGCGAAGTTAGGCTTGCAGCGCCAAAATTATTTACCAATTTAAAATCTATTTAAATGTTAGTATTGTTAAAAGTTTTTTAATTTTCAAATTTGTTAAATGTTTTTATGTTGAATGTTAAAATTGTGTTTGTAATGAAAAACTTGTGTTTATTTTAGTGCTTAGTCCTGAAGACGGGTTGAAATTCAACCCGAAATATTGACAAATACAAAACCAGCAAAAAGAACAACAGCTCTTTTTATTTTACGGCCATAGCCCATTTAGAAAATCTTAATTTAGAAGAAGGCCGATATTAACTGAGTATATTATGGAGGGCACGCCATACGTTAGTGGAAGAAATCTCACTTACAAAAAATTAAAGGAAAAGTATGATCATGACACACATAAAATTATTAACAAGCACCTAAGAACTAGTAAGATCAACACCAACATCAAATGCAGCATCGAATTTTTAGTAAAATGCAGGACACATAAAATCATACCAATGTTTATCAAAAACACTACAAAAAACGTCAAGCCTATTTTCTTAACACACTACTACAACAACAAAAATCTGCCGCCTAAGACAACGAAAGCAATAGAAAAGCATTGCCATAATTTTCAACAAAAGATACTCAACGAGTTGATTTCTCATAAACACATAATGCTGAGAGAGGTTGAAGTGACAAAAAACAAAATAGAAAGAACGATCAACAGCAGAATGCAAGAGACAGAAGTTAAACACATACTCACAAGCAACAAGACAATCGAAAAACACGACACCGACAAAACGAAAAACAGACATAATCAAAAATTTGAGAAACTAAGAGCTGAACAAATACAACGTATGAACATCAACAACAATACGGACTGGTTTGTTAACAAAACCGACAAAATCATACCGAATGAAATACAATGGCTACTCGCACAGGGACCGAAGTTTTCTTTACCACAAACGAAGAAGAGCTTTCCTATGTTCAACATCATTGCAGAGGGCGAAGATTGTATTCAAACGATAACAGACAAAGAAGAACAAGAAACGGCGAGAATAAGGTTAACATCTGTAATAGAAAAACATTTAAGAGGAGCACAACTAACAGAACGAGACAATTATGTTATTAACATAGCTAAAGCTACAAGAGCTTTTTTAAAACAGAACGATGACATAGTTATAGTAGATGCAGACAAAGGTAATAAGACAGTAGCTATGAACAAAAAAGATTACGCAGAGAAGATGCGAAAAATACTAAGAGATGGATGGACATACAAAACAATCAGACGAGATCCAACGTCAAACTTACAACAAAAAAACAATAACATTGTGGACAAATTATTTAAAAAGGAACTGATAACAGCACGGGAAAAATATCTTCTGACGACACATACTGCGACAGCACCGCGTATTTATGGTTTACCAAAAATCCACAAGATTGATGTGCCCCTTAGGCCTATATGCTCATCAGTAAATTCACCAGCTCACGGACTTTGCAAATACATCGCTAACATTTTGAAAAACTTGACCGTAGAATCTACGTATAACATTAAAGACGCGACAGAATTTAAAAATAAAATAAACAACAATTTCATTGGTGAAAACGAAATGATGGTATCATTTGACGTGATTTCATTGTTTCCAAGCATTCCAGTGAACTTCGCAATAAAAACAATTGAAAGCAAGTGGGATAAGATATCGCAACATACAAAAATACCAAAACAACTATTTATGGACATTTTAAAATTCTGCGTTGAAGAAAATAATTATTTTAGGTATAATGACACGACTTACAACCAACTCAAAGGAATGCCAATGGGCTCTCCTATCTCTCCAATTATAGCGGACATAGTCATGGAAGAAGTATTGGATATTTTTATGACGAAGTGTTCAAATAAACCCAGAATGATGACGAAATATGTGGACGATATTTTTTCAATAGTACAAATTGATAAAATAGAAGACACATTCAAAATTTTGAATTCCTGCCATAGTCTTATAAAGTTCACCAAAGAAGAAGAGAGTGACGGACGTTTGCCATATCTAGACGCAATGGTTGTGAAGAAAGGCAATATGATGAAGACTGACTGGTATCAAAAACCAACGTCATCAGGCAGGCTCATTAACTTCCACTCCAAACATCCTATGAAAACTATTGTCGGTACAGCCAAAAATTTTATAAACCGGGTTTTTAACATCAGTGACAAAGTTTTTCACAAGGACAATAGACTTAGAATAATTGACACACTCAGCTTAAACGACTTTCCAATACTGACTATAAAACGCCTACTTAGAGAGTATAGACAACAAAATAAAAACAAAGAAAAACCAGAACCCAAGCTCTACAAGGGAGTAACATATGTTCCTGGACTCACGGAAAAACTCCAAAAAAACAGACATTTACAACAAAAACACGTACCTTATGGCCCCTAAAACAAATAACACTTTGAGAAAACTATACAGCAACACCAAAAGTAAAATAGAAAAGATGGACAAACACAACTTAATTTATCAAATCAAGTGTAAGGGTGACGGATCCAATGTATGCGAGCAAGTATATGTTGGAACAACTAAGTCTAAATTAAGGACAAGGATATCTGCACATAAATCGGGACTTAAAATCAAAAAATGACAAAAAAACAGCGCTTGCAGCCCATTGCATACAAAAGGGACATGTACCGGAATTTGAAAACACAAAAATTTTACAACATGAGAACAATTATGCCCGAAGATACACGATTGAGATGTTGCACATCATTAATACGCCCACACATTTAAGACTCAACTCAAAACAAGACACTGACGGCTGCGCACATATTTATAAACACTTGCTGAATAGCCAAATTAGTAGACGATGACGCGAAGTTAGGCTTGCAGCGCCAAAATTATTTACCAATTTAAAATCTATTTAAATGTTAGTATTGTTAAAAGTTTTTTAATTTTCAAATTTGTTAAATGTTTTTATGTTGAATGTTAAAATTGTGTTTGTAATGAAAAACTTGTGTTTATTTTAGTGCTTAGTCCTGAAGACGGGTTGAAATTCAACCCGAAATATTGACAAATACAAAACCAGCAAAAAGAACAACAGCTCTTTTTATTTTACGGCCATAGCCCATTTAGAAAATCTTAATTTAGAAGAAGGCCGATATTAACTGAAAAAAGCTTAAATATCGAATTTCAGTATGATAGCTTCAAAACTACGGCTGCAATCGTGTCCACAGACCGACAGACAGACAGACGGACAGACAGACGGACATGGCTAAATCAACTCAGGTGGTGATGCTGATCAAGAATATATATACTTTTCTATACCTACCACGCCTCCTTTTGGGCGTTACACATGTCGTGACAAAATTAATATACCCCTTACGCAGTACGCGTGGTGACCGTGGCATGCAGGTTAAGTGTGTGGCTTAGCATGCTTGGAGCCCGGGTTCGATCCCCAGCCGCGGCGAAAAGTTTTTTCAATAAAAAATTTTTCTGATCGGTCACCACCTCTTTGCAGACAATGGCAAACCTCAGAGAGTAAATAATGCCATGTAAAGCTTTTTGAGAACATGAACTTTAGCCGTTCGGAGTCGGCATAAAACATGTAGGTCCAGTTCTCGTTTAATTGTGTGCAAACATTTAATAACACACCCAACACAATTGATCATAAGAAGCTCGGTCAAAGTCCTTTCAAGGGCTGAAATGGCCAATTTGTTTGTTTTTGTTTTTCAGTACGCGTGGGAGTATAAAAATCTATGTATAACAAAGAAAATTTACAAGTTTTTCTTATAAGTCATTTTCTACGCTATGATTCCGCACATTAAAAGCTTTAAAAATAATTCCTTGCTTTCACACGTCTTTTTTAAGAGCTGCATCTTCATTTCCAGCTTAACGTTTCATGCATTCTACACGGTTAAAAATCTTGGACTTAGTTTTAAACTTTTTTGGATTACATATAGGACACGACCAAAAACAGATTATTTTTTAATCCAATGAAAAGTTTTAAATTTTTCAATCCAAAAAAGATTTATTTTTAATCCGCAAAAAGTTTAAAATTTCTTAATCCAAAAAGGAATAATTGTTAATCCACAGAAAGTTTAAAATCCTATAATCCAAAAAGGATTAGATTTTAGTCCAAAAAGTTTAATATATTGTTATCCGAAAAGGAATACTATTTAATCCACAAAGTTTTAAATACCGTTTACTGTAATAATGTATATAATAATATTTTGGTTCAGATTTTAATAAACAATTTTTTTCATTTAATTAACAATAAATTTCGAATGCGTTAACAACACTTAGAATTATATTTAGCTTAAATTTCGTGGTAGTAGTAGTAGTTTTCAAGTAATAGTAGTAGTCAGTGGCAATGGCATTGATCAGCTGTTATTTTAGGAATACTGTTGTTCAATGGTAAAACTTACATAGCAGCAGTGGCAGTAAACAGTACTGCCGAGGTTAGCCCTATTTCTAAATTCACTGCCAACATGCAAATAATTAAACTACTAAGAAGAATTCAACATTCACTGCTTTTGATGCTGACGCTGCCACTGCTAGATTGTTTTTTGCAGCCAGTAATATACAAAACAGCTGGTCACTGCCGCTGCCACTGACACAGCTGCTGCCACTGCCACTGCTGCATTGTAATTCAGCTATTAAATAACATAAATACTTTTTCCTGAAAATATTACCTTAATGCAAATTTGTAGTCCAAAAATAGTCTTAAACTTAAACTTTTTCGGATTAAAAAAAATTAAACTAAAATATGGAATAAAAATTAGTACCTTTAGGATTAAAAATTCCTTGAAACCAAAGTTTGGATTAAAAACTAGTCCAAAATTTTTAACCGTGTAGTACATTCCATTTTGCATTGCAGTCAAAGTATTTTCTCACCAATTTTGTGCCCACGTTGAATTTAATGTTTTTTAGGTCATTTTCTACCAAATCGAAGATATTTTATGTACATTTATATGAACGCCACTTTGATTTGTTGACACCTAGTATATATTTCCTTGTAATGAGACATATCCTAATTTCTTTTTGTCATTGCAAAAATATCCTTTCAGTTTATGTTATTACAAATTGAATAGACATCATCAAGTAGTCTACTTAAATATTTTTTTATTGTTGAATCTTAAGCCAAAACAACATTTAATCCAACTTTAAAGTTGAAAAACTTAAAGCCACTCGGTGAATTTTTTAAAAAGCCATCAATAAAAATTAATTTATAGTTAATTTTTGTTGGCATGGGCGGCTAGGTTGGCATTTGATGCAGAAAAAGGGTCAAAAACAGACTTTTTTTGTGCTGAACTTTTTTTGTAGCTCATTTTTCTGCAAAACCATTGCAAATATCGTAAAGCCACTCGGTGAAAATTTAGATATCCACACGGTTAAAAATCTTGGGCTAAATTTTAATCTTTTTTGGATTACATATAGGACACGACCAAAAAAAGATTACTTTTTAATCCAGTGAAAAGTTTTAAATTTTCCAATCCAAAAAGGATTTATTTTTAATCCGCAAAAAGTTTAAAATTTTTTAATCCAAAAAGGACTTATTTTTAATCCACAGAAAGTATAAAATATTATAATCCAAAAAGGATTAGATTTTAGTTCAAAAAGTTTTTAAAATATTTTTTAATCCACAAAGATTTAACATTTTCTAAACCGAAAAGACAACTATTCTAACTATTTAATCTTCAAATAGTTTAGAAGTTTGCAAACTGAAAAATTTGTATAATCAAAATTTGAGTTGAAGACGCAATTAAAAGAAAACATTAACTTTTTATTTTTAATTTTATTTTATTGTTTCATTATAAGAATATTACTGTTTATAAGATCACTGTTTATAATATCAACAAATGTAGTATTCAACAAAAAGTTATGTTTTAAGGGTTTTCATCCAAATGGGCAATGCCCTTATAAATGATATAAACCGTATAAGTTTATAAGCCTTATAAATGAAATGTATGGAGAACCATTTGCACAAACCAGATATATCACAAACCAGCAATTAGCTGTTTATATGCATGCTGAAAGTTGACTGTTAACAAGTTAAAAGCTGACATATCTCTCCAAATGCACAATCGACTTTAGGGGACGTTCACACAATCTGCCTGTCTGCCTGAGAAAAATAACTAATTGCCCAAAATACAAGCTTGCCGCTTTGCATGAATACCCTTATTATGTATTATAAAACACTGCTTAATGTAATAATGAATATAATAATATTTTGGTTCAGATTTTAATAAACAATTTGTTTCATTTCATTAAAAATAAACTTCGGATACTTTAACAACATTAATAATTATATTTAGCGTAAATTTCATAGTAGAAGTAGTTTTCAATCTTAGGTAACATAAATACTTTTTCCTGTAAATGCTACCTTAATGTAAATTTAGTCTTAAACCAAAAATAGTCTTAAACTTGAACTTTTTTGGATTAAAAACAAATTAAACTAAAGTATTTAATAAAAAATAGTAGTTTTTGGATTAAAAATTCCTTTAAACCAAAGTTTGGATTAAAAACTAGTCCAAAATTTTTAACCGTGCATTAGCTAAACAAATGTTGCTTAGACGACTCTTTCTGATTCCTTCATATATTCATGGCATTTCAAATATAAAAGTGCAATTTTCCTGCATTTTTTAAAATAACTATTTTTATGATTTGTATTTTAAAACTTGCAGTATAGAGCATTATTCTGTAAAGAAGATATCCTTTTCAATAATACAAAATTATAAAATGTTTGATTTTCTGTGAGGAAAATGGATAAAAAGATTAAAAACACAACACCTCCAAAAAAAAAGAGATTTTTTCAAACATCTAGTTATCAGACACCCTGTGTGCAAGGATATTTTTGAGTACTACGAAATGAAGCTAAATAAATACTTTCTTTAAGTAGTTACACCTTTGTATCTTAAACTTAAAAAAAATTATTTTTTTTTGGCATCATGCTAGATATATGATTTAAAAAATTAAGTCTTTCCAATTTTGGTTAGAAAAACCGATCCGAAATATTAATAGTGTTTTTCAAAAATATTCTTCATTTTTTCTGCCCTTTTTGAGAATTCTGCCCTTTTTGCGTTCTTTTCTAAAAAAAAATTTTGACCTATAAATTGAATTGTGTTCTTTTCTCTAGAATGTTGACCTCTTAAGTACAAAAAATGCAGAATTTTTGCGTTCTCATTATCGACGGTTTCTAAGTTTGCGCTCAAATGCTACCAACTGAATGAACGAAAAAGTGTCATAGTAGGAAAATTTTAAACGTTATCCTTGACTAGCGTTTTAAACGTTTCATTAAAGTTGTTTGAATGAAGTTTTTTAAAGTAAGCAACAGTGCAGCCAACACAACAGCATTGAAAAAATGTTGCATTTTTTTATCTTTTCTCGACTAAGAAGAACAGGTCAACATTTTTTGAGTGTTTATACCCTAAACCTGAAAGGTCAGGGTATATTAACTTTGTGCAAACGTTTGTAACGCATAGAACGAAGCGAGTCCGGTATAGAAAAGTATATATATTCTTGATCAGCGTCACCACGTGAGTCGAGCTATCTATGTCCGTCCGTCCGTCCGTCCGTCCGTCCGTCCGTCCGTCCGTCCGTCCGTCTGTCCGTCTGTGTGTTGTCCGTATACACAGGATAAGAAGAAAGAGTTGAGATAATTGGATGAAACTTGGCACACATGGTCACATGTACCCAAGGATCTGCACTATTGAATATTTTTGGAATCCGCCCACGGACACGCCTACCTCCCATACAACGCAAAAATTTAAAACTGCATAACTCAGCTCATAATAAGTCTACAACAATAAAATTTGGTATGTGTGTGTTTTATATCAACACAAAGATGTTTTTGAAAAATGGACGTCATCCGCTCACGGACACGCCCACCTCCCATACAACCCAAAAATTGAAAACGCAATAAATAAGCCTATGTTTAACCTAAAGAGCTTAAATTTGGCACGTATGTTTTTTATAACAAAAAAAAGATGGTTTTGATAAATGAACATCGTCCGCCCACGGACACGCCTACTTCCCATACAACGCGAAAATTGAAAACTGCATAGCTCAGCTCATAATTAGCCTACAACAATAAAATTTGATATGTATGTGTTTCATACCAACACAAATATGTCTTCGGAAAATGGACGTCATCCGATCACGGACACGCCTACCTCCCATACGACCCAAAAATTGAAAACGCAATAAATAAGCATGTGTTTAACCTACAGAGCTAAAATTTGGCACGTATGTTTTTTATGACAAGACAAAGATGGTTTGGAAAATGGACTTCATCCGCCCACGGACACGCCCATTTACAATAAATTTTTTTTTTTTTTTTGAAAAGTGGGTTTAGGGTATTTCATAGTCGGCCTAGACCGACTTTAGACTTTCTTTACTTGTTTTTTTTTAACTTTGAACCAAGGATTTCAGGTGTTAAACCTATTCAGTCAAGTCTGCCTTGGTTCGGAAATGTGGTGATAGATAAGTAGGAGAGAAAGGGAAATAAAAAAAAACAAGTGTAGAATGTTGTATGTGTGGCGGAGTGCTATATCAACATGCGAATTTGAATCTGAGGCAAGTGTTCTGCCTTTACCTCAGTCAATTCGAGTTATTAAGCAATCTCATTCCACAAACATTTCTACTACCAACTACAACTTCCAAAGTCTCAAAACTGAAAATATACAATAAAGAAACATTTTTTTTTTTATTAAAAACATAAGATATGTTTAGTCAAAACTAGCTATTTCCTATATAAATTTGATATAAAAAGTTTTTGTTCTATCAAAACAGCATATTTACTGAAATTTGTGAAAATAAACTATACTAATTAATGTTTATTACACAAAATAAAAGATTTAAAAAAAGGAGTTACAATTTCTTAACTTCTAGGCACGACCACACATCTATTACAATAAACTATTGAAAAGCGACAAACTAAACAGTGGAGCAGCGTCAACTGCCTCAGCCCAAAATGTCTTGTACATACAGTACAAAGGCAACAACAAAAAGAACGCGACAAACAGTTTTGCAAACATTGTAGCTAGTTGTATAAACAAATAAATTGTGTGCTGGTAACAGTGCGCTTACTTGGATGTTATAAATATAACAAACAAGGCAAACCTGGAATTTTTTTTGGTATGACGTGCTTTGAAGTTATTAAGAATATGACTGGATAACCGTCCGAAACCTTTGTTTCAAGTGACTGAATAGTCATAAAAGAATTTAACTTAATTATAATAGGTCGCATTGAATATTCCGCCCCCAAGGACGATAGTTCTTCAAGTATGTGCGTAGGCAGAAATAAATGCTTAGGTTAGTTCGCATCAACGAGTAAGGCCGATGGAGGGTATTGTTGTTTCGCTACTGGCTGCGCCAGCGACTCGCAGCCGAAGTGCCGTTACTTTCATCGCTTTCTCGAATGGAATCATGGGAATCTATATTCGGAAAAAAAAATTTTTTTGATTGGTCGTTTAAATAATTTACCATTGCATTTTAAGGTTACTGCGCGGACCAAGTTATCTTTGCCTGGATGAACTTCTGTAAAGCGTGCTAAAGGCTATTTTCCAGGTGGACATCTCTCATCGTACAATAAAACTAGATCTCTGATTCTTGCATTCGTGGGTGTAGTTGCCCATTTTGGTCTCGATTGCTTTAGGCTTAGGTATTTTGAAAACCATCTCGACCAAAAATGTTGTTTCATCTGTTCTAGCTTTCGCCATCGATTGTTGCCGGTTGTTTTAAGATCGAGCAGATCCTCATCAGGTATGTTTATGGTAGGCTCACCAATAAGAAAATGAGCGGGAGTGAGTGCATCGCAGTTTTCAACATCTTTGTTAAGTGGGCTTAGTGGTCGTGAGTTGAGACAGGCTTCAATTTCAGCTAGTAGATTAGCTAGTTCATCATAGTTTAAAATATGGTCCTGCATGATTCTTTTCAAGTGATGCTTGGTAGATTTCACGCCTGTCTCCCATAAACCACCAAATTGTGGAGATGAAGGAGGAAAAAAATTCCAGGTAGTATCCTCTTCAACCAGAAATGCTCTCAGATCCATCGGGAAAGTTTAAGTTGTTTTTTAATGCATTTTTTGTAATGCAGTATCAGCACCTACAAAGTTTGTACCGCAACCTGAATATATTAGACTACATTTACTTCTTCTTGAGACAAATCGTCGGAGTGCAGCAATGAAAGCCTCAGTGGAAAGGCTCGATACAGCTTCTAAGTGTATGGCTTTACCATACAAAAGAAAATACATATGTATCCTTTTGAAGTTTTCGAGTTTTGAAGCATCCTTTTGAAGTTTTCGAGCATATGGTACCCAGTATTTACAATGAACGAAGTTCAACCTCAATTGAATGCCACCGTGTAATGTTCTAACATGAGCATCTGAAAAGATTAGAAATGTAAGTGGATTTTTATTTGATAAAAGATTTAGATGTTTCATAGATGCCGGAAAGTTTAAGCCTGCCACCAACTCGTAAGATTCCATTTTTGTCCACGAAAGGACACAGGTTAGCAATAGCATGCCCCTTTTGTAAGCCAACATTGGATATCTCTTAAATTTCTATAGAATATTCTATCCCCTAAGCTATTCGAACGAGACGATTAGTTGCCATTTGTATTTTTTGATATGACATAAGCCCTGTACGGCGATCTTCCTTGTTGATAGAGTTATGAAGAAATCAAAGCAGGTAGCTGGTAATAATAAGTGTTTTTCTCAATGTGGAATATTTTATTAACATGTCTGGATACAACTTCGAAACAAGTTTCGATACTTGAACAGATTTAGTTCCTCTACATATGTGTTTGCTGCTGAGTCAATATCGGATGGCCAAGAGGCAGGAACATCTCTCAGCCAAAGTGGACCATGCCACCATAGATCATGGTTCACTAGGTCTCGCGGCATAACACCTTTTGTTGCGCAGTCAGCTGGGTTATTCTTCGTAGGTACGTAACGCCACTGACTTATAGAAGTCAATCGTTGAATTTCAGCTACACGATTTGCCAACGTTTTGGTATTGATAATACAACGTATTGGTTGTGCTCTTATCCAAGCTAACACAGTTGTGCTTTCACTCCATAACACCACTTCATCTATGGATTCCTCGAGTGATTCTGATACTTTGTTTACCAGTTTTGGCAGCTGTGCTGCACATAATTCAAGCTTTGGTATCGATAGAGTTTTGAGGCGTGCAACCTTTGTTTTTGCTTGTAATAACTGTATTATGATGTCTCCATTTTCCATTATAGTCCTTGAATAGACAACTGCGACGAATCTCACTTGTGAAGCATCACCAAATTCGTGTTATGAACATTTTCTTTTTTTCGAAATACCAATGTATCTATGAATTTGTACCTCTTCCAAGTGCTTAAGCGAGTTTCGATACTGAAACCACTCTATTCGTATATCATCGGGAAGCAAACCGTCCCATTAGATGCCAGCGAGCCATAATTTTTTTAATAACAATTTAGCAATAATTGTTGACGGTGCCAGCCATCCTAGTGGATCAAATAGTTTCGAAGCATCAGATAACAAGCTTCTCTTAGTAGGAGTCGATGATGTATCAAATTTAACTATAAATGAAAAACAATCAGTATATGCTTTCCAATATGAACCTAATGCTTTTATGAAATTATCTTGATTAAGTTCAACAGAATCTGATGATTCTCTTAGCTCTTGTGGTGTTAATTGAAGTAAATCCATTGAATTTGAAGCCCATTTCCGCAAATTGAACCCACCAGCATTCAGTAAGTTGCACAGTTCCTGTTGTAAAGCGAGCGCTTCTGGAACATCATCAGTTCCAGTCATGATGTCATCCACATAAATATAAGTCAAGAGCTTAACCGCTGCATCAGGATATCGATTATATTCATCTCTTGCTAGTTGTTGAAGAGTTCGAAATGATAAAAACGGTGCGGATGTAGTTCCGTATATTACAGTGCTTAATTTATATATTTGAACAGGTTCATTTTTTTATTTTCTCCACAATATTTGCTGATACCTTTGATGTTCTGGTTTAATAAGTATTTGTCTGAACATTTTCTCAATGTCACAACTCAACGCAATTTTGTGTCTGCGCCAACGTAGAATTAATTGAGACAAATCACTCTGAAGGGCCTGGTGCTAACTCTTCATTCAAAGACCGTTGATTACGGTATTTATAAGACCAGTCAAAAACTACACGAAGTTTTGTTGTTGTACTAGTTAAGTTTTTCAATTCCGTGATGAGGGAGATAATTCGCATTTTCTTTTACGTCATGTGGGTACTCGCCCACTAGTTGCATGTGTCCAATGTTAAGATATTCATCCATAAATTTGCTGTACTATTTGTACAACTCAGGTTTTCTCTCAAAAGTTGTCTCCATATTACGTAGCCTGATGCTAGCACCAATATGAGAATCTTCAAAGTCTTGAATTGATTTACCTTTAATTTAAGCTTTGAATGGCAATGATACTATATACTGACCCTTGTCGTCTCTCTTATAGTTAATAAAAATGATTTATTAACTTATTAATCATTTATTAAAAATGATTTACGTAGACGTTCAGAAGTTATATCCTAGCGACCGGACAAACCCTTACTGACTCCTTTCCTGGGGCACACCAACCTGTAAGTTTCCGAAAAGGACATACTGAAATCACGCTACTCCAAAGACTTCAACCACACCGCTGTCATCTCATCATCTTAAGTAGATTAAGAAATTTGGCTTTAAGAACCAAAATAAAAACCTAAAACTAAAATATTGCGCGTCTTCTTATTTCTATACAAATTTTGTTGCAAATCCTGGAACCCGGCGAGCTCACCTCAGCTATAGAGCCGGAAGACCGGCAGCTTCGTTACAGGGCGCCCGAGCAGGGACACGCATAATATATTTCAGCAATCAAGTGTGTGGTTGAAATTTTGCAGTGGAGTTCTACAACTTTGAACTAAGGAAAGCAATCAAGACGTGAATAAGTAAGATTCGAATACAGGTATACGAACGATAAACAGGAAAGCAACACTTTAACAGTAAGATAATGGTGAAGATTTCGATGATCTATTCGATGAGACGTGAGGATCTTCAAACTTATGCAGACGAGTTTGGTTTTGACCCCGAAGGATCGGTAGAGGAACTTAGAAAACGATTCGCATCTTTTATTAATGAGGAGTCGACGAAGCCAAATCAAGAGCAGCGGCTAACAGAATTAGAGTTGAAACATAAGCGAGGAAGCTCACCAGGAGTAGCACCACCTAGCGAGGAAAATTTGATTCCGTTCCGTTGATAACGATATCAAGACCCTCAAACGATAATGCTGATGCCAACCGGAGTGATACATCACAATCGCTCGCGATGGAAAGAAAACCAAGGTGCTTGGAAAGTTCGAGAGACACCCATAGGTCGATCGATTATGGCGCTATTATCGATAGACTGATGAGATGGTCGGTAAGATACCAGGGAAATGGAGACGCACTGGCGTTCATAGAACGAGTTGAAGAATTAGCAGAGGTTTACAACGTAGATACTGATTTTTTGCCAAGGACCATGCCTGAACTTTTGCAGGACGAAGCACTTTGTTGGTTAAGAAACAACAATGCATACTGGAAGAACTGAGAAAGTTTCAAAACTGATTTCCTGGGGTTCATTTTGCCACCAAGATTCTTCGACAGGCTTGAGGATGACATTAGACGTCGCCGCCAACATCCAGGTGAAAGATTCAAAGATTACGTAACAGCAATCCAGAACCTTATGCGCTACACGTTTATGTGAGCAACAACGGTTAGAACGGATCTACCAAAATAGTTGTCACGAACTGCAACTATACACAAAACGCAGTGAATTTACGAAGCTTTTCGAATTAATCAGTCTGGCAGGGGATTTTGAGAATTAAGATAGACTGGGGATGGCTGAGGGCTGCTCGGAACCTCAAAGACGAGAGGACCAACAGCGAGAAGGTTGGCGCGGCTCTGATATTTGTGTCGACCCCCACACAGCTTGCCGGCGCTGTGGGCGAAGCGGTCATTTAGCGCGAAATTGCCAAAGGCCGATTGTACATTTCTGCTGGGATTGTGGCCGAAAGAATATCCGGACATTCGAGTGCTGTCGTCAGAAGCAGGGAAACTACCAAGGGCCCCACCACGTCGAGAAGAGCGGGTCCCAACTTTGTAAGACCTTGACAGCACTAGATTACCTACGTGTCGATGGAGGTCGCATCATCGCCAGCTTTGAAAACAAAGTTTCGTTAGGAAATCATAGCTATCACGCAACAATTCTAATCCTCCCAGAAGTGCTAGATGACCTAATTCTAGGATTAGATTTCTTAGCAGGCGTCGGAGCATCAATACGTTGCGGAGATTTTTCTGTGAAATTGCAAGCTCAATCAACAGCAAATAAACAAAGTGAAGCAATTCACCGCATCGCAGCACCTGCGTCATCAACTGCAAGCGTAGTCGTATCTGCTTCATCAACTGCAAGCGCAGCCACATCTGCATCATCAACTGCCATCGCAGCAGCACCTGCGTAACCAACTACCAGCGCAGCCATATCGGCCTCATCAACTGCCAGCGCAGCCGCATCTGCATCATCAACTGCCAGCGCAGCCGTATCTGCATCATCAACTACAAGTGCAGCCGCATCTGTCCCACAACTATCAAATATAGCGACACCAGTGTCGAAGTTCTAGAAAGAATCATCAAAGGTGGTAACAAAAGAATCTAAAGTTAGGAAGAAGTCATCAAAGACGTATACACACAAGTCGACAACCAGGATACCACCACGAGGCCATGACTTGCTTAAAGTCCATCGAATTGAAAAAGTAAACGGAAGTGAAAATCGGAAAGTCGATACTTTTCTGCAGAAGGAACTGAAGAGTTTCGAAGACATACAAGAAATATCAAACATAACGGCACACCGTATGTGTGCCGCATCACGGCGTATAGTGATGCGTGATGATCGCCCCATAAAGCAGAGGTATTTTCCGAAAACCCATCCACGCAGAAAATAATTGACGATGAAATGGATGAACTCCTTGCAGAGGGTTGCATCGAACCGTCCCGGAGTCCTCATAGCGCACCCATAGTGTTAGTGAAAAAAAAAACTGGAAAATGGCGGCTATGCATAGATCTTCGGCAACTTAATTCGCGATCAGTGCCGGACGCCTACCCCCTTCCGAGAATCCACCATATCCTGGATCGGCTCCAGAACGTGAAGTTCATCAGTAGTATCGATTTAAATAATGGCTACTGGCAAATACCAATGGAAGAGGATAATAAACAGTACACAGCCTTTACAGTCCCCGGCCGAGGCCTCTTTCATTGGCGAGTAATGCCTTTCGGACTCTTTTCTGCGCCAGCTACTTTCCAGCGAGCTTTTGACCGGGTTATCGGCGCCACGTTAGAGCCACATGCGTTCGCGTATCTCTATGACATCATCGTAACTGGCACAACCTTGGAGCAGCATATGGAGAGCTTAGTATTCCGACGATTGAAGTATTCCGACGATTGCGAAAGGCAAACTTACGCATCAACCCTGAGAAATGTGAATTCTTTAAAAAGGAAGTAAAATACCTAGGATACGTGTTCAGTGAAGAGGGTATTCGGACAGATCCTGAAAAAATAGCGGCGATTAGAGAATTCAGAGCCCCAGAAAACGTACGAGAACTACGATGATGCCTTGGAATAGCGTCCTGGTACCGAAGGTTTATACCAGTGTTTTCGAAAATCTTCCATCCTTTGACTGCCTTGCTGAAGAAGAACAGACACTTTAAATAGGGAGAAGAACAACAACAGGCGTTCAAAGAACTGAACAGACGACTCACAGAAGCACCCATTCTGACTTGCCCAGATTTCAATGAACGATTCGTGCTTCAGACCGATGCTTGTGACTTTGGCCCCAGAGCGATGCTGACTCAGAGTACAAACGGAGATGAAAGAGTTATCGCGTATGCTAGCCGGCATCTGAATGAGGCTGAAATGAACTATACAGCCACGGAGAAAGAGTGCTTGGCCATAGTTTGGGCCATACGAATGATGTGACCCTATCTGGAGGGATATGCATTCACGGTTATCACTGATCACCTGTCACTCAAATGGTTAAATTCAATTGAAAGCCCATCGGTTCGCATTGCAAGGTGGACCCTCGAACTGCAACAGTACAGTACAGTTTAGAACAAACTATCTGCAAGATCGAGTCATGACCAAAAATTATGACGCACCCACCGCTGGCCATTTGGGTATACGAAAGACCATCGCCAGAGTGACCAACAAATACTATTGGCCAGGGATGTTCCACCACATAAGTCAATTCGTGCGAGGATGCAAAACCTATCAACGCTACAAAGTAAGCCAACAAAGATCAGCTGGCAAAATTCTGACGTTCCTAGCTGTTGAACCTTGGTCCACCGCCTGCGCCGATTTGGTGGGACCACTACCCAGGTCGAAGCATGGCAACACCATGCTAATTGTGTTTACGGACAATTTTTCTAAGTGGATGGAGATGATGCCCCTTCGCAAAGCAACCAGCGATCAACTAATAAAAGCCTTCCGCAAACCCATCTTGGCGAGATTTGGAACACCCAAGATCACAGATAACGGGGCACAATTTACGAGTAAAAGTTTCTGAAAGATGTCGTTTTTGAAAGATGTCGGTGTCCAACAGAGATCTACTGCTCCGTACACTCCCCAAGAGAATCCCACGGAGTGCACCAATCGAACAATAAAAACAATGATTTTTCAGTACACGGCGGAACAACAGAATACATGGGATGAGTTACTACCAGAGCTTACTTTTTCCTACAACACAAGCGAGAGTCCACAGGGTACAGCCCAGCGTTTAACGTACAGGGGCGGGAGCCTAGACTCTCCAACGCCCTCTACGACGAACATGTTGCAGGAACAGGACAAGAAGCCATTTTCAGACAATGAAAGCCAGAAGTAGGGCAACTCGTCTAGGTGAAACAGCACCCGTTATCCAAGGCTGCTGATTAGTTCGCGGCTAAACTGGCATCACGTTTTGATGGCCCTATAAAATAGAATTATTTGTGTTTCCAATAATAGTCCGAGTCAAGAAACCTGACGTACCATTCGGTTGAAACGCCTGCAACTTAAAATTCACACCAAACAACAACACCGCTCAGGCAACTGAATTCTCCAAAAGAGCGAGCAGTCAAGTTTTCCAACAGAGCAGCTTAAAGCGAAAAGGAGACAGAACCTTTAAGAGTGGAAATTTCTAGGAGAGCAGTGTTTTCAATAAAATTACCAACAACATAAGGATGAATACCAGAACACAGCAAATAATTGCCAGTAGCAGTCAGAATTATATCAGCATGCTACAGTCGAACGCAGACCATCGACAAGACAGCATCGGAAAAGAAAATATAATGACGATTGCATATATTTGCATATATCTGCATATATATATATATGATATATTGAATATATCATACAATTGCAAGATGGAGCAGAAGTTCAATGGGTCAAGGGATAAATTCCGTAGAAATCTGCTTGAAGAACAGCGCAACCAACCCCGCACGCAGCGGCTTAGCCCCTCCTGGGAGGAGAGGGTAGAGCATCCAGCTCAGAAGAACCCGCGCATAATACTACATCGGGTATAGGTTAATCAAGTCGATGACAATGACAGTAGCTCTCTGCCTAGCAGTTCTGAAGGTAAAGAACCACCTCATTTCACGCCATCATCATACCGCAAGGTCGAGTCGCTCAAAAGCCAGACGAAACTATGAAAGATGCAGACGAGAACGTAGAGTCGCAGATATGGAGACCAACTAGCTGTCGTTGTGTACGATTTGCCACTGGAAATCGAAACCAAATGCCAGAGACCGAACCCAGCTACTGACATGGGAGCCCTTGGGAGAGAATGCAAAAGAGGTTAACACCACTACGCCAGATTCTTTCCTCAATGAATTTCTCCGACGTCACGACTCACTGGCTCAAGAGCAACCCAAGGTCAGCGGCCTTACCCAGACGAGTTCTCCAACCAAGCAAGACCGAGGCACCCAAACGGTAACACAAGCCGTCGAACAACAGCCCGAATTGCTTCCACCATGCCTTTCGCCCCGAACATAAGAGCTCCTGGCTACATATCTCTTCGACCCCAAACAAGGCGATACCATCTCGCTCGATACTGAACTCTGGAATGGCGTAGACGAGGAAATCACCCAACAAAGTAACTCTTTAGCGGCAGAGGCCGTCGAACCAGCGGCCGAGGTTGAGACAGCAGGCCAAGAAGAAACTCCGCAGTCGGCTAATGACTACACAGAACCAGCAGAGACCATTCAAGACGCTTTACAGGCTGAGGTGGAAAAGTTAAGAGCCAGCGTTGGACGACGAAGACGAATCTCTCGAAGACGGGAAATACAAGGTATATGGTACCGAATTATAATTAACCGGGTGTTCTCATCACACTTCTCATCTACTTCACCGTCGAATCCCCGGCGAAGTAGAGGGGGTCGTGATGAGGCAAAACCACCGGAAGGAGTTTTACCTCCCACAATCATTTTTGAATTTAATTTATTTTTATTTTTTGTATATACAACTTGTTATAGCTAAGTTTACTTTATTTTGTTACTATTATTTTTATTATCATTACTTTTATTATTAAAAACCATAGATGGGCACACTGCAGTATTTATTTACTGCATTAAACTTATCAAATAAATAAATTTTTACTGATTACTGAAAAAAATTGCAGTAAAAATAAAATTTTACTGATTACTGAAAAAAAATTGCAGTAAAAATGAAATTTTACTGATTACTGGAAAAAATTGCAGTAAAATAAAATTTTACTGATCACTGAAAAAAATTGCAGTAAAAATCAAATTTTACTGATTACCGAAAAGAATGACTGTTAGTTACAAATGCAAAATCTAAATTAAATAAATCATATAAAAAATGGGTGTAATAAAATATTTATTAATATAAGGTTGTGGCCAGAGTGAATCCAGATGCAGACAGACTGGCAAACAGGCACAGACAGCAACCTGCACGGCAAATAAGTTCAGTATAGGTTTTCGTACGATCAGTACGTCGTTTTTTTGTAATATTTTTAATAAACTGGGTTTTAAGCAAAATTTCAGCTAAACAAATCAATAAATAATTATACAAAAATATATACATAGATAAAAATTCGCCATATTCTTAAAAATGCTTTTTTGTTTTATGTTCTTTGCAGTTTTTTTGAAACGATTATAAAGACAATTGCATGCATACAAACAATGACGGTTGAGTATTAACCCTTCATTGCATTGTGATGGAAACTTCCATCAAACCATCAAAGAGAAAAAATACACACAAACCCAAATACAAAGTGTCATGATTTTTTGCATATGGCAACTTACGTGTGGCAAAGTACGTGTAGACAATCGAGGCAATTAAAAGCTCTTTTTAAAATGTTAATTTTAAAATGTTAAAATGTTAATTTTAAAATGTTAATTTTAAAATGTTAAAATGTTATGTTAAAAAGTAGCACGTTTCTGCTAGTTTTGAAAATGTAGTTATCTCAGTGAGCCGATGCCGAAACTCGTGTTCTGCCTCATACACTGCAAAAAACATTCCTTGATTTTGGTGAAGAAAGTACCGGTTAAGTTGAACGCTTAATTTCCATTCAATATGTGTATTGATATATGCATTTATATATCTACCTAAACAGATGTTTGCACACAGTATGTTTTGATTGACTCGGGAAGTTATCTCCAGGAAATAATTTTATACCAGTTGGAACGAGACACAACGACAAATTGTTTTAAAAACCATTAAGTAATTAAAATCGTTTTTCTTGAGTGCAATACTCCACTACCTTCACCTGCGCCTGTAGAACGGTTGTTTTCAATCGCTGGGAAATGCTTGTTTTAAGAAAAGCTTACAGCGTTTAGCAAGTATATAATACATGTTTGAAATAAAAAACAAACCGAATTCTTTAATTGAGTTATTTAATTTTCATTGTGCATTGAGTTTTAATAACCACTTACTTTTTTTCAGTATTCAGTAAAAATTAATTTTTATTGGAATTTTTTTTCGTAATCAGTAAAATTTGATTTTGACTGCAATTTTTTTCAGTGATCAGTAACATTTTTTTTTAACTGCAATTCTTTCAGAAATCAGTAAAATTTTGTTTTTACTGCAATTTTTTCCAGTAATCAGTAAAATTTTATTTTTACTGCAATTTTTATCAGTAATCAGTAAAATTTTACTGGTAATTACTGCTATTATTTTCAGTAATCAGTTCAAATTTACTGATTACTGCAATTTTCTTCAGTAACCAGTAATTATTTATTTTTACTGCAATTTTGCTAGTACTGCAATGTGTCCATCTATGTTAAAAATACATAAAATGAATTATATTAAACTGAAGTTTTTTATTAACATATTGTAAGAAAAGCACACTGTGCCAACATAAATTATTATAGCAAGATGATGGTGAGAGTAGCGGACAATGCGGGAAAATATGGAATAGAAGAGCAATAAGCAGTACATAACGAACCTGGTTAGACAGGACGATAGGATAACGAGTAATATAAGTTACTTTATATGTGGATTAATTGTGGTCGTCAGATCCGCCACTTTACGTAGAGAGCAGATTAAGGTCGGCAGATAAGCCACTTTAAGCAGGGAAAAGGACTAAGTAAAAGACACCTGCCGTAAAGGCTTAATTCTACGGTGCTCTAAACACTGGACCGACACATTGCGTCGGCCAACGCCCCAACGTACTTTGAGAGTTCAAAGGTACCCAATTAGCAAAATGTTGTGATGACATGTCGCAACCCTTGGTTTGGGTGGAGGCCTATCTAACACCTCTTCCGCACTTCGGAGTACGGCACCCGAGTTCAGAATGCAACTCACACACCGAGCTAGGTAGCTCTGCCCGCGATATGGGTAGTAAACCACAACCACCACGAAGCTCCCCGAAGAGCCAGCCCAACAAGTCAGCCTGGCAATGCCAAGGGCCGCTGACTTCCCGTGGTACCAGTTTTCAAGTCCTTGGTCAGACCTCGTAGCAAAGCTACTACCAGTTGAGCTCATCACAGCTCCAAACTGGTGACGAGAAAGAGTTTTATTTTATTCTGCCAGAATAAAACTCTAAAGATCCATCAAGTCGGATCTACGGACTTACAATCAGATGAAAAGTTATAAATAACCAATCACCTGATATGCCCATGACAATGACAATGCCCATGGAACCTAAATCTCGAATATCTTCGTAAAGAGGACATTCGCACAACACATGGGACCAATCCTCGAGAATCCACAGTGGCAGCCTTCGGTTGCGCTGAGATTCCGCTTATGCAAAAATGCATTAGGAGAACCAATGCCAGTCAACAGGAAGCCAAGACTTAGGGAGAACCTAAAATCTGGACGAACTTCCACAAAAGTCACGTCACATATAAACTGGTAGGTTACTCTACCATTCTGACTCTGACTCCATCTAGATTGCCATCTAGATGTAGCGCAAAGTTTTAGCATAGCCTTTATCTCAATCGAGCTCAAATTCCTACCTAGCACGTCCGGAGCCCTATCAGGAGCCAACCAGGGCAAACCCCAACGAATTCGGTATGCAATGCTGGTTTGCATTACCACTAAATCCAAGGGCAATACCCCCATCAACACCTGAAGTGCATCCGTAGAGACCGTACGGCACACCGGCATACAACCAATCAAAATCACTCTCTGACAGGAGAGTATCTTGCGGTAGCCAACAGCAGAACTGACTATGTCGCCCCACACAGGTGAACCATAAGTTGCACAAGCAACAAACAGCCCGCCTACTGATTCCCCAGTCACTCCTCAATATCCTACGTACTCGTCCTACCACAGTCAACAGACGCTCTCTTTACTTCTCTAGGTGCACCAAGAAGTTCATCCTTTCTCTCATGTGGATTCCCAAGTACTTGACCTCAGTCACATACCTGAGACCCACGCCCTCTAAGCTGACAAAAGGAGGTCGAACGCGTGATAATTTGCCCTTGAGCAACATCATCACCGTCTTGTCCCTTGCCACACTAACCCCTACCTGTGCACCCCAAGCACTTATGGCAGCCATATCCTCACTTGCCTTGGTTTCAAGCTCAATACGAGAACCACCTTCCACCAATACAAGGAGATCATCAGCATACGCACAGCACTTAGACAGATGTTCAAGCCGCCGCAATACGGGATCCATCATGAGATTCCATATAAATGGACCACAGATAGAACCCTGCGGACAGCCACGAACAACATCTATCCCTACCGTTTGGTTTACACCTATCATGCATGCTTTCCTACCCGAAAAATAGCTCTGCCAAATCTTAATCTCCTGGCAACCCACCTCTCCTAGCCTGTCTATCACCTTTTCCCAGCTTAGATAGTCAAAAGCACCCATAAAATCAATAAATAACCCCAAAACATATTTGGAGCTACTCTCATTTACGGTACTTCTAACGTACAGCCAAGCATATTCGACGCTCTTTCCCTTGCGGAAAGCAAATTGCCTATCGCGAATTTGAGGACCCCCGCACTCCTGAAGCCGTTCCACCATGATCCTCTCCAGTACCTTTCCAAGCACCGGAAGGAGACTGATGCCCCGGTAGGACCTCGGATTGCTCCTCAGCCTATCAGGTTACTTCAGGAGCACAATAACCCGTGCTTGTTTCCATGCGTCAGGGAAGATGCCTTCGCTTAAGCACTTTCCATACAAGGCTTCCAGGTACTCAGGAATGACCTTCCAGATGGTCTTGCACATCTCGCCAGTCATACCATCTATACCCAGAGACTTTTTCCCCCTGAGTTGTGATATGCCATACTCTACTTCACCCATTCCCAATGCTGGGGGATCAACCACCTCTCTATAAAGAGAAGAGGCCTCACCATCCGTCCTCGGAAAAAATGAGTTCAGCAGAGCATGAACACAATCCCGCCCTTCTGTTAAAACTGTACCATTCTGGCTGATACCGTTAACATCAACAGAGTGACTCTGGCCACGAAATATTTTATATGCCGTACACCACGGGTCATCTCTGTTGCCCCGGACAAAATCCCTCCAATCTTGTTCTTTTATACGGACCAACAGTTCCTTGTACTCTCTTAAGCTTTCTCTAAGTCTCTAAATCTCTAAGTTGAGACCACTGGCTATCTCCGGCCACCCTGATCCTCTGGACTCTGATCCTAAGACGCCTGAGCAACCTTCTCTTCAATGTGAGGTCACGCGTCCACCACTTCACCATACCACGATTAATCTTGCGACACCTCGCAAGCAGAATGTCATTGACACGTTCAACCCACTCACCTAACAGAGCAATATGTCGACTAGTGTCTAGGTTACGAAACACGTGAACCGGGACATCCATGGCCATTTTATGAAGAAATACACCATAAATATTCCAGTCCACGCCGCGAGTACACCATATTTTCAAGTCTAGTTGACGACGTGCAAAATCACGACCCAAGCCCTAACCTCCCAATTAAATCTAAATAAACCTAAGGCTATGCTATTGGCCATTGTAACGTCAATATCGCTAACCCCATTAGGCCCGTGGAACGTGTATAGACCACTTGGCTCATTAATTGCACTGATGCACCTACTAAGCATCCATTCACTCAGCACCTCACCCCTGACATGGTTCCGATATCCAGTGGATACCTTACTGAACCACATAGGGGATGATGCATTCGCGTCGACGCCTAGGATCAGTGGAATGCTACTCTCGAGTAGTAGCACCGAGTCCAAGTACGTTAAGTACGGTTCAATGGGTTCACCGAACTTGAAATATGCGCTTGTCAGAAGCATCCTACCAAACGCCCCGTCCACCGCGACACAAACCCCCAACTCACTAACGCTGACAATCATGCACTCAACATTCATGTCATTGATAATAACAGCAGAATTACCTCTGGAACCATTCAGGTCATTCCTGAATCAGAGCAAAACAGCTCCCACTGTCACTCAATAACGGGCCCAGATCACACATTGCTGCAAACGAACGCTGACAGTTGAGTTGCAATATTTTTGCACTCATTAGTGTCTGGCGACCCCCGTGACTCGACGTGGCTCGACCCCCGAGTTTTTGGTAGCGGGAGGGTTCCCGGTAGTACCAGAAGCCCCCTCGCCCTCTTTGCCCCTAACGAGCGAGGTCGACCGCGACCTCGCCGCCTTTGCCCTTGATGCAGGGCCCGTCTTCTTCGCCTCGCCCCCTTTGCAAGACTCGGCCGACGCCTGGTCCTCACTCTCCTCACTAGAGGTGTGCCGAACCGGCGGCCTCTTCAGACCCTTGAGGGGTACCGCCTTGGGAGGCATCCCTCAATCAAACCTACTCTACTAGTTTAAAAACAGGCAGCACTTACCCGGTATCAGCGAAAAACCCACGTCGTTCAACACCAGCAAAAGGGATGAAACCCGGGATTACCACCGAGGACTGGTGGCAACGCTGGAGTAGCGACAGCAAGCCCGTACACCAACCAAGTGGCGCTCTACTAACCACAATAGCCAAGGCACAAACCTTAGGCAATGTCAGTAAGTCCGTACACCAACCGGATGAAGCTATACTCACAGCAATACCCCAGGCACAAACCTCAAAACCTCACGCTGCAGTACTAGTGCTTACCAGATGGCAGGCTGGTAGTTCCGGCACCGCAATGGCGCCGGATAACACGTGAAGCCACGCTAACCGAACCAAATCAGGCAAACTTAATCGCTTTATATTAAAGCAATAAATTAACCGATTTGTATGAAATTCGGCACAACGATACTAAAAATCGCGCACTTTCGACTGACACCAAAATGGTAATTACCGCACTGAATTAACACTTCAAAAAACACTCCAAAATTAAACTCATGAAGAGCACGATGCAAATACGTCAAATACTTCAACGATCACAGCAAAAGTGGACTAAGTCAGAAGTGGATTAATTTTGGTCGCCAGATCCGCCACTTTACGTAGAGAGCAGATTACTTTATCAGTGGATAAATTGTGGTCGTCAGATCCGCCACTTTAAGCAGGGAAAAAGATTAAGTCAGAAGTGGATCAATTGTGGTCGCCAGATACGCCACTTTACGCAGGGAATAGATTACTTAAATTGTGGTTGCCAGATCCACCACTTTACGCAGGGAATAGATTACTTTATCAGTGTATAAATTGTGATCGTCAGACACGCCACTTTACGTAGACGTTCAGAAGTTATATCCTAGTGACCGGACAAACCCTAACTGACTCCTTTCCTTGGGCACAACAACCTGTAAGTTTCCGAAAAGGACATACTGAAATCACGCTACTCCAAAGACTTCAACCACACCGCTGTCATCTCACCATCATAAGTAGATTAAGAAATTTTGCTTAAAGAACCATAATAAAAACCTAAAACTAAATTATTGCGCGTCTTCTTATTTCTATACAAATTTTGTTGCGAATCCTGGAACCCGGCGAGCTCACCTCAGCTATAGAGCCGGAAGACCGGCAGCTTCGTTACAAACTGAAACAGATTTTCAAGTTCTGGAAGTTCATTTGAGGGTCTAAGAGTCCGAATTATCAGTAGAGATATTAAGATTAGCAAGTGAAGAAAGACATTCTTTGGTAGTATTTAATAAAGTTTTGATCGTTGAGTGCGAAGGCTTACTACACTAAGAAATAATGAGATTGTTGTGAAACTTGTCCTCCAGCGTCTTCCAAGCTAGATCATAATCTGCTTCAGTTGCTTCATTTTTTTTCAACTGATTACACAATCGATCTTCGTTCCTACCATATTATCCTGCTCCAAAAAGTCCAACAAATTATAGCTTTGAAAAAAGCATTATAACCATGGGAAGAAGTGAAATCGAAAAAATGGATTTTAGGAGCACTTCCGACCTATTTTGCAAAGAATAACACTTTGGACAATAATGAATTTTTTTTCTAATTTTCGAAATCGGAAATTCGGATTTAAGATTTCGGATTTAAGGTGGCTGTAGCGGTCATTTCATATCAAAAAGTAAATCGGTCGTTTCAGTGATCAATAAAATCGAGCTTTAGTTCCTTCGCATGAAACGTGCAAAAATACTTAATTTAAACAAAATACATTTCCGTACGCGCGACTTACGTGGTGGAATACGCGTTGTTTCTTCAGCATAATTGAAAAGTCAAACGCAGTGCATTCACAGAAAATATATGCGACGCAGTTTCAAGATTGCGGCATGGCGCAAAAAATACCAATAGTGTCGAGAACCCACAATTCAAGCCAAATTCGGCAATTTCCCAACCACCAACCCCACATCAACTATAGCAGCACAACTTACACTGAAATGATCGACTGGTCAAGAGTTCAGATCACTGAGCTGCCATGTCTCCAGTTTTACAAGCAAGACCAACTGTCTAATTTACAGATTCCAGGTGAGCACCACAGAAGACATTAGTTAAATAATTGAACGATGTAATGTTGACGTCATAATTTAATCCGTTTGTATCACATTTTATTTTCGACAGATAATCTTTGCCACTCGCAAAACACGGAACGTTTCGTTCAAATAGTACATAAGTCGACCACAGCTTGCGAGCGTTACAGCCACCTTGAATCCCGAAAAGATTTCGAAAATTCAAAAAAATTTTTATTATGATCCAACGTGTTATTCTTTGCAAAATAGGTCGGAAGTGCTTCTAAAATCCATTTTTTCGATTTCACTTCTTCCCATGGTTATAATGATTTTTTCAAAGCTATAATTTGTTGGACTTTTTGGAGCAGGATAATATGGTAGGAACGAAGATCGATTGTGTAATCAGTCGAAAAAAAAAACATTTGAGGTAAAAAAACATCAGAAAATATTTGGATAACACCAACAAACACACAGATATAAAATCTTCAGGATCGAACAAGAAACACCGAAGATATAACGAAAAAACCAAAATAGCACCATAGGGCAGCGTTGCCATATGGAAGTAAAATACTTCATTTGGAAGTATTTTCAACCCAAAATAAGATTGAAGTATTTCATTGCTAAAATGAAGTATTTTACATCAGCCAAAAAAATAATTTTTCTAAACTACGCAAGTGACATATCATGTTACTCTGTGTGAATTTCTGAGATATGAAATTCACACAAGTAAAAAACCGAAGTCAGCAGTTTCTAGCGCTGTATTAGCAATGCAGCACTAAAACAAAAATAACATAATTGTAGTTTATAGTAAAGCTTTCAGCAGTCTTTAGCATTGCACTAACACTAAAACAATAACATAACTGTAGTTTAAGTAAAGCTTTTGTTGGTGCACCAAAAGCTTTTATATTGTACTCTATTAAGAAACCAGAAGCAATCAGAATAAAATATAACTCCGAACAACGAAGTTCAACCTTGTTTTAATAATAATATACAATTGGCGCAGTCGGTAGGATATCGCGAAAAGATATCCGTAAACGAATCTTAAAATATATTTAAAGTTTTATTTTCAATAAAAATAAAAGAAACATCAATTAAAGATAAATAAATTAATGTTAGTTCAAAACAACAGTAAAGATACTCATCTAATTAAGCAGTTTTCATCATTGCAACTGACAAACAACAACATGGACAAACATTTTACAATGGAAAATTTTAAATTAATTCGAAAATTCGATGGCAACAAGGCGATGCTAGCATGCTTCATCAGTGATGTAGAAGCAGTCATCAAAACAATAAAACTACAAACCGAAGAGGAGAAATTGTTATACTTCAACATGATACAAAGAGCACTTAGCGGCCCAGCCCTAGACACTATAAGAAGGGAGCAACCGGAAGACTGGACCTCGTTAAAGAAGGTACTCATCGCTAACTTTGGTGAGAGCACACCGGTTTCGACGCTTATTTTAGACCTCAACACTATTAAATTTAAGAATAATGTAAATGCTTTGTGATGATATAAATTATTTGTTGTGTAGAATCAAAGATAGTATTAAATTACGTTCAGAACTTCCGACAAAGAAAAATTTTTTAAATAGTGAAGCAGATACAACAAGCCTTAGTTTCTTAAAAAAAGAATTACCTAACCATTTAACAGCGCTCCTAAATGCAAATTTAGTGTCAAGTTTTCAATCAGCAATATAAATATTACGGGAAAATAATGAATACGAAAAAGTTAGTTTGATGCCTATCCGAAAAATCATTTAAATTCAAGAAGTAATTCATTTTTAAAATTTGAACCTCAAGCCAATCAATATTATCAACCTCAATTTCGGCCAAGTTATTACAATCCTTATTTTAACCAAAATCAGGCTCAATATCAACAAAACTCAAATAACTTCCCACCCTTTAAAAGACAAAGAGAAAATGACTCCAACCAGTCTCGCATTAGGCGACATGGAGCACCCCAACCAATGCAAGTTGATGAAAATTTTCGTTTAAATGCTTCGGATCCAAATTACCAGCCATTGAATTAATAATTAAAAACAAAAAAATTACCTTCCTTGTAGACACAGGATCGTCAATCAGTTTAATAAATCCCAATATTTTAGAATCGTCTATCCAAATAGTAGAACCAATTCAAGTTAAAACGATTAAAGGAAATGTAATTCTGAACAACGCTCAGTACCTTAACGAACCCACCCTCATAAAAGGATATTTAAAATTTTACGTTTATAAATTTTCGACAAATTTTGAAGGATTGATCGGACATGATATACTCAAGGTTTTAAGAGCAAGATGAAGACAATTTTATCGAATTAAATCATACATTTTTTAATTTCAAGCTGACAAACGAAGAGGAAGACTATAAATTAAAATTGAATCAAGCTAACCTATTAATTGAAGATAACAGTAAAATATTTCGGACTGACCACTTAAACAAAGAAGAAAAACTAGAACTAGACAAAATTTTAAAAAACTATGAAAATCTTTTTCACATGGATGAAAACAAATTGACATTAACAAGCGCTATAAAGCATAAAATAGTAACTAAACATGAAGACCCAATTTTTTCAAAATCTTATCGTTATCCTCAAGTTCATAAAACTGAAGTAAAACGACAGATAAGAGAAATGCTAGATCAGGGAATTATACGCCACAGCCAATCTCCATACTCTGCTCCGTTATGGGTTGTACCCAAGAAAATGGATGCTTCCCATAAACAGAAGTGGCGAATCGTGATCGACTATCGAAAACTAAATGACATCACAGTCGATGATAGATTCCCTATCCCGAATATCGACGATATTCTAGAGAAACTTGGGCGTTCGCAATATTTCACAACCTTGGACCTTGCAAAAGGATTCCACCAGGTTGAAGTTGATGAAAAAAGTCGCGCAAAAACAGCTTTCTCCACACAAGATGGGCACTACGAATTCACAAGAATGCCGTTTGGGCTTAAAAATGCCCCAGCAACCTTTCAAAGGTTAATGAATTCGGTTTTAGGTGTCTTAGTAGGAAAGGACTGCATGGTATATCTTGACGATGTTATCATATTTAGCACATCACTTCAGGAACATATGATATCTCTTAACAAAGTTTTCCAAAGACTTAGTAGTGCCAATCTTAAGATTCAGGTAGACAAGTGTGAGTTTTTGAAAAGAGAGACTTAATTTTTAGGACACGTTGTTACACCGAGTGGCATTAAGCCCAATCCTGAAAAGATTGAAGCAATTCAAAAGTTTCCCACTCCAAAGACAGAAAAGGAAATCAAACAGTTTTTAGGACTGGCAGGTTTTTATAGAAAATTTATTAAAAATTTTGCTTTTATAACTAAACTTTTGACCAAATGTCTGAAAAAGGGTGCAAAAGTTAACTACTTTGACAGCGAATATGTTAAAACAGTAGAAACGATAAAAACTTTGTTAATAAATGATCCGATCTTGAAGTATCCCGATTATAATAAGAAATTTGTGCTCACAACTGACGCATCAAATTTCGCAATGGGAGCAGTTTTAAGTCAGGACGGACACCCTATTTGTTTTGCCAGTCGAACATGTAATGAGCATGAAATTAACTATTCGACCACAGAAAAAATTTAAAATTTAAAAGAACCCAACGCAAAACTTCAACGTTGGAAAATTAAATTAAATGAGTATGATTTTGATATTAAATACATTCCGGGAAAAGAGAATCATGTGGCAGATGCACTGTCAAGAGTAAAAATAGAATGTTGTCATAATAATGAAATAGCATCTGACCAAGCAACAATTCATTCTCCGGATGAAGATAATGCAGATTTTATTGAAATTTCTGAAAGACCTTTAAGAAGGCAATTTGTTTTCAAAAAATCTGAGAACAATATTGAGGATATTCAAAAAATATTTAAAAACACGCGAATAACAATAAATTATTCTGCAATAACCGTAGAATTTGCAAAAAATATTATTTTAGAAAAGTTAGCAGGGAGAACTGCTTGCTTGTGTTTACTTTGAATGCGATGAAGATTTAATTAAATTCCAAGACGTTTATTCAAGACTAGTGTAAAACCCCGTCCTACGACGGGAAGGAACCATTTAGAGTACAAAATGCGACAAAAAACTTATTGGATTTATATACAAAGGTTTTTATTTGAAAACATGTTATTAAATTATTTTTATAAAACTTCCTTATATACAACATTTCTAGTAAAAAAATTCTTAAAATTTTAACCAATTAACCTTGTCCCTTGCCATCTATAATGCTTAGTTTTACATCATCAGCCCGCTTAAACTGCTTATGACTAAATAACAGTTCTTTTAGAAAAACTCCTACTTTTTGCAATATTCAACCTTGCAATTTATTTATGGTCATTGAAAATGTCAGTTTAACTGGAAATTGTCGCCTCCGGAGAGTGAAAGGCAAATCTGTGTTTGTCGGGGCCAAATCAATTGTAGGTATGAAAACTATTTAATGTTCGACAGTGTCAATACCTGTGCGATGATAAATTAAGTTTTTAGGTTTTTAAAAACTAACCACCTTCCATTACAGATATCTTTTTTGGTATTGAAATTTCGAAGAAGTATTATAATACTTCCAATTTCGAGGTTTAACTTATGCAGTTGCATTCCTGAAGGATAAAATTCATTCAAAAACTCGGCAGGGTAATTTCGTTTATCGTTATTATCACTGTCTTCAATTTAATCCGTGCTCAGATCTCTCATTGTGTCACCAACTAAAATATTTAGAACTTGCTCGTTGACTTCGTTCACATCGGAATTTTTTGGGCACAGGATAGCAATTTTGAAATAACGGTTGATGTTATTCGGACTCAAAGTATCGCCAAAAATCTATTTAACCCTTTCAATGGATTTGTCCATTATATTGGACACTTCGGAAAAAATTTTTTTTTATTTTCCAACGTCTTTTCTAAAATCAAATAGCTTGGTACTATGAAATGAAGTTGCAAACATGACAAAAATAATTTTAGGGAGATATATAACGTTTAACTTAGTTAGATTTTCGATTTTATGCCCAACAGTGGCCTTCAATTTTTTTATATCGCGTGTTAATAAATTTTGCAAATAAAGTGAGTATTGTGATTGGTGTGCAAAGTATAATTTTTTTTGTATAATAAAAAACAAAAAACAAATTGGCCATTTCAGCCCTTGAAAGGACTTTGACCGAGCTTCTTATCATCAATTGTGTTATGTGTGTTATTAAATGTTTGCACACAATTAACCGAGAACTGGACTTACACGTTTTATGCCGACTCCAAACGGCTAAAGGTCATGTTCTCAAGAAGCTTTACATGGCATTATTTACTCTCTGAGGTTTGTCATTGTCTGCAGAGAGGTGGTGACCGATCTGAAAAATTTGTTATTGAAAAAACTTTTCGCCGCGACTGGGGATCAAGCTCGGGCTCCGCGTGTGCTAAACCACACACTTAACCTGCACGCCACGAACACCATCATTTTTTTTTTATAATAACATTTGCATAAATAACGCATTTGCATTTGTCTCCGGTTGATTTAGTTGAACTAAAATATTATAATACAACGTTATCGTGGTTTTGTCCATTATATTAGACAGCCTGCCAAAAGCAAAGAAGCTCATGTAAAAATCAGAGGGATGTTTTTTAATCTTTTTATTGCTTAAATGATGGGAATATAAGCTCAAAAAAATTGTCAACGATTATTCTAGGCAAGCCATTGAAAGGGTTAATAAGCGAACCTTTACAAACAAAATAATCTGGAATTTCTATGATATCTTCATCTCCATTTCCTAACTTGAGTAGCCAACCGCTAAAACTTGGATCAGAAGACCGAACATTGTGATTTAATTCTAGCAATTCCAATTGACACCAACATCACTGAATGTAATAATTGCTGTTCAGTTTATGCAGACCGAAAAGGTTGCGGTTCTGTTAATTAAGAAGCACTGTAATAGCAAGACATGATGTTTGACGTATAGTAGTTGAGGAAAATGACGACAGTCTTCAAGTACAAAGATTTCCAATACATAATTTAATAACAGGTTCTGGTCCATTCTGAACAGGTCCTAAAAGGTTAAGTAGGTACAAACATTTCAAATGGATAATTTTACAACAGGTTCTGGTCCAGGCTGAACAGGTCCATTCTGAACAGGTCTTAAAAGGTTTAGTAGGTACAAACATTTCAAATGGATAATTTTACAACAGGTTCTGGTCCAGGCTGAACAGGTTTTACGATATAGAGCAAAAGGTTTAGTAAGTACAAAAATTTCAAATGGATAATTTTACAACAGGTTCTGGTCCAGGCTGAATATGTTTTACGATATAGGGCACGGAGCAGGACGCTTGTCTTTTATATATTAAGATAAGTCAGACAAACTCGCGCAAATAGAATCTATAGAGCAACAAAAATTTTAGAAGATGTAGTTTCTTATGACAATTTTAAAGAAATTATTTTGAATATTCATTTACAAGGCATTGATAAAATACAATATGAATTCAGAAAAAAAATACTATTACCCAAATTATGTTTCTGAAATATCGGGTATAATTAACAATTGTAATATTTGCAATGAATGCAAAAACGATCACGTCAAAGCAAAAATGCCTTTTAAAATAACCCCACCGTGTTACGAAACAAGGGAAAAATTTGTTATAGATATATGGAAATGGGACAAGAGTTCATATCTCACGTGCATCGACATATTTTCAAAGTTTGCTATGGTGGAAAAAATAGATCATTCAAATTGGTTAGAAGCTAAGAGAGCATTGTTAAGAATATTTAATTCAATGGGTCCTCCCAAAAAAATCAAAACAGATCAGGATAGTGGACTAATAAATATTAGTTTACAGGAATGGTTAAAGAGCCTTAACTATGGTTGCCAACTCTGGAAAGTACAAAATCGGGACGGAGCCATCAAATATGCGGGACTTGGCTCAAAAATGCGGGACAACATTAGATGAAATTTTTTATTTTATTGAATATTTCCTTTTATTCTTTGAGGAATAAATAACCTGTTGTTATCATGTCATACTTGTGCATTTAAAAGACTCTGTCTTACATGTCGACATTATTCCTAAATAAATAAAAAAATAAATAAATAAAGGGTATCACGATACTTTTACACCAGCGCATTGGCTACTTGATATTGTTTAGATCACTTTCCAACTCTTGCCCAATTCATGAAAAAACTAAAAAATAAATCCAAAACGTTTTGATAAGTAAAATGTATGAAAAATAAATGATAAATTAAATTTAAATTCAATAAATTAAACTGTTTTTCATGTCAAATTTGAAATTAAGATACAAACAATTATAAGTTCTTATATGCGGGACAAAAGGCGTCCCGCAAGTAGTCGTCGCGGGACGTTCAAAACTTAGCTGAAATGCGGGTTATCCCGCGAAATCCGGGACAGTTGGGAACCCTAGCCTTAACATAGAAATTGAAATCACAACAGGAAAAACTGGTATAGCTGATATCGAAAGATTGCACAAAACATTAAATGAAAAATTGCGTGTCATTAATACCGCGCAATATACAGAACTTCAACACCATGCAATCGAACAAACTATTTTCACTTACAATCACGTAATAACCCATTCAGTAACAGGTCAAACTCCATATAATATATTTTTTAATAAAAATCAGCCAACAAAAGATACCCAAGCAGACAAGGAACGTAGGATAGGAAACATTAACAAAAACCGAAAAGAATACGATATTGACACTAATTTCGTTCACGCAGAAAACTCAAGGAAGAGATTAGATAAAAAAGCAAATCCATTTAGGCCAGTTCATGTAATGCCGACAGATGCAGATGAAGATCACTATGTAGTTAAGTTTAAGAACAGGCTTTCCAAAAAATATAAAACCCATTTTAAGCGTAAAAAGAAAATTAATACTTAAAATATTTCTATTACTAATCCAAATACCACAGTCGATCCACCAATCTATTCAAGTGAGTAAAATTGAAAGTGACCACGGATATCTTATAACTGAACAAGGCAAATTTAATCAAGCAACTAATTTTACTAATAATTATATATTAGTTATTAACAAAACAGAATTAGAAGAAGCCTTCCAAAAACTTTATCGAGAATATAATGCAAATAAATATCTGCAAACTAATTTTATTAAAAGATATATGAATTTAGCGAATAAGGAAAAAGAAATGTTTCATATTAGACATAGAAGAGCTCTTTTTAATGCAATAGGAAGTGGTTTAAAATTTTTGTTTGGCACTCTTGACGAAAGCGACAAAGAAAGCATACAAACCACGTTGGAGGAGATTAAAAAAAATCAAATCAGCCCAGAGGAAATAAACTCAATTATACAACATGTAAACGAAGAAAACAAAATTCTCAACGAACCTAAAAATGCAACAAACGTACTTCAGAACAAACTAACAATGAAACTAATTACAGATTCTTTTTTAAATAACATTAAAAGCTTTTTAGAACATGTACAGGATTTACAATTAGGATTACAATTAGCTAGAGTAGGTATAATCAACCCTAAATTGATTGATTTAGAAACAATAAGTAAAATCAGTTCCGATCAATTCGAAGAAATTAAAACTTTTATTTGGAAGCAGGAAGAAATTTTATATTTTGTAATGTCCATACCCCAAGAAATCAAAAAATTTCCAATAATTAAGATTTTTCCAGTTCCTAACAACCAAGGTTTTGAATTGAAATTTGATCCATATCAAGAATTTGTTTTAACTAATGAAATATTATATAATATTCGAAATAAAAAACTAATTGTCGAAGAAAATGAATGTATTAAAAATTTACTTAACAACTTAAAAACCAAATGTGAATACCAGAAGAATAACCAATCAAATATTCAATATTTCCCACCAAATATTATTATTACAAAAAATATAATTGAAACAAATTTAAAACAAAATTGTAAAAATATTAAATTCCATGTTAAAGGAAACAATATTATAACATTTGATAATTGTCAAATTGAGACAGGCAACATTAACATTAATATAAAGAATATTGAAAATCCATTATCCATAATACCATATGTAAGAGAAGTTAAAAATATTGAATTTGAAAATGTTACATTAACCAAACTTAAGTTACATGTCGACAACTTAAAATCCAAAAATAAAGTACACTCGGTAATTTTTTACTTATCTTTGATTTTTATTTCACTTGTAATAGTATTGACGATATATTATGTTTATGTTAAGTCAAAAAATTATAATAATAATTTAAATGAGAAAAATGTTAAATATGAAAGCAACGAAATTAGTACATAAAATATTTAACAAAAAAAAAGTAATAGGGGAGAGTGGTACTAGTTGTCACAAAATTTGAATGAACCGCTGTAACTCCCACAAATCAAGCAATAATGGCACTGCAAAACTTGTAAACATAAATTTAATCTTTAATTCTTCAATCCTGATGTGAATAACATATATTATTTTAAAATAAATAAAAAAAATTTCCTTGATAAAAAATTTAACTCGTCTGTGACAAGTTACCCCACACGTGGGGTTAGTTGTCCCAATGCGTAGTCCCCGTTGTCACACTTCTTAATCGTCATTGCTACCACACTCCGAAACAGAATTTCACCAGCAATCTATTAAACTATCACTTTCAATGCATTATGTGCACAACGTTTGCATTTTATACATTGACGACAATTATTATTGGATTTGACGCTCGACAACGATCTACACATAGTGAATCCACGTTATCTTCATTGATACTAGCTGTATTCGGCATGCATCATGATATCTGAAGATGTTCAACCTCGGTTTGTAAGTCATTTGCAATTTCTTGGCATATTTCCTTAATTTCAAATAAATCATAGAATACTTTCAAAATAGTTATATGAAATTATATGTGACAACAAGCCCCACAAGTGTGTGACAACCTGTACCATTTGGGAAAAAATGTTAACAATGTTCTGTAAATTTAAATATAAAGTTTTATCACTGAGCATACAATAGATAGAGAACTCAAACCATATAAAAATTTCAACCCAAAAATAACTATATGCAATGGCTCCCACACTCTCATTTACGCTCCCATCGTGCATGCGTTCAAACGAACGTAACTTCGTGTTTCCATTGCCGCAGCCAGTGTTGCCAAATTACACGATATATCGTATTTTCCCCGATCTGAGTCTCTGTGGACGATGTCCCGATATATGAGATAAAAACACGATCTGCAAAAAAGCAATTACGACACACGATCTAAAATACTAAATTCATTAAAACGGAATAAGTTTAACTAAAATGCGAAAGCTTTTATACACATTTTATGGAAAAATATCACAAAATGGATATTATTTTTGTTAATTTTTAATATAATATATATAAAAAGATTTACATATATGCACTCATAAAAAATATAGCTATATAAACCAATCCAAAAAATTAGTTTTCCTAATCCAATCCAAACCAATCCAAAAAATTGTACACGACGAAATACGATATGGGATAGAAGAAATCCCGATATGGCGCATTGGTTTTCTGGCAACACTGGCCGCAGCTACCACATTGTCGTGAACTTTCAAATGATCGTCAGTTTGTGTGTTGTTGTGGCTACCAGTGCTACGACGCATGCGCTTAGTTGTTGCTAGCATCGTTTATTTTTGTTTTGCCTGTCCCTTTCCCTTGCTGCAGCTACCACGATGGCTACCATATATTTTGTAGAGTTGTTGTACATGAAACCGGTTATTGTTGTTGCTGCTAAACGAAAATCAATGGATAATGATTGATTCAATGGATTCTGAATTTTGCGATTTCAGCATGTTTTTGTGATTATGATCTTTTTAATTGTAATTTTAAAATATATATTTAAATTAAATTGAATTAAATTAAATTAAATTAAATTAAATTAAATTAAATTAAATTAAATTAAATTAAATTAAATTAAATTAAATTAATTAAATTAATTATATTAAATTAAATTCAATGAAATTAAATTGAATTAAATTTAATGACATGAAATGCAATTAAATTTAATAAAATTAAATTGCATTAATTTAAATTGAATAAAATTGCATTTAATTAAATTAAATAAAATTAGATTAAAAACATTAAATAACATTTAATTACATTAAATGACATTATCTTGTCTTTATTTTCATTTAATTAAATTAAATTGCATTAAATTGTATTAATTTAAATTACATTAAAATGCATTTAATTAAATTAAATTAAATTAACTTAAATCAAATTAAAATGAATAAAATCAAATTAAATAAAATGAAATAAGTTTAAATAAAATGAAATAAAATTGAATAAAATTAAATAAAATTAAATTAAATTTAAATTAAATTAAATAAAATTAAATTAAATTAAATAAAATTAAATTAAATTCAATTAAATTCAATTTAAATTCAATGAAATTCAATTAAATTCCATTAAATTCCATTAAATTCAATTAAATTCAATTAAATGCAATTGAATTAAATTAAATTAAATTGAATTATATTAAATTAATATAAATTAATTTGAATTAAATTAAATTCAAATAAATTTAATTCTATTCAATTAAATTCAATTAAATTAAATTGAAATAAATTAAATTATATTAAATTAAATTAAATTAAATTAAATTAAATTTATTAAATAAATTTAACATAATTAAATTTCATTTAATTTAATTCAATTGAATTTAATTGAATTTAATGGAATTTAATTGAATTTAATGGAATTTAATTGAATTTAATGGAATTTAATTGAATTTAATTGAATTTAATTGAATTTAATTGAATTTAATTGAATTTAATTGAATTTAATTGAATTTAATTGAATTTAATTGAATTTAATTGAATTTAATTGAATTTAATTGAATTTAATTGAATTTAATTGAATTTAATTGAATTTAATTTAATTTAATTTTATTTAATTTAATTTAATTTAATTTAATTTAGTTTAATATAATTTAATTTATTTGAATTTAATTTAATTCAATTTAATTGTATTTAATTTAATTTAATTTAATATAGTTTAATATAATTTAATTTAATTCAATTTAATGTAATTGAATTTAATTGAATATAATTAAATTTATTTGAATTTAATTTAATTAAAAAAAATTCATTTTAATTTAATATAATTCAATTTAATTTAATTCAATTGCATTTAATTGAATTTAATTGAATTTAATGGAATTTAATTGAATTTAGTTGAATTTAATTGAATTTCATTGAATTTAAATTGAATTTAATTGAATTTAATTGAATTTAATTGAATTTAATTGAATTTAATTGAATTTAATTTAATTTTATTTAATTTAATTTTATTTAATTTAATTTTATTTAATTTAATTTAAATTTAATTTAATTTTATTTAATTTTATTCAATTTTATTTCATTTTATTTAAACTTATTTCATTTTATTTAATTTGATTTTATTAATTTTAATTTGATTTAAGTTAATTTAATTTAATTTAATTTAATTTAATTTAATTTAATTTAATTTAATTTAATTTAATTTAATTTAATTTAATTTAATTTAATTTCATTTAATTTAATTTAATTTAATTTTATTTAATTTAATTTAATTTAATTTAATGTTATTTAATTTAATTTCATTTAATTTAATTTATTGTAATTTAATTTGATTTAATGTAATTGAATTTAATTTAATATAATTTAATTTATTTGAATTTAATTTAATTCAATTTAATTGTATTTAATTTAATTTAATTTAATTTAATTTAGTATAATTTAATTTAATTCAATTTAATTTAATTGAATTTAATTGAATAGAATTAAATTTATTTGAATTTAGTTTAATTCAAATTAATTTATTTTAATTTAATATAATTCAATTTAATTTAATTTAATTCAATTGCATTTAATTGAATTTAATTGAATTTAATGGAATTTAATGGAATTTTATTTAATTTAATTTAATTTTATTTAATTTAATTTAAATTTAATTTAATTTCATTTAATTTTATTCAATCTTATTTCATTTTATTTGAACTTATTTCATTTTATTTAATTTGATTTTATTCATTTTAATTTGATTTAAGTTAATTTAATTAAATGCATTTTAATGTAATTTAAATTAATACAATTTAATGCAATTTAATTTAATTAAATGAAAATAAAGAAAAGATAATGTCATTTAATGTAATTAAATGTTATTTAATGTTTTTAATCTAATTTTATTTAATTTAATTAACTGCAATTTTATTCAATTTAAATTAATGCAATTTAATTTTATTAAATTTAATTGCATTTCATGTCATTAAATTTAATTCAATATAATTTCATTGAATTTAATTTAATATGATTAATTTAATTTAATTTAATTTAATTTAATTTAATTTAATTTAATTTAATTTAATTTAATTTAATTTAATTTAATTTAATTCAATTTAATTTAAATATATATTTTAAAATTACAATTAAAAAGATCATAATCACAAAAACATGCTGAAATCGCAAAATTCAGAAACTTGAGCTTCATTCATTATCCATTGATTTTCGTTTAGCAGCAACAACAATAACCGGTTTCATGTACAACAACTCTACAATAACAAAATATATGGTAGCCATCGTGGTAGCTGCAGCAAGGGAAAGGGACAGGCAAAACAAAAATAAACGATGCTAGCAACAACTAAGCGCATGCGTCGTAGCACTGGTAGCCACAACAACACACAAACTGACGATCATTTGAAAGTTCACGACAATGTGGTAGCTGCGGCAATGGAAACACGAAGTTACGTTCGTTTGAACGCATGCACGATGGGAGCGTAAATGAGAGTGTGGGAGCCATTGCATACAATTTCGATACAAGCATGTTTTGATGCGATTTGAGTCCTCTATCTATTATATGCTCAGTGGTTTTATCTTAAAATACATAAGTATTCGCAAAATATAATATTAATTGTATTGGAAATTTATTTAAAGTTGAATATAACACACTTCTATTTGTTTAATTACAAAATTTAAAAAAAATATAAAAATGCAAAAATCCAACTTAGTTTCATAAATTTCTTTTAATTTTTGCAAAACAAAACTAACGGCACTTAAACTTTCTTGGGATGCTAGACATTGCAATAGCGTATAGATGGCATTGATATTCCATTCGATAACGTGTTGAATCAAAAGATATCGGCGTTGTGACAACTAGTACTTGAGACAACGGGGACGAGCCTCCCCTATATAACAAAATTTCTATCATAGTTTCAATGTTGTTGTTTTAGCCACATAAATATTACTTTCCAGTTGTTCAATAAATCCGCGAGGTCGCGAATTCTTTTATGCGCGGAGGAGTGACATATCATGTTACTCTGTGTGAATTTCTGAGATATGAAATTCACACAAGTAAAAATCCGAAGTCAGCAGTTTCTAGCGCTGCATTAGCAATGCAGCACTAAAACAACAATAACATAATTGTAGTTTATAGTAAAGCTTTCAGCAGTCTTTAGCATTGCACTAACACTAAAACAATAACATAACTGTAGTTTAAGTAAAGCTTTTGTTGGTGCACCAAAAGCTTTTATATTGTACTCTATTAGAATCTTAAGAAACCAGAAGCAATCAGAATAAAATACAACTCCGAACAACGAAGTTCAACCTTGTTTTAATAATAATATACAATTCGCATTAAAGTACATTACTCTATTATATAAATTACTAGCGGATGTAACCCGGTGTTATCCGGGGTTGTGCCTCGAACACAGAAAAAGGATGATTTTGAAACTGCTCGCATTTTAACATTTTTTAAATTATCAATTAAATTTTTTAAATTATCGTTTTTTGGGGTTTTGATACCGCCCTCCGTTGATGTATTTAGCCAAATTTCCGTAAAATTGTATCTGCCGAACATGATAACAACAAAAAATATAAGACATCTTCAACTTCTCGATCTGGCGTCTGGTTTCTGAGGAAAATGGTCGCCCAGTTTGAAAGAAGTAATTTCGAGAAAAATGCGTTTAAAGTTTTTATTAGCATCAACTTGATATGCATTTTGATCTCAAAAAAGATTCCTATTTTTAAAAAATCCTTTTTGCATCGATTCGATTTTTGGATTGTCTTCATTCAACTTCGGTTTTGGTCGATACTGTTCGGTTGATTTTTGTTCATCTTTATATAGCTTCTTCTCGTATTCGTTAAACTTATTTTTATTCGTTAGTCTTTGGTTCTTGACTTTGTTTGCCTTCGGCTCTTTCCTTGATTTTTGTCGAAAGAACTTTTAAAAGCATAGGATCTATTTCAGTAACATACAAATGCTTACCAATTTTCATCAAAATCGGTTCATCCATTTTGACGTGAATGAGCCAGACATAGTTGATTAAATAAAGCGCCCTCTCACAGAAGTTTTCTGAAATTTAAATAGACCCTCAATTCTGTTGCAGAGTCAGGTTATTTCATGTACCAAATTTTAGTTAAATCGGTCAAGTCATTTAGGAGTTATTGAGTCTTAACAATGCACTGATTAAAGCGCTTTTTTGAGGAAGTCTTTGGTATATTTTAAAGCCTATGTAATATTGGGCGCAGTCGAAACTTCATACCAAATTTCTCTGAAATCGATCTAGATGTTAAGGAGTTTTTAAAGAGTGCCACTCCCACATACTTCTGCCCACTTTTTTACCTTTGGTGCAGTTGAACCTTCATACCAAATTTCATTGAAATCGGTCCATGCGTTAAGGAGTTATTGAGTTTAAAAATGCACTACTTAAAGATCCCTCTTGCGGAAGTCTTTGACACTTTTTAATGCCTACGTTTTATCTTGGGCGCAGTTGACCCTTCATACAAAATTTCATTGAAATCGGTCCAGGCGTTTAGAAATTATTAAGGAGTGCCACGCCCACAAACTTGCGCCCACTTGTTCAATGGGATGAATGGTGTGTGGGCCTATATGGAACCGACAGACAGAAAGACAGAAGGACAAACATTTGATTTTATATATTAGAAGATATATTCTATTGAAGTGAACTGAACTGAATTATTATCAAAAGATCTCATTTGTTTTGTTACGTTTTATTGAAAGATCACATTTGCTTTATAGATCAGCCTAGAGAACAAATTGCTAGTGGCAAATGATTTGAATTATTTTAAATATAAAATTTTTCAATAAATAAAAAACAATTGTTTATTTTCCTATGCGCCTACTTCAAAAATTTTTAAAAGGAAGTATTTTTGGTAGAAATTCGGATTTTTTAATACCACAATGAAGAATTCTCTCCGCGGTTCTCTGGCAACGCTGCCATAGGGACCACTTAAAAAAAAAAAATATTTTTTTCGAAAATGTCTTTCAAATATCTAGTGTAAACGCTCTAGTGTACAGATCTTGAAATGAAAACCATTCTAAGTAATCACCTGAAAATGTTGCAATTTTTGGTAGCCTTGCAACTGCAATTTTGGGTAGCCTTGTTTCTGCTCCCAAAATTATGTCCTCTCGTTGCACATAGACTGTGCTAGAATGTGGTGGTGTGCTTGGATCTATAACGCTTTCGGTTTGAATAATATCTTAAAGTTCTCCCTTTTATGGAATGGGCTATGTATGAAATATATTTTGTTTGAACTGATGTTTCCTGATCGAATTTTATCGGATACGAATATATCGGAATATATCGGAACGATTTTTCCTTATCTTTTCATAGTTGATGTTAAATTCATTAAGTACAGTGGAAGCGTATCCTTAAGATGTTCTTGTTCGTGGACTTACCATCTTTGTCATACGTGACAAATCGTTAAAAGCAACGCGTTGTTCTTCGTTTGGTTTGTCCATCGTTGTTAATGTGTCATATGAAAAAATACAGTGAATTATACAAGAGTTCCAACGAAACACAGTGGAGCAGCTGCGTAGCAGGATAATTGTAGACCACAGCATGGAATTTATTCCCGGGTTTCGGCACCAAAAATTGTAATGTCAAAATGAATAATGAAAACCACTTTGTTTACACTATACTAATTAATGTTTATTAAACAAAATAAAAGATTTCAAAAAAGGAGTTACAATTTATTAACTTCTAGGCACGACCACACATCTATTACAGTAAACTATTGAAAAGCGACAAACTAAACAAACTAAAGCCTCAGCCCAAAATGTCTTGTACATACAGTACAAAGGCAACAACAAAAATAACGCGACATACAGTTTTACATACATTGTAGGTAGTTGCATAAACAAATAAATTGTGTGCTGGTAACAGTGCGCTTACTTGGGTGTTATAAATGTAACAAAAAAGGCTAGTTTGCATTTTTTTCCGAAACCTTTGTTTCAAGTGACTGAATAGTCATGAAAGAATTTAACTTAATTATAATAGTTCGCATTAAACATATACATGTAGTGTTCTCATACACACTACATATACATACACACTACATACAGATAACACAAACACATACATACAATTCCAAATACACTTTACACTTTTAACTTGCTTAAAATTTAATGTTTTATTTATAAGTAATCAAAAATTTTGTATTCAAGTTTTTCAATTTTTATTTTCAGTTGTGAAAATATTTTATAGTAAAAAGTTTTAAAAAATAACTAAAAAATAAATTAATATATATTATATAAAATAAAAAAAACATCTTTATTTGTGGACTTCCCACAACTGGCGATCCTACCAAGAACAACAAAGTTGCAAAGCATTTCTGCGACTTCATCAACTTCAGCAGCAGCAGCATCTACAGCAGCAGGAAGATCAAACTACTCTTCACGTTTTGAAAAATTACGCGCATATCGTAAAAACGTAACAACAAAAGCTCATTTACAAACTACACCCTACAATAACAAATCATTACCATCGTCATCAACATCAATTGGAGCAGTAGCACCATCAGCAACAGCAACAGTAACTAACGAGCTATTTAGCGGCTGCGTAACACAGCGAACACGCTCAGAAAACCGTCTCACCCGAAGAACCAAGCACAAGTCGTTACAGCAGCAACAGCTCACACGCTCTCGTCTATCCGTCGAACGCTCACCTAAACACTAATACCGGTGTACCGTCAAGCAGCTATTACACCAATACAGAAACAACAACAGTAAGCAATTGCATTGACTCGGCGGCACCGCAACGCAGTACGCACCAACTCAGTCATAATCACAGCCGCAACTTAACAACGTCAAAGAACTTGCTACTAAAACAACAACAATAACAACAACAAAACCACAACTATAAAGAACAACAAAAGCAGCAACAACAACAGCTATAACAACAACAAAAACAAAAACAGCAACCGCAGCACTAAAACAAAAGCGACAACGTCGCCATCAACAGTAGCAACGCCAACAACAGCAGCAACGCCAACAGCGGCAGCGACGCCAACATCGGCAGCGACGTCAACAACGGCCGTAACGCCAACCGCGGCAGCGACGTCAACAATAAGTAGACGTTACTTAAATAATACGTAAATATAATAACACTACACACTTAGCTTCATACACGGTTGGCAAACGATCGGGTCGGAGGAAACCGATCGTTTTACTCCGTAGGCACTACACCATACCTAGGGACACATTTCAGGGACACATTTCAGATACACACAACTAGATTATACGAAATGATTACCAACGCCTCTTAAAATAAAAACTATCTCTTACAGTGGACAGACACAACCTTACATACATTCGCATGCATGCATTTGCAACAATCGAAGATAGTTTTGCTACGCAAATACTTATTAAATAGTAAAGCAAAACTATCAATTGCTGTTGATGCATCCGAAACAGTAGAAGACGGAGCAGTAACACAAGAACACACATGGTATACTTGGACCATTAGGTTTCTTTTCAAAACACTGACTCCCGCAGAAACAATATACAGTACATTCTATCGAGAATTACTTGCTATCTTTTTAACAATTGAGCATTTTAGACACCACTTAGAGGCCAACATTTAACATGGACAGATTCAAACCAATTTCCATAAGTACAGACATTGCCAAGACATTTTCCTCGCCACACAAACCACAAAAAGTTCATTTTAATTTACTAGCGAATACAATTAAACACTATGGGGGGGAATAATGTAGTGTTCTCATACACACTACATATACATACACACTACATACAGATAACACAAACACATACATACAATTCCAAATACACTTTACACTTTTAACTTGCTTAAAATTTAATGTTTTATTTATAAGTAATCAAAAATTTTGTATTCAAGTTTTTCAATTTTTATTTTCAGTTGTGAAAATATTTTATAGTAAAAAGTTTTTAAAAAAAACTAAAAAATAAATTAATATATATTATATAAAATAAAAAAATATTTTTTATTTGTGGACAACGCCCACATACATATGTAAAGAAGTATTTCGAAAACGAAAACACGGTGTGACCAAATTAAGACAAATAAAATCCTCTAGAATAATTCCAAGAAACCATGATAGTGGGCACCTCTAGGAGTGCAGTATAGGTAGTCGGAGGTCTAGGTCACATCTGGGTTCCGAGACAAAGTTATTTTAAAATGTGTACGTTGCGATCACTTATTTACTTTTTACAACGTAAGTTGTGGTCGAGAAAAAATTCAAAAATATACTTTCCTAACATAATTTTGGTCGCTGATTCAAAAAAAAAAAATAAACGTTTGTGATGAAATATATTTAACCATTATTTTGGTGGTCTTTTTTAAAAAATTTTGTTTCTACTTTAATATTTTCCACTATCCAAAGTACATCAAATCGATTTGCCGTTTCGCAATTTTACACAAATAAAATGTCAGTTTAATAGTGATAGTATCACAAAAACTTTCGTCATTTGCTCGTTATATTGTTAATCATGTCGGATTGCGCAATAAAAGTAAAACTTTTTTGTAATATATGTGGTAAACACACGCCGGAAAAATACGTAGAAATTTTACAACGCGTGTTCAAGAAAACTATAAAAAATACTTTATAATGGATCCTTTGCTTCACAATCCGTGGGCCTCAAACTTGTGCTGCGTTCAATGCACAGTTAACATTGACCTCAATTTATGATTAAAAAAGAAAGCACAGGAAAATAAAATGTCCTTTGGAATACCCTTGATTTCGCATCCAGTTTTCGCACATAATGAAGGCAACTGTTATGTTTGCGCAAATAAAACTGAGCTTAAACTGAATATGAGAAATCGACGCAGATACGAATACAAAGCCACAGCGTCGACTATTTACCTGTACCGCACTCAGATGAGTTGCCAGTGCCATCTTTTTCTAATAATATTGATGCCGAATCAGACAATTTATCTGGATCTATTGAACCGTCATGTAAGCGATTCTTTGATTTTTGGTGCTGTAACTTTTTTGTTTTTTTGTTTTTTACCTGCATCAATTTAGCTCCTTATTTGCAGTCCATTAATTTATAACTACTTTTTTGCAACTGCAATATAGTCTTCAACGCTACAACACTTGCTCCAACTGGACATCGATCACCTTCTCCACAAATGTCACAAGATAACCTGTTCAAAATAGTGCGAAAACTGGAGCTCTTGCAACGAAAATCAGAACTTTTTGTGAGCGAGTTGAAGGCCATAAATGCAATCGAACCAAGCGTTACCGTTCACATTTTTCGAAATCGTCAGCAAAACTTAACGAAATTTTTTGTAAGTAATGCAGAAAATACATTTGTTTACTGCGCAGATGTGGGTGGGTTAATGAAAGAAATGGGAATCGAACATGATTCAGATCAATGGCGCCTCTTTATCGACTCCTCGAAGGATAGCCTGAAAGCCGTGTTGTTATTTGTCAATAACACCGAACCGTCTGTTCCGATAGCATACACGATAGAAATGAAAGAGACATATGACAATATGAAAACGATTTTGGAATGCGTAAAGTATAATGGTCATCGTTGGCGACTGTGCGGCGATTTGAAAGTTGTGTCGATCGTAACCGGAATGCAATCTGGATGGACGAAGTTTGCTTGTTATTTGTTTGAGTGGAACACCCGTTATGCGGCAATCAATACACGAAAAATGATTAGCCGGGGCGAATTAATCGGAATCTCGGCGAATATAATATTGTGCGCGAAGCTTTGTTGCCTATAGAAAAAATACTACTGCCACCGCTACATGTCAAGCTAGGCGTAATGAAAAATTTCATTAAATTCATGCCGCATTAGTACTGCAAAACTAAAAGAAGGTAATCTGTTTACTGAATGCCTTCTTTTCAACATAACTTTTTTCGAATAGTCAATATACATATTTTTTATTAAGGGTTGCTCGTTGGTCTAAACATTCGAAAGCTTGTAAAAGACGATGAGTTCAATGATCTCCTTTCTACAGAACAGCTAGTAGCATGGAATTCGATGAAAGCTGTTTTTGATGGTTTTCTTGAAAAAAAAACGCACAGATAATTATGCACTTCTTAAACGTGACATGTTGAACGCATTCAATGTAATTAATTTTCGAATGTCTTTAAAAATTCACTTATTGACCTATCATCTGGAAGAATTCGAGTGTCAAATACTCACTGAGTCGGACGAGCAAGGCGAGCGTTTTCACTAAATGTGCAAGCCTATGGAAACCAGATACCTAGGCAAAAATTTAACAGCTTTTATAGCAAATCTTTGTTGGTTCCTAAAACTAAATTTGTTCACTTCTACAAAAGTATTTCCGTTATCAAAACGTATCAAGCGACTTATTTTCCAAAATCGTCGCACACTCATTGCAGCACGATATAATGAATGTGAGGTTGTTTTCCACAAATCTTTTGTGTCATGCCACTCAGTAATAGAAGACCCAAATACGCATCAAATTCACTTTTTGTATGGGCTTTCCATGTATGCTGTTCTCTTGTTGAGTTTTCTGAATTCTCACGTCCATAGCATTGGTTTGCCTTTTTATTTGTTTCGAGAATAATGATGTCGCTCATTTCATTAGACAGTATCAATTTAAACGTTTCTACAATGGCGTTTCCTTCTGTTCTTCGTACTGGTTTCAAAGTTAGCAGGTCTGAGTATGTTGTGGGTAAGGAATCTACCAGCTTGTGGTGGTGCAACAGACCAAATTGTTCCATCTTTGCCAGTATAATTTCTTCCAGTTTCATATGGAATATCATTATGTTCTTCGTCATATTCACTTTCGTCTTCCAGGTTGTATTCTGGTAACAGGATTTCTTCTACATCGGAGTCACCTAGAGTTACATCGTCTTCGTTATCGTTCCCAATCACTTTAGGACCTAACGGCTCATTATAACTATTTTCTTCCCGTAAATCTTCTAATTTCTTTCTTTCACACGTGAAAGCTCTTCCAATGTCGCATCAAGCAGTTCCGACTAGTGTTACCACATAAAAAATTTCATTCTACTAAATTTTTTCCAATCACGTACCAAAATGACTTAGTCTACCAAAACTGTTAATCACGTTAAGAGTAGTTTTAAATAGAACATAACTTTCATCAAAAACAAAACAAAAAAATTTCAATTAGGTACAATGCGTATTTCGTATAATATAAATTAGCAAAAAAAAATGACAATTCAGATATCAAAACAACATATTCGATAACATAAACGTCTCAAAATTATTTATTTTGATAATCAATTGGAATACTTTTCTAATATATGCTTAAAAAAAGATATTTCTCAAATCTTTTTCACAACCTTTAATTATATTCTTTAATATATTTCCAAAAATATAACAATTAAATGTTCGGAAGATTAAAAGAAATGTGTTGAAAATTCACATTTTTGTTACCAAGCCCTGGTATTTCCCATGCAAAATGTATGTGCATACCCGAGTATGCTGCTGTTGACGTACGTATAATTTTTCTGCTGTTGACATGAAGGTTAAACTTTCTTGTATATTAAAAATACCAAAAATATGTATATACGGTTAAGGGTCGTGCGCGAGTATATGTGTGATGCCATTGGGCGAGGCTATACGAGGTTTAAAAACTTAGAACAAAAATGGATAAATGCGCATATATCTTCAACACGATTACGAAACAAGTATATATTCACAATCAAATTGTTTTGTACAGAGTTCCCAAAATTGTGATGTAATGAAATTATTGACTATCATTAGTATTATTAGTAAAGACCTTTCAAAGAAATTGAGGATGCTCTGGTAGGTTCGATTGCTTCCACAATAACTCGGCTCTGGAGGTTTAGAAGTTGTTACCCTCATGTTAAAATGGTCTGTGTTTTTAAAGTGTATAATCATTTTCGAGAAAAGTTTAATCGGTATTTGCAATCATTTTTGTTCTACGCTTCCTGAGCTGCTTCAAAATGTATACTTATTAGCAACAATGTAATGTAACCATCTCCTTACCTTCTCCAGTAATTAATTTGTTCATTTTTGATCAAACTCTACAAAATTAAGGGTTTACGTGTTAAGTTTTAATGAATTGTGCTCTATTGCATAGCAATAATGTTGAATAGAAAATGTGATTGAAATTGAGGTTTGGTACTTAAAACTAATTTTTACTCCAAAACGGCAGATAGAAGCAGTTAAAAACATTCAGGAGACTTAAATAGATTGAAATTATTATCTTGGTATATGTCACCATTTGCCGGAATGAGCCGCACGAAAGATCGGGTCCACATAAGTTGTAATTTAAAAAAAAAAATACAAGATTATTTCTCTGTAAAATTCTTAAAACAAAGCAAACATAGGCTTTATTTTTTGGTGAAAATAACTCAAACAAACATTGTTTTATGAAAAGCTAATAGTAGTTTCAATTTTTTAATGCTTGGTTTGGTTAATAATTGACCTTGAAGATATGCATTTTAGTTACTTAAAAAAAAAATATAAAAATTTTTCAAGTTTGATGTCCTTTTTTTATAACAAAATGATCAAATCCTGAAAAAAAAATTATGGTGCTCTATTCACAAATATTCCTTATTTGCAAATCTAAAGGAAAAATTACCATTTTCGTATGTTGAAAAATTATATTTAATGCCACTAATTTCCCACTGTGCGTCGCTGACATATTCACCAAATGTTTAACGCGAGATAAACATAAATATTTTTGTGAGTTGTTAAAACTTGATTTTTCATAGTATTGAAATTGTTTGATTTTTTCTTTTTTTATAAATTTGTAAAATGTATTTTGAAGATACTTTTGTTTTTGATTTATCCGCATTGGGTTGAGGCAGAGTATGTTAGTAATTTCGTACCAAATAACTTAATATGTAGTATTCTATAATTACGTTTTACGTTCATTTTATAAACTCTTTTCTTAACTTCTTTACTCCAATAAATGTACTCTGACTGTTCTGTCGTGTCTTTTCTTTTCTTCGTACTCACATATTTAAGTAATGTTTATAAGTAGATTAGTCAGGTGTAAATTTACTATGTGTGAGCGGTTGAATAAGATGTCTGTTTAGTTGATTTATGAACTTTTGATTATCTTGATAATAATATATTGTTTTATTTGACAGATATTCAATGGGATATTCAACTAATTATGGTGTTGTTTTAATCCACTCATTTGGTGCATTTGTACACGAAGTAGGGACAATTGTTTACATTTTGGTTTTAAAATATCCGCATGGAATCACCAGGTAACTGGGAGATTTTTTATGTCATTGAGATGTTATTTTGGTTTCTTAACCAATTTTGTATTGTTCTTATATAATTGACATAGATTTCCTATGTCAAAAAACCTAAGTTCAATTCTGAGAAATTGTCTCAGTCAAGTCGAAGATCCGGTTAGTTATCATATGAAAACGGTATTAAGGGTAACAGTTTTTTTCTGTATAGTGTTTTTATTCAAGTTATGTGACATGACACATGGAAGACTGGAGATTGATCCCCGGATACGGAATTTGTTGTCATCTGGTTGTTTTTCCCAACTTTATTCTAAATTTGTTAGCGTAGCTAGTGTTCATTCTTTAAATATTTTTTGGGTGATCTTGACAACCCCATGCAACTTTTGAGACCTCTTAGAATACGATCTAAATTTTTCGATACGCCCTACTGTGCACCATGCATACGTTCGAGTAAGCCATGTCATTATCGAGCGCAATGAGCTGATGTGTTTGAATTATACCTAGCCCTATTGTAGCAAGCCACACTCAACGAGTTTGAACAACATGACTTGACTTGACAATGAGTTGCTGTCGCACAAATCATCATTCAAGTAATTCGTCTTACGCTAGCCTTTAGTGTCTATGACACACATATTCAAATTTTGATGAACTCAAGAAAACAAAATATGCAAACGCTTGATCGAGTGCAAAGGCGTGTGAGGATTGATTTTTTTGTTGCGCATGCGCATGCACAAATTACACAAATAAAACAAAACAAAATATGAAATTAAGGCAACAAAAACCATTGCATTTTATTTGTGAGCTATTTATAATGTGAGCATTCTTTGTTTCTGCGAAATTTGAGTAAAATTTGGTAGATAAAGAAAGACAAAATGAAATGATGACCGAAAAAGATACAGTGACGATCGACTGACACGCACACATAAGCGAATTCTTTATACCCAGTAAAAATATATGCGATCGCTCCCATGAGGAGCAACAAGGGAGCGCTCTCTTCCTGTTTTATAGGAGCAAAAACAAGAGCACTTATGTTCCCTCACTGTGTTATTGGAGCTTAAAGCAAGCAATGAATGCAAAAAAGAAAAATAGCACTCACATGCAGTTTTTAAAATTCTCTTTCATTATTTTTGCAAAAAAAATTTTAATGCTCCTTTACTGATCCATTTCAATCAAAATGTGATTTATCAATGTATTTGTAAAGCACTAATTGAGGAAGAAAACGGTAAAGTCGAAAGCAAATATAACTGTTTATTTGGACAAAGAATATTTACAATGCAAGAAACAAAGAACATGCAAAGACGCGTATCAACCTAATTGTATTTCGTCAGCGACAGTGAATAAACGTGGTTTCGATTTTGTGTGAAAAGTTCTAGGTTTGTGCAAACAAAAAATAAAAACAATGTGCAACCATTTATTTTACATTAACTAGGATGGAACCAAAGCTAAGGCAGCGGCGTAGGAATGCAATATATATATATAATATCATATATATATAATATATATATATATCTTTATATATAAAATTCTTCTGTACATGGCTTTGTCATTGAACTCCTCTTAAACGGCTGAACCGATTTGAATGAAATTTGGTGAATACATGCGGCTGGGTCTGTAGATGGTTTGTATCTCAAGTTTGATCCGATAGGTGGCGCTGTTATTGCTGTGGGAGTGTTTAAAGGAGTATTTGGGATTATAACTCAGAAACGAATTAAGAAATTGTCATGATTCTTTCACTACACCATTACTTTTTGTGCATACAAAATTACAAAAATACAAAATTAATAAAAATAAACAAACAAAAAAACATTGAATTTTTATGATAGTTTGGCTTGATTTTTCGATCGTATAAACCGTTATTAAAGTTTTATGAGAGAAACTTTGAAGAAACCCTATAATTATGCATACCATATAAAAGAAGATTAAAAATGCCATTTTTGGTTTTCAATATTTTTTGAACAGCAATTATTTTTATCAAAGCTTTTTGCGAAATACAGAAATTTGTTAAGGTTTTTTTTGAAAAATTATAAAAATTAGAAGGAAAACGAAAATGAAAAGAATGCAAAAATGATTGAACGGACAATTAGTCAAAATTTTAAACAAAAAAGAAATGAATGGAATTTTTTGTAAAATGACCGAGTTATTCACTTTCAAAGTCAGCACTTTCATTTTTAATTGATTTTTGTTTCTATTTCAACAGAAAATAAAATAAGTACCTACTAAAAAGTTTTTCTGTATTTTAGGTACGAAAGTTTTTATAGAGCCAATTTTTTGGAAATTTAAGAAACTTGCACGTTCTTATAGAAAACGAAATTTGTCTAATAAAATACTTCTAAACCTAGAATGTTACTTACCACAAAGGTTTGCAACTACCAAATTGCAATAACATATCTTTGAAAATTCTTGCAAAGCAAATTATTTACCTTACATATTTAAGATGTTGGATGAATCTGAATTCGATGAGGACCTTAGTATGTTTGGCGATGCGAAAAAATGTCAAATATTTGGGTATAAACGGTTAAATATAAAAACGTGACCACAAAGGTATAACTACCAAACTGCAATAACATGACTTTGATAATTCTTGCATGGCAAATTATTTGCATGGCATTTACCTTTAATATTTAAGGTGTTGGAACGAATCTGAATTGGATGAGGACCTAAGTAAAGCACAAAATTTCAGAATAATTGCGTGAAAAATTGGGAGAACTTTGTTAACCTTCTGAAGGTTTTTTATACACTAAACCTGTAAGGTCAAGGGTATATTATCTTTGTACAAACGTTGGTTACAAAAAGTATAAAATGGGCGTGATCCGCCCATGAACATGCCCACATCCCATACAACCCACAATATTAAAAGGTTCATATTTGACTTTGAAAGATGAATCTTCGCATAGAAACATTTTATATCAAAACTAAGGTGTGCACAAAAAATGGGCGTCATTTGCCCACCAACACGCCCACCTCCCATATAACCTGCTATGGTTAAAACTCTCTAAAGAGGTGTATATATGAGCTACAAAGATAAAACGAGGTATGTGAGATTGTTGTATTAAAAGTAAGATGTGTTCACAAAATGAGCGTCATCCGTTCATGAACAGGTCCACCTCCCATACAACACACAATATTAAAAACACTATTAAATGTTCATATTTGATAGTTGAAACTTCGTGTGGGAACATTTAATATCAAAACTGCGGTGTGCACAAAAAATTGACGTCATCTGCTCACCAACACGCCCACCTACCACACAAACCACATTAGTTAAACCTGTATTACTTCTTTAGGTACAAATAATGCATGGATTTTTATAGGAAGTTTTTTTATAAGAAGTCTATTGGTTTTAGTATTTTAATATATATTTAAATGTTAGGGTATTTCATAGTTCATATTTCATAGGGTATTTCTTAGTTGGGCTAGACCGACTTTAGACTTTCTTTGAATATTTTATGATTATATATAAAAATCTTATGTCACTATGTTGGTTTTCGCTAAAATCCGAAACCACACATCCGATTTAAAAGAAACTTTGTGAATGTATGAGGGTGGTTTGAGCTTGAACGATAGTTTTCGAACCGATAGGTGGCGCAGTTGTCGATTTTTACAAAAAGTTTTAATTATGTCAACGAATTTTTTTTTTAATTTTAATCATACTTCACCACAAATATGAATTTTCATCTAACGCTTCAACTTTTTTTAATTCGATTTCAAGTATTTGTATAGGAAAATAGGGAAAAAGTTAATATTTGAACAGAATAAACATTAATGAAAATCAAAGTTTTAAAATTATTAACCAAAAACGTAAATTTTACTAGAAACTTTTAAATAAAATATGCTAAAAATGCCAACTATTTTAAAGAATCATATCTCATAAGCAACCACAAGAATTGAGCTGCGTCGGGTATTATAAGCTAGTATATATATATATATATATATCTATATAATATTTATATATAGATAAATGTATAAGGAATGCTTCAGATATATAATGATAATATACCTATCATTTGCCTGGTAATTCTTTTGGTATTATTAAATTTCGTCGTCAGCTTATAATAATTATGTTCCAGAAGCATTAAAGGATAATTACTCCAACTATGGGAAGTATGTGAAGGCCATCAATAATGCACGTAGGGAGGCATGCAGTCATTTTATCGCTAGACATAAGTTCTATAGGAGATTCTTGTTATAACAAATTATAATTATATTCGTGAATTTATCTTTTATTTTTTTCCAACTCTTAAAATATGAATTTTATGAATTTTTTTGTATGAATTTTGACTTTTTTCTTTGAAGAAAAATTAATTTACATTATTATTGTTTTTAATTTATATTAAAAATGCCTGGGGATGCTTTTCAAAGCACGGTATTGGCAAGTTAGTCCTTTTTACGCAAAATTTGAATGCAGATTTCAGCCAAGAAGATGTTTGGCCCACATATAAAAGTTGGGTAATACAAGAAGACAATGACCCAAAGTATCGAAGTCGTCTCTACCGTGACTGGAAGGAAGCAAATGGGGTTACCACAATGGTGGCCCTCACAATCCCCAGATGCTATAGAAAATGTGTGGTGCATTATGAAAACCAAGCTTGCAGGAAAGCCTGCGTACAATTTGAAGCAGCTCTTTCGAAGAATACAAAATATATGGCTTTCCCTTCTCACTGAATATGTTGCAAAACTCGTTGATAGTATGCCAAGAAGATGCGCAGCTATTCTCGAAGCTGGAGGCGATTTCACAGTATACTGAACCATAGCGTCGTACCTTTTAAAATATACTTACTTTAATATTAAAAAAAAAATTTATAATTATCTTTTATACTTTAACAAATATTGCCCTTGCTTTCTTGTTGAACAGACTGTATATTTAAATATATTATATTAAATATATATTAATATATTAAATATTAAATATAATATATATAATATTATATATTTAACTAGCAATTCCCGGTGTGCGTTGCTACACCCGACACCTATATTGGAAAAGTATAAATATATAGCGAAACCCGGTGCACTTCGTTACACTGAAGAAAAATTGTGAAATTATACTATTTCGGTTACAAAAAGATTATATGAAAGCTTTTACTACTAATGATTCAAACTTGAACATAACGTTAATGTTGCATCAGTTCAGTTTGTATCAATGCTGAAAAATTCACACATTTGTTTTAGAAATTTATAAGACACAGTAAAGTGAAACCAAGTGTTTTTTTTTTGTATGAAATCTTAAAAAATAGTTGTATTTCGAACTTTATGATTTCTTATCACCGAACTCAATCCAATACATTTTGATAAACAATATTTTTTGTTTTTCCATCCGGTGCGTAAATAAATAAAGTGCTTGGAATGCCAACTCTTGAACAGGCAACGTATAATTGACCGTGCAAGAAACACGGCTGTTCCAAATTTAATCCGCATACTTGAAGCGTTTGTCCTTGCGCCTTATTGATGGACATTGATGGCAAATGACAGACGCACCGGAAATTGTAAACGCTTGAATTCGAATGGCATATCTGTTGGTATCAGCGCAATACGCGGTATGAGTACAATTTCGCCTTTAGCTTTTCCAGTCAATATTATTGCTTCAATCAAATTCGGCATCAATTTTTTTACAGCCAATCTGGTGCCATTGCACAGTTTTGGTGCGTTTAAATTCCGTAGCAAAATGATTGATGAGCCGGCCTTTAAATTTAAACAATGCGGTGGCATACCAGGTGGTTCTAATGAATTTAAAAATTCGATTGGATAATGTATGGCATCATCGTTATTCATTGCGCTATCAATAGATTTATATGATGTCACTGCACCTGGTAATTTTTCTTGGATCAGAAAATTAATTGCATTGACATTGCGCGTTCTCTCAACCAATTGTGATCTCTGTAATTTTGTACAATATTTGGGAAAACGCGTTCAATCAGTTCTTCTTTTGATTTGAGAATTGTACAGAAATTATCTGGAAAAGTAATCAAACCATTTGCATTATCGATTTGAACTTTTCCATTGCCGATTTCTAACAATTGTTTCGGGAAACCATCTGCACATTGATCATTGTGCAACTGAACACGCATATTTATGTGCAATGTCAATTTTTGGACATATCGCCACAGAAAGGAAGACTTCAAGCATGCATTAATTTCATCCGCTGGTGTGGATCGTGCAATCACGGGCAATGTTTGTCGAAAATCACCATACAATAATATCAATGCACCACCGAAAAGTTGTTGATTGCCACGTAAATCTTTCATTGTACGATGTCTCCAGTTGTCTCCAGCCATTTTTTGTGGCTCATTGAACATTCATCTAATAGAACAATTGCTGCTTGTAAGTAATAAAATTATCCAAAAGAATTTGCTTCGGCAAAATTTATGTCTGTTTACGTCGGAATCCAAATGAAAAAGAAAGCACACTGGGTACATTGAGTGGTGTGAATAAAAAATAAGCAAGTGTCTTCTGATATGTGACATCTTGAAAACTTCAGAAGTGTCAATTGTGAAAATGAAATTTAATATCGATAATGGATAATATTGATATTATCGATATTGTAGACAATTTTTCTTTATGTAAAAAACTTTTGTAGACTATTACAAACATTTAAAAAAAAAAAATCAGCGCAGGCGTTCTGCGATTTTAGATATATATATCAAAACAGTGGGCGCAAAAGTGGGCGTGGTCAATTTTTCTTTCAGTAAACACTTAAATTGGATTACTACGAACATTTGAAAAAAATTATCCAAATCGGTCTAGCCGTTTTCCGATTTTAGATAAATCGAAAAAAGTCGGCGCAAAAGTGGGCGTGGTCAATTTTTCTTTCCGACAAAACTTAAATTGGATTACTTCGAACATTTGAAAAAAAATTATCCAAATCGGTCCAGCCGTTTTCCGATTTTAGATAAATCAAAAAAAATGGGCGCAAAAGTGGGCGTGGTCAATTTTTCTTTCCTTAAAAACCTAACTTGGACTAAAACGAACATTTTAAAAAAAAAATTATCCAAATCGGTCCAGCCGTTCTGAAGTGATGCGATTTCAACCAAACGTACACTTCTTTTTATATATATAGATATAATATACATTATATATATAAATATATATATAATATTAATTATAAATATTAAAATATAAATATTTTATATATATTTAAATACTAGCAGGCCACAGTCGTCCGAGGCTTTTCCGGACATTTTCTCTCTATCAATAATACCTTTGTATATTTGAAAAATTTCAATGAGTATTGAGTTTTTTATCATATAACAAAGCTTATAAATTTGTCAACTTGAAACAAATATCCTTACATTTTTTGTTTTAACTATGCACTCCAATAAAGTTGAATTTTTGAACTTGTTTTAGATATAATTAATTATTATTATTAAATGTTTAGAAAGCTGCTGGTTAAAATCTGTTCACACTCCAAATGAAAAATCCAAGATTATGTCAATACATTCCTATAATGTTTTTTAAATAGGAAACCCTACAATATGTATATTAACCCGAGAGGACTATTTGAGAATTAGATAAGTAATTACATATAAGTGTTATTACAAATTCAAAAACAAACGAAGCGAGCTCAGAGAAGCAAATGCTGTTAAATAGAATACCTTCAATTTCAAATGTTCGCAATATAGAGTTGACAACATTAAATAAGGGTTCGTTGGAAGTTCGTTAAATCGGTGTTCGCTAAATTGGAGCACCACTGTAATGCTTTAATTTTAAACATATACCCTGCAGTTGAAATTCAACAAAATTTTGTGAATACTTCCATAGAAAGTGACGTTACCAAAATATCAAAACCTTCATAATTTATACAAAAACTAATGTGTTGAATTGAAATATCATACATAAGTTTTGTTTTCTTGATAAATAAAACGTACTCTGAGTTTGAAATATGAAAAATTGGGAAAAAATATCACCTAAATAAATCCGAATAAGCTTCAACCTGAGTATTTTGACTTCGGGCAAGTCGAAGATAATTTTTTAATGTTTTTTTTTATTTATTATATTCATTAAAGTGATGAATTAAAGTATATTCCAATGTATATATTCCTCACTTTATATTCCATAAAGTTTTTTAAAAAAGCTTTTATACTTCAAATATTCATCTTAAGAAGTGCTCAAACATGCTAGTATAGTAGACATTTCATCCAATATCCCAGCAAAATTTTTCGTTAGGTCTTGTTTTTTAATCGATTCTAAAATGCATTACAAATGCTAATGCAAGAACTTAAATTTAATCCGTAATAAATTCACGGCAATGCATTCATATCAACTTGAAAGTTGTTATTCAAGTATTAATTTCGTGAAATCAATTATAAACCAACCGTTTTAAGAGCTTAATCTTTTCAAGTGACAGCGCTTTCGATTACCTCTAATGACATGGCTATATAAAAACAAGTAAAGAAAGTCTAAAGTCGGTCTAGGCCGACTATGAAATACCCTAAACCCACTTTTCAAAAAAAAAAAATAAAAAATTAATTGTAAATGGGCGTGTCTGTGGGCGGATGAAGTCCATTTTTCCAAACCATCTTTGTCTTGTCATCAAAAACATACGTGCCAAATTTTAGCTCTGTAGGTTAAACACATATTTATTGCGTTTTCAATTTTTGGGTTGTATGGGAGGTAGGCGTGTCCGTGATCGGATGACGTCCACTTTCCGAAGACATATTTTTGTTGGTATGAAACACATACATATCAAATTTTATTGTTGTAGGCTAATTATGAGCTGAGCTATGCAGTTTTCAATTTTCGCGTTGTATGGGAAGTAGGCGTGTCCGTGGGCGAACGATGTCCATTTTTCAAAACCATCTTTTTTTTGTTATAAAAAACATACGTGCCAAATTTTAGCTCTGTAGGTTAAACAGAGGCTTATTTATTGCGTTTTCAATTTTTGGGTTGCATGGGAGGTGGGCGTGTCCGTGAGCGGATGACGTCCATTTTTCAAAGACATCTTAGTGTTGGTGTAAAACACACACATACCAAATTTTGTTGTTGTAGACTTATTATGAGCTGAGTTATGCAGTTTTAAATTTTTGCGTTGTATGGGAGGTAGGCGTGTCCGTGGGCGGATTCCAAAAATATTCAATAGTGCAGATCCTTGGGTACATGGGACCATGTGTACCAAGTTTCATCCAATTATCTCAACTCCTTCTTCTTATCCTGTGTATACGGACAACACACAGACGGACGGACGGACATAGATAGCTCGACTCACGTGGTGACGCTGATCAAGAATATATATACTTTTCTATACCGGACTCGCTTCGTTCTATGCGTTACAAACGTTTGCACAAAGTTAATATACCCTGACCTTTCAGGTTTAGGGTATAATAATGGGTTCAGTTAGCGAGAGGGTAAGCGATGAATGAAATTTTCTGGATTACTTTTTCGATTATATGTAAGCGAAGATTTTGCTGGGATGTTCTCCAGCAATACATTTCTCCAGAGCTTTTTAGAAAAACGTGCTTATGTCATAAATGTCAGAAATATAAATATACTTTATAATTTTGTGATTACTAAGCTCTGAAACTATACATCGACAAACAAACCTTATTTGCAGCTCTTAACCTGCTAGAACATAATTCTTAATAGTTATATGTTTTTAGGTGTCCTGTTACATAAAACAATTTAAAAGCTCAATTTATTACTTACTTCAAAATTTCTAAAAAAAAATTATATTGATTAAAATTCATTACATTTTTTGTTTAAATTAAATAAATGGCGTTTTATAAAAATTTTATGGCGTTCTGATGTTTTTTTATTACTTACTTCAAAATTTCTAAAAAAAAATAAATTGATTAAAATTCATTACATTTTTAATTTAAATTAAATAAATGGCGTTTTATAACAATTTATGGCGTTCTGATGTTTTTTCAATTTATTTTGAAAATGTCTATTAAAAGCTCTAAGATGGTTTCCTAACTCCTTTAATTTACTAAAATACATAATTATTATTCTGTTCAAATCAACTAACAAAAACTGTCAAAAATACAGTTTTTAAGAAAAAACTATTCTAAAAATTATTTTAATTTTCATAACTCTTGACCTTGTTCTCCCAGGGCAGGTTTGCTTTGGGAATTATGTAGATAATGACTTTGAAACAAATTTCTGATATCAATTTGGTATCACTGTGATATTGTGATATTTATGGTCGAGAATAAGGCAGTCAAATGTTACAGACCTCAGCCTTGTCTATTAAAGTCGAAGCTAAAATGTATAAAGGGTACTATAAAGAAATTTATAAAAATTAGAAAAAAAGTTTTTTAAATTAATTTTAATATTTTTTTCTAATTTTCACTTAACTTTTATATAGAAGACGTGGATTGATTTCGAAAAAATATTTAAATTGATAGTTATTCAGGGTCACTGAGGGAAAATTTGTTAACGTTTTACTTCCCGGTCCTATTTTTTCCTCAATTATGCAAAATTATTTAAAATAGATCTTTGGGGATTTACTCACTATTGCTAGTCAAAATTTTGCGTAAACAAAACATTTTTGAAAAATTCCTTGATTGCGGAAAATTTTTCAGTTTTGTATAAGTTACCAAATTATTTTTCAAATGATATCAAATATATTAATATCGATGAGATTAATTTTGTATATTGTTACCTACTTTTATAAATAATACAATGAATTTTAATATATCTGTTTACTCATTTGCACTTTAACAAAATAATCATAACAGCAAACTATTATTAAAAAAAATTATATTAATTTCGTAGTACTTTTTAAGCATTGCTTTTTTGAGGTTAAGCATAACCTTTTTAAAGGGTGCACAATTTAGTTTTCACCCCGGGAGCCAGCAACCCTAGCTACGCCACTGCCTCACTCCGATTGCAGTCGTGAAAGCAAATAATTGCATGCATAATTTACCAACAATTTTCTCTTTGAGTCGCTGCTCTTGCTCTCCTAGCGCGGAGCATCGCTCTTGCATTTTCTGTTAAACTTGTCAAACTTGTTTTACGTCGAGGCATTTATTTGAACACTTCATTTTTCAAAGTTTTTATTTATCTTTAATCTATACAAAATATGCTATCACACCTGTGAATGGCACATTTTGAAATATTAAAATATCTTTCTTTCTCAAGTGTTAATTAAAAATTTGGAAAACTAGAATAAAAATATGTGTATGCACACAAATATGCACACATTGGCTTACAGCTCATCATTCCACAGCAACAACAACACAGCAAGCTTTATTTAAGTTGTATTCCCATCACGTCAAAGAGCGCCAACTGCTTTTGGTTACTCTTCGAATGAGTGTGGAGAGCGAGATCAATAAATTTTAAAGAGAAGGGTTGATAGCAACATGTAGTCGAAACTTTCGTAACACAAACGCGTGAAAAGCAAACGACCAAGCAATGCTTAGCATCGGTGGCAATTTCCTAAAAAACTTAACAACTTAATTAAAAATATTTATTGTTAAATTTTATCAAATAAACCCCGCTTATGTCATTCTGTAGCACAAATATGATATTTTAAAATTTTTTTCATATAAATCGGTCCAGTAGTTTTGGAGTCTCTAGCGCACTTAATTTTTCCACTTCAATTTTATATAATAGTATAGAAAAAGAAAAGTAAGACTAACTTGATATGTTTCGATTCATAATTTCAAGTAAATCTAGAACAATTTTTTTTTCAATAATAATCAATATGATAATGTAAATGTCTTGACATTAAGGAGGGACATAACATTCGCTGCAGTCAAAACAGACCTTTTTTTAAAAATTCATAACTCTGTCAAAAACAAACATTTTTCGAAAAATTTTTTGTTATTGTAGAGAATTTAACAAATTACAAGAAAAAAAAATATATTTTTCACTCCAATATGGTTTAATAGAGCTCCAAACTGGCGGCAGAGAAAAAAACGGGACCTCGTGGTTGCAGCGCTGGGAGTCGCAAAAATTGTCCGATCTGGAAAAAAAATGACTTTTTTAAATCTTAACAAAATTGGTTATCGTATGACAGGAGCTTTTTTAAAAATTTTTTTCAAATTTGAAAGTGTGTTTTTTCGAAAAAAAATTGACTTTAAAAATTCATAAAAAATCGAAAAAAAAATTTTAAAAAAAGCTCGTGTTATACGATAGCGAATCTAGTTTAAAAAAAATACAAAAAAAACGGCCAATGTCATGTCCCCCGTTAAGTATGCAATTGACTTCTAGGCAGACTCCATTAGATAGATTTACTGTGGCACCTGTTGGCGGCATTTGCAGTGCGGAGTGTACCAACGCTTATACAAGGTAGCGCGAAAATTAAAAAATGCGCTCTCACTAATCCGGCTGTAACTTTTGAACCCGTAGGAATTTTTCCATGAAATTTTTTTTTTAGAATCTTAAGAATATTTACTAAAATACAAAGTTATAAAAAAAGTCGATTTCAAAAAACGGCCAATGTCATGCTCCCCCTTAAAAAAATTACTTTTTTAAATTTTAACAAAATTGGTTATCCTATGACAGGAGCTTTTTTTAAATTTTTTTTCAATTTTTGGTGATGTTCCAAACTTGAAAGTGTGTTTTTTCGAAAAAACTATGACTTTAAAAATTCATAAAAAATCGAAAAAAAATTTTAAAAAAAGCTCGTGTCATACGATCTAGTTTAAAAAAATACAAAAAAAAAATTTTGTCAAAAAATTAACCCGCTAGTGCCGCAATCAGAACGAAAAACATGGTTTCGAGATAAACGCCTTCAAAGTTTGTGAACAAAGAAAACAAGGTGAAAATTAAAAATGCACTCTCACTAATCCAATTAAAATATTAAACTCTCACAATATTATAAAAAAGGTCGATTTCAAAAAAAGGCCAATGTCATGTCCCCCGTTCAGTATGCAAATGACTACTAGGCAGACTCAATTAGATCTGCCATTTACTGTGGCACCTGTTGGCGGCATTTGCACTTAATTTAGTTTAGATTAAACTTATTCTATTGAAATGCAACAGTTGCTGATGTCGCTGTAACCTGTGATTTAGTTATCGGGTTCAGAATATGTAAATGTATTAGACGAAGAAGACACACCAAGCGTCGAAACATTACTTCTTGAAAAAAGTAAGTAAGTTTTTTCGATTTTCACCAGTTTGGTTTGGTACAAGGCATATTTATAAGCTACGTATTTGACACTTCCCTTCAAATTGTATATCTTGCATGCTTATGGGTGAAGGGATGATATTTTCATTATTGAAAAAGTTTTAAGTATTGAAATAGGGATGCTATTTTTATCATTTAAAAAGTAGTAGATATCAACAAAACTTATTTTTAAAGTGAAACTTATTTAGCCACGTATGCAACATACGGAGAAATAAACGGGAGTCATATTGATGTAACACTTTATGAAACGTACCGAATTCATGTAATTAAATAGCTCACCAAAAACCATGGTAAATGCTTTGAGTCCAAACTAACGAAACAGACCAAACGAAGAAAAATACCTAACGAACTTATCATCAAAGTTTGGGTTTGAACGCATTTCTTTACACGTTTTTCCAGCACGAGAGATAAGAAGAACAAGCAAAATGTCAATGTTTGCTACTCTCCATTACTCCAATTTTACTTGAAAAATTTCTCCGAGCACGAATCTTGAGCTTTAAACACCTGATTGTCAGAGTGATAAAATTAAATTGTTGTGTTGTATCGTGAAAAAAATGTATGCAATTGTTTAGCAAATTAATAAAATTAGGTAAAGTAACCAAATAAGTGAAGCACTTAAATTTTATTCTTTTCTAAAAATAACTGTTGTGCTGGAAACTCATTTAAACCCGTTTCTGTACTTTTTGACAAATTTGCTCATTTTGTAATAAAATCAAATTAATCTCTAATCCTCGCTCCTTTCTTGAAGCTAGTATAGAAACAGACCAAGTATAAATGGAAAATATGCTTAATTCAGGTTTTTAAGTATTATTATTTTATCTCCTCTCTGAGATTTTAATACCGTCTTATGAGAAGTATGTAAACGTACGCAATCATCCGCATTTGTACCTTTTGTTTAAAAAACAAACTTTTTTTAAAAAAACAAAAAAAAGTACTAAACTTGCAACCAACATTTCCTCGCATAAGCAATACTCGCATGGTTATTTTTAGTTGTCATAATACGTAGCCTACCTTATAAATATACCTTGGGTTTGGTATGTCTCCTATTCAGGAAAAAAAGCGTGCAAAATAAGAAAAAAAGTAAGAGCAAAAATTATAATAGCGGAAGGCAAGAAGTATACAAACCGTAAGGGGAATGTTGTCTTTTTGCCTTGCAGTTACAAAAAAAATGTTTTGACCCTAGGAACAAGCATCTACATGCGAAAATTTTTGAAGAGTTTTATAAACTGGGAAATAAATGGCGAAACTTAGTAGCAAAGTGTTCCAAAATATTTAATGTCATATCAGTGGCCAATAAAGAAATATTTGATTTTAAGCCCAGCTTGCGTCCACTATACAAAAAAAATGTGACTAACAGAAAAAAGATGATATGGATCATTTTAAAATATCGAAGATTTTCTTATGTCAAGGAAGGAAATATTACTTCTATATCAGCTTCCGTTAATCATCACGGGCCATTAACGACTTACGAATTTGAAATAAAAGCAATTCTGCATGGTGACCCTACCAAACCAAATTGTCTATACAGACGCAGCCTTCCCCTCAACCCAAAAAAGTATGAGGATGTCATTACTTTGGCTAAAAAAGCACTAAAATTAAAAAATTTTAATATTCTATTATATACAGTTCCTCCTACTAAAACCCTCTTTATAAATCAAATTGAGGATAGATTTTAGCTAAAATTTCTCCAACGGATATGCACTTTTTTAATAGACTCGAAATATAAAAGAATAGAAATAGAAATAGAAATACAAAAGAATAGGTTTGTAAATATACGGGCATATAATCGACTACGAAATTTTGTAATTTCAACTCTTCACTCATGAATGTATACTTGGCAACTTTGCACAAATTTGGCGCTTCAACAGTGTACTAGGTAGCGAAAAAATTTCGCTGTCTGTTCGTACTATTTTTTTGTTGTTTTTTTTTTAAAGTGACTTTTTAATCGATACTTTATTTTAAAATTAATTTAACCTGAATTCAATAAATGTACCTGTATTTGATCTTATGGCTTGCATTTGTTTGATACACAAAGTTGAAAATCTTTTTCCCATTTAGCTCGATTATATATAATAATATCAGGTAAATAAGACACCATACATTAAATTTGAATTATTTTCATTGACTCTTAAAATGCAACAATAAAAGATATGGTAAAAAGAAATTTATAATGTCTTGCCCCCTAATTTTCATCCTTCCTACGCCCTTGAAGTACAGTAGGGCGTATCTAATTACATTATTTTTCGAATTTCACATCCTAAGAGGTCTTAAAAGTTGCATGTGGTTGTCTAGATCTGTCCAAAATATTATGAAAATAAAAGGACATCTTCCTCTCCCGCAAGGACAATGTTGTTTTTTGAGAAAAACAGTGAATAATAACGATCTTTAAATGCTTTGATTTTTGTAAGAAAAACAACATATGTTTTAAAGAAAAAATTTAAATACAGTTTAATTAACATACCTTACCAAACACGATGATACTCACGAAGTTTACCAACAGTATCTTGTATTATTATTGAATATTAAATATTTGAAGCGAAAGTTATACTCGAGACATCACATAACTTAAGATTTTTATCATCTAGTCTAAATTATAATGGCATTGATTATAGTGTTGGCGTATTCCCTAAATATTATGAATTAATAATTTACATAGTTTTTGCATATGTATTTTCTTGATTTAGAGAAATGGATTCTAAAACGTAATTTATTAACTTTTTCAAAAAAATTAATATAAGATTTTATATCGCGGGCATCAGAAGTGGTGTCGAAGATAATCTTCTCAATTTAGATTTTTCAAAAGTTTCTGACCATGACTCTAACTAAAATATTTATTTTATATGCCAGGTTTAGACCACGATTTTTTTATATTTTAATATTTAAAAAAATTTTACTTCTTAGCATCAAATTTCTCAATGTGAGTTATATCTTTATGGATATAATTTAGTTAAAACACATCTTCTGCCATTCAAGGTGTATCAAAAGAATAAGCGATTGTTGTTAAAATGTGTTTTAACGAAATTATAACCAAAAAGGAGACATAACTCAAATTGAGAAATTTGATGCTAGGAAATAATTTTTTTAAAATATCGAAATAGAAAAAACAATCGTGATCTTAGACGTTATCTTTATATATAAAATTCTTCTGTACATGGCTTTGTCATTGAACTCCTCTTAAACGGCTGAACCGATTTGAATGAAATTTGGTGAATACATGCGGCTGGGTCTGTAGATGGTTTGTATCTCAAGTTTGATCCGATAGGTGGCGCTGTTATTGCTGTGGGAGTGTTTAAAGGGGTATTTGGGATTATAACTCAGAAACGAATTAAGAAATTGTCATGATTCTTTCACTACACCATTACTTTTTGTGCATACAAAATTACAAAAATACAAAATTAATAAAAATAAACAAACAAAAAAACATTGAATTTTTATGATAGTTTGGCTTGATTTTTCGATCGTATAAACAGCTATTAAAGTTTTATGAGAGAAACTTTGAAGAAACCCTATAATTATGCATACCATATAAAAGAAGATTAAAAATGCCATTTTTGGTTTTCAATATTTTTTGAACAGCAATTATTTTTATCAAAGCTTTTTGCGAAATACAGAAATTCGTTAAGGTTTTTTTTGAAAAATTATAAAAATTAGAAGGAAAACGAAAATGAAAAGAATGCAAAAATGATTGAACGGACAATTAGTCAAAATTTTAAACAAAAAAGAAATGAATGGAATTTTTTGTAAAATGACCGAGTTATTCACTTTCAAAGTCAGCACTTTCATTTTTAATTGATTTTTGTTTCTATTTCAACAGAAAATAAAATAAGTACCTATAGCCTGTTTCAAAAGAGAAGAACATTTTCGCGCATGTTTGAGAATAAGAAAATAATTTTGAGAGTGTTCTTCATTCTGATTGGTCGACATTCAAAATAAAATTTAATATTCTCTGAAAATTATTGTATATTCCTGAATTTTGTTGTTCATCGCAACTGCGCTGCGGAAGTACTGAATATTATTTTTTAAAATCAACCAATCAAAATTGAAAAGAAAATTTGTGTCAGAAAAAAAATTTTTCATACAGAATTTCACTTCACAATTTTTCTCTTAGGAAAATAATTTATTTTTAAAAATATAGTTCGAAAATGGATTTATGGCTTCGGGTGTGATATCCTGCGACCCAAAACAGATTTCGTAATAACACAATAAAGTTTATCGGTGGTTTTTAAAGTACTGTGTCAAAAAACAGTAAAAAATACACACAAAAAAACGTAAAGTTCAGCAAACAGTACAAAAAGAGCAATAAATTACGCTCAAAAAAAATGTCTGGCTTTAGAAATAATTTCTCACTGCGCATCGAAAAATGAAACTAAAACATGTTCTTCTCTTTTGAAACGGGCTATACCCAGCAAAATCTTCGCTTACATATAATCGAGAAAGTAATCCAGAAAATTTCATTCATCGCTTACCCTTTCGCTTACGGAACCCATTATTTTTATACAGGCATGTCATTGGAGGTAATTGATGACTCTTTCGCTTGACGTGGCAGTACTTATGTATGCGCTTATTAAACTTGACGAATAAGTACTTCTCAGTAATCTATTATTTATCAACAACTAAGAAGTTGTTTAATAACACGTTGTTGTCCACAAATAAGGAAACCAATTAAATATTGAATATATTTTAATCCTTAAAACGAGGAAATACTTTTATTGAGAAGATACATGTTTTTATAATAAATTAAGGGATTAAAATTAATAAATTGTATTATATTTCAGAAAATTTTAGAGCATTGAACTTTTCTGCACACAATTATGCTTGGAATAAAAATAGTTTCGCTGAAGCCTTTTCAAATGAATGTTAAAACATCCTATCCTTCTGGAAGTTACTTTACTAAATAGAGAAAAAAGTGATTAAGTTATTAATTGATATTTAGTTATGGTTATTTATGCTTACCTTTTATTCTTTCTTCTTTATATAATTAGCAAATTTTATATTTTTCTAACGTTCTTCATTTGAAGAAAATTTTAGTTTTGGATTTTCAAAAATTTTTAAAAATTTGACGCGTTTGAAGTAAAACACAAAAGTCAAACTAAAATTTTAAAGAATCTTAAAAAAACAAACATCTGAAAAGCAGAAATGCCTGACATTACTAACTGCATTACGAGTAATACACAATATAATGCATAATTGGTCAATCAGCATTTATGTAATGCATTTTAGAATTGAATGAAAATCAAGGCTTTACAAAAAATTTTGCTGGGTACTAAAAAGTTTTTCTGTATTTTAGGTACGAAAGTTTTTATAGAGCCAATTTTTTGGAAATTTAAGAAACTTGCACGTTCTTATAGAAAACGAAATTTGTCTAATAAAATACTTCTAAACCTAGAATGTTACTTACCACAAAGGTTTGCAACTACCAAATTGCAATAACATATCTTTGAAAATTCTTGCAAAGCAAATTATTTACCTTACATATTTAAGATGTTGGATGAATCTGAATTCGATGAGGACCTTAGTATGTTTGGCGATGCGAAAAAATGTCAAATATTTGGGTATAAACGGTTAAATATAAAAACGTGACCACAAAGGTATAACTACCAAACTGCAATAACATGACTTTGATAATTCTTGCATGGCAAATTATTTGCATGGCATTTACCTTTAATATTTAAGGTGTTGGAACGAATCTGAATTGGATGAGGACCTAAGTAAAGCACAAAATTTCAGAATAATTGCGTGAAAAATTGGGAGAACTTTGTTAACCTTCTGAAGGTTTTTTATACACTAAACCTGTAAGGTCAAGGGTATATTATCTTTGTACAAACGTTGGTTACAAAAAGTATAAAATGGGCGTGATCCGCCCATGAACATGCCCACATCCCATACAACCCACAATATTAAAAGGTTCATATTTGACTTTGAAAGATGAATCTTCGCATAGAAACATTTTATATCAAAACTAAGGTGTGCACAAAAAATGGGCGTCATTTGCCCACCAACACGCCCACCTCCCATATAACCTGCTATGGTTAAAACTCTCTAAAGAGGTGTATATATGAGCTACAAAGATAAAACGAGGTATGTGAGATTGTTGTATTAAAAGTAAGATGTGTTCACAAAATGAGCGTCATCCGTTCATGAACAGGTCCACCTCCCATACAACACACAATATTAAAAACACTATTAAATGTTCATATTTGATAGTTGAAACTTCGTGTGGGAACATTTAATATCAAAACTGCGGTGTGCACAAAAAATTGACGTCATCTGCTCACCAACACGCCCACCTACCACACAAACCACATTAGTTAAACCTGTATTACTTCTTTAGGTACAAATAATGCATGGATTTTTATAGGAAGTTTTTTTATAAGAAGTCTATTGGTTTTAGTATTTTAATATATATTTAAATGTTAGGGTATTTCATAGTTCATATTTCATAGGGTATTTCTTAGTTGGGCTAGACCGACTTTAGACTTTCTTTGAATATTTTATGATTATATATAAAAATCTTATGTCACTATGTTGGTTTTCGCTAAAATCCGAAACCACACATCCGATTTAAAAGAAACTTTGTGAATGTATGAGGGTGGTTTGAGCTTGAACGATAGTTTTCGAACCGATAGGTGGCGCAGTTGTCGATTTTTACAAAAAGTTTTAATTATGTCAACGAATTTTTTTTTTAATTTTAATCATACTTCACCACAAATATGAATTTTCATCTAACGCTTCAACTTTTTTTAATTCGATTTCAAGTATTTGTATAGGAAAATAGGGAAAAAGTTAATATTTGAACAGAATAAACATTAATGAAAATCAAAGTTTTAAAATTATTAACCAAAAACGTAAATTTTACTAGAAACTTTTAAATAAAATATGCTAAAAATGCCAACTATTTTAAAGAATCATATCTCATAAGCAACCACAAGAATTGAGCTGCGTCGGGTATTATAAGCTAGTATTAAATATATATTTTGAGCAGATTTTTAGGTATATTTAATATATATTTTTTATTTTTCATGCTCAGAAATTTTTAAAAAATTCAAATTGAGATGATTATCTTCGACACAATTTCTGATTCAAGTGACATAAAATCTAATATTCATGTTTTTGAAAGAGTAAAAAATTGCGTTAAAATTGCGAAAAACTTAAAAAAACCATGAAAAACAATGCATATCAATTGTAACAATATCAAAAACAATGCAAATTATTAATTCATAATATTTAAGGAATACGTCAACACTATTAGCGATACCACCAAAATTTATGCCTTATGGTTACAATCAAAGGTTAGGTGCTATCCCAAGAACAACTTTCGCTTCGAATATCCTTCACACAGGACACTGTTGGTAAAAATCGTGAGTAGTACCATATTTGGCAAGAAATTGTTAGTTAAATTGCATTCTTACTTTTTCTTTAAGATATATGTAATATTTTTAAAAATCCAAGCATTTTGAGATCGTTATATTTACTGTTTTTCCAAAAAAACAACTTTATCCTTGCGGGAGAGGAAGATGTCCTTTATTTTTCATAAAATTTTTTTTGGGTGATCATGACAAGCCCATGCAACTTTTGAGAATACGATCTTAATTTTTCGTTCGATACGTTCATTGTACAGCCATATAGGGGCTCATGCTCTCGGTAGAAGCGAAGATAAAAGCTTCGCTTCTTCAGGATTCTGGGATGATTCTGAGGTAAAGATTTTAACGTCAATTTTGCATCTAATGTTTCGCTACTGCTTACTTACTTTCTTCGCGAAAAATTTGTGAAAATATGTGTACGATTTCAGGGTCACTGAATCGTACGGTTTTCATGGTCATTTGAAGTTAATTTTTTCATTTAAAATTCATGTATCGGTCTTGGCACTGCAACTTGAGTCAGCTAAAATATTACCTCTTTCGAGGCCTTGGTTTAGCACATTGCTCCCACCTGCAACTTTGGCACGGTAAACAAATGTATAACAGCAACAAAACTGCACTAAGCAGTCTGCTGAAATACTACCCCGTTAGCCAATGCATGCTTACATAAATTGTTGACATAGCTTTTGCAGTTCCAAGACCGTATATATATCATTAAAATATATATGTACTTTTTTAACATTGTTTATTTGTCATTAAAATATATATGTAATTTGTTTATTGTATTTTAATTTGTTTATTGTATTTTATATTATTGGGTTTTCGCCTATGAAAGGGTCGAAAGCTCATCAATAAATTCAGTTTTATTGTAACCAGTAAAAACTCCACATCCAGTGTTTCATTTTACAAGCAATCGGTTCAAGTGCCGTATTGTCACTCAAAAAAAAAAAAAAAACAATAAGTCCAAGTTCATGTGCTTGGGACTTAAATCTAAAAGAAAATAATTGAAATAAAAACGCTTATTTCTACATTTGGCGCCCCCGGGTGGACTCGAACCACTTTGACGTTAATCGACTACAGAAGCCCGTCCGCCACTTTTTCAATCAACAATCATTCCATTAAATCACCGCCAGTCAGGGAGAAGAAATGGCTACTTTTGAGGAAGTAGTAAATGACCAGAAAAGGAAAGGTGAGGCCATACAACGCCTCATCTCAAATATTAAAAAGAACTCACCAGACAGGAAGAAGTCCAAGGAATATTTTGAAGAACGTCTCCACCGTCTCAGCAGCCAATGGGATATTTTCGAGGAAAATTATAACAAGTTACGGACACTTACTAACCAGCCATAAGAGCAGGAATATTTCACCTCAGGCTATTACGAAAAACTTAATGATCTATCAAGCAACCACATTCAATTATTTCAAGATGAAATCAAGCGCTTAGAGAAGCAAGATAGTACCACTGGCAACGAAAAAGACATGTCATTCTCAACAAAGCAGCCTCAAGCAGCAAAAACTATACCAAAAATCATGTTTCCACAAGCAGGAACAGATGCATCAAATTTTCAACAATCAGTTTCACAAGAAGCAACAAATCTTATCAAAATGATACGAAGGCAACGAGCAATTCTAAACTCTCTCAACAGCCTGCTTGATGGCTTAACAAAGGATCCAGCCGGCCAGTCACAGTATCACGAAGTCAACCTTCAGCAAATTAACAAGCTCTAGCAAGAAATCGAGGAAATAAACTACAGTCTGTGGAAAAATTGTGAACAACCAAGCGATATCGGATACAATTTTAAGGAGTACATGGCATGTGAATCAAGAGTGCATGCTACTCGAATACAATTATCTACCACAACCAGTGCAGTACCACGATCAACATGTGTTGCAAGCGAAGAAACACTTAGACTTCCAAGAGTCGCCATTCCACAATTTGATGGGGATTTTCTGAAGTGGCGACAATTTTATGAACTTTTTTCTCAAATGGTAGACCAACAAGCATTGCCAAAATTCATAAAATGTGGTATCTAAAAACAAACCTATCAGGAGAAGCCGAAAAATTGATCAGGCATCTGTCTCTCACCCAAGACAATTACGACGTGGCTTGGGATATGCTGCGAGATAGATACAATAACAAAAGAGTACTGTGCTCCACGTTAATACAGAGGATGTTGGGGCAAGAATTCAGCGCTTCATCGGTTTCTTCCATCAAAAATTTGCATGATACAACGCAGGAATGCCTGATGTCACTGGAAAACCTCGGAATAACTACATCATCCTGGGATCCACTACTTCTTCACTTACTTGTGAAGAAGCTTGATAGATCAACGCACATTAGATATGAACAATTCCTAAAAAACCCTAAGGAGTTACCGAAAATAAAGGATTTTTTGATTTTTTTGGAAGCCCAGTTTCAATCGTTAGAAGCAGTTAATAACAAGGATAGACAGGAATCAGCAAGATCATATGTGTCAGCAATATCAACAAATCAATACTCTCAATATGAGTGCAATGTATGCAAGTCTGGAACTCATCCATTATTTGCTTGCAAGACCTTTTTACTCTTGAAGCCAGCAGAATGGCTGCAGGTAGTAAAAAACAACAAAAGATGCGTCAATTGTTTAAAGGAGGGACACGCCGCAAGTTCCTGCGAATCAAGAAAATGCACAAGATGTAACAAAACACACAATACGTTACTTCATCTCGACAACAAAGATAATTTGAAAATTTCGTCAACATCATCCAACAACCAAAAAACTACATCAGCAAGGTCAGCCCGTTCATCATTATCAGCATGCACCAAACAAAAGGCTATGTCTACAAAGCCAATCAGTTCATCATCATCCAACAACCAAGGATATATGATTTTAAGTTCAGGAAATGCACCCACATCGTCATTTAATAATACGTGCCATGCCAGTCAGCTTATGCGCAGCAGATAGGTCTATCTGCAACAAATATGTCATGCTCAGCACTGTTCGTATTCATCTTATAACAAACAGTGGTCGTGAGCTGGAATGCAGAGCAGTATTGGACTCCGGCTCGCAAGTCAATCTCGCCACAGAGAGACTTGTTAAGAAGCTAGGACTCCAACAAAAACGCTCTTCACTAATCATAGAAGGAATTGGAGCCAATAAAAGGGATTGTCAGGCGCGAATAAACGTGACCATGCGATCTCTCTTAAATGGGTTCGAATCACGGCTTGAAGCTTTTGTATTACCAAAAATTTTTAACGATCAGCCGTCACAACTGATAGACGTATCGTCATGGAACATCCCTTCCAATCTACCACTTGCTGACCCAACATTTCATCAGCCCGGTCCAATAGATGTTCTGTTAGGAGCAGAATTTTTCTATCAAAACACTGTATTTGGCTGGGTGATATCAGGCAGAATAGAAGAAACCAACACTATCTCTGCAACTTGTGGCATTTTTAGTGTAGATGAAGAGACCACAAATGGTTTACTCGAGAAATTCTGGAAACTAGAGGAAGTTGAGAACACAAAGCAACATTTTTCAGCTGCAGAAAAACGATGCGAAGCACATTTCTCCCACAACACTCGAAGAACATCTGAAGGACGATTTGTGGTAAAAATTCCATTCACAGACAATCCATCAACATTGGGAGAATCACGACAACTGGCTCTTAATAGATTTTTAGCTTTAGAAAGGCGGTTGGCTAAAAACCCTGAGATTAAGCAGTCGTACGTCAACTTCATGGACGAATACGAACTCTTAGGACACATGTCTGAAGTGTCTAGTAAGGACATTTCACGAAAACCATGCTACGTCATTCCACACCATTGCGTAATCAAACCGGATAGTAGCACCACTAAATTGCGGGTGGTGTTTGATGCATCAGCAAAAACATCAACTGAATTATCTTTAAATGACATCATGCACACAGGGCCAATTATCCAAAACGATCTATTCAGCATCTTATTACGTTTTAGACTACCGAAATATGTCTTCACAACAGATATTCAGAAAATGTACAGACAAATTGTGATCGATCCACAAGATCGCATGTATCACATTATTATCTGGAGAAAACATCCCGGAGCAGAGATTAAATATTACCAGCTGAACACGGTGACTTATGGGAACAGAGTAGCACCGTATTTAGCAATCAAATGCCTGTTGCACTTAGCTAAAGAAAATCGCTTAGCATACCCGTTAGGAGCCGCAGCGTTGGATAACAATTTTTATGTGGATGATGGATTATTGGGAAGTGACAGCCTCACTTCGGCTGTTTTGCTTCAGAAGGAAGTCACAACAATTTTGAAATCAGCAGGATTTGAATTGCAAAAATGGTGTGCTTATCACCCTCAACTACTTCAAGGCATCCCAGCAGATCAAAAAGAAATAGACCGCGACTTTGATGAGGACTCACGTGACTCTATCAAGACATTGGGATTAACATGGCTGCCAAAGAACGATGCATTCTGCATTAAGGCCAAAACCATTTTTAACAGCACCACAAGAGTGTCAAAAAGGAGTGTGAGCTCAGACTTGGCACGGATATTCGATCCATTGGGTATCTTGGCTCCGGTAGTTATCAACGCTAAAATATTTATGCAACATCTTTGGAAACTGAAGTTGGCATGGGATGAAGCACTACCCGCAGAATTACACAGCAAATGGATTACATTTAGAAACCAGCTTCAAGAAGTAAATGATAAGCAGATCCCTCGTCATGTATTTAATGGCACTGTGCCAGACTCATGTCAACTACATGTTTTTACTGACGCTTCAGAAAAAGCTTATGGGGCCGTCGCATACATTCGGTCTACCACCAAGGATGGAAGGGTTACTACAAGGCTGTTGTGTGCCAAATCAAGAGTCGCACCCATTAATCGGCAGCATCAAACAATTGCCCGATTAGAACTCTGTGCGGCCCTACTAGGTGCACAGCTGGCAACCAGAATTCAACAAGTCATTCAATATGGAAGTGAATCCACGTACTTTTGGACTGATTCTGAAGTTGTGCTTTCATGGATAAATGCGGAAGCATCATCATATGAAGTTTTTGTGGCCAATCGCGTTGCAAAAATTCGGGACTGCTCAATAGCACAGCAATGGCGTCATGTATCATCAAAACAAAATCCAGCAGAAGTCCTATCACGAGGATGCGATCCAAGGACTTTCAAACAGTGTGATTTATGGTTTTACGGACCTTTCCTTCTGCATGGAAAGGAATCATTTTGGCCACAACCGTTTTGCACTAATAAATTTAAACCAACTGAAGAAGGCAAAAGAAAAGCACAAATGTCTTTAATAACAGTAAGAAGTGAAGCAGAGAACATGATATATTCAATTAATCATGGTAATTCTTTTAAGAGACTACAGAGGATTCTAGGCTTCATGATCCGATTTGGAGAACACACACGAGGTGCACGAAAAAATCATCAAACCTCGTGGATACTAACTCCACTTGAATTAGACAAAGCACTTAAAGTAATTGTGCGAACAATGCAGACGGCGGATTTCAGTTCAGAAATTTTGGCCTTAAAGAAAAAGGGTGTGGTCAGCACAAGCAGTTCGATACACAACCTCAAACCATTTTTGGACAACGACGGCATTTTAAGAGTAGGCGGCCGACTAGATGCATCAACACTTCCATATGAAAATAAACATCAAATGCTAATTCCTTACAATGATCCCATAATAAAATTACTAATGCAAAAAATACACGAAGATCACATGCATTGTGGCCCAACCGCATTAATTGTACATACAAAATAACGCTTTTGGACCATCAAGGCAGCAAGCATGGCAAGGTCAATCGTTCACCACTGTGTCCGATGTTACAGGGCGCGGCCACAACTACTTCAACAAGTAATGGGAAATCTGCCAGCAACGAGAATTACACCAGCACGACCGTTTATAAACGCAGGAGTGGACTACTGTGGACCTTTTTGGATTCATTATAAGCTGCGAGGAAAAAGACCGACCAAAGCATATTTGGCCATCTTCTGTTGCTTTGCTACAAAAGCAGTTCATATGGAACTTGTAAGCGACCTTACAACCAACGCTTTCATCGGTGCCCTAAAACGATTTATCAGTCGACGAGGGCGATGCCAAAATCTCTACAGCGATAACGCAACTAATTTCATTGGAGCAAAAAATCAACTTTCAGAATTATCAGCTGCAATCCACTCAGCTAACGCCCAAGATATGATTATGAAAACATGTAATGAAAGGGGAATACATTTTCATTTTATTCCACCCAGAGCTCCTCACTTCGGAGGACTATGGGACGCTGCAGTAAAATCCGCGAAACATTTACTACTAAGAAGTGTTGCATCCGCATCTCTCACATACGAAGAGTTAGAAACCATTATAGTCGAGATTGAAGCAATTTTAAACTCACGACCAATTAGTCCCATGTCAAACGACCCAAACGACTTATCTGCGCTCACTCCTGGACATTTTCTGATCGGCGAACCATTAACAACGCAAGTAGATGCAAGATCTGTGGAACCAAAAGTTTCCTTAGGAACACGCTGGAAGGCAGTATCACAAATAAAACATGAATTCTGGCAAAGATGGTCTCGAGATTATCTCAACGAACTTCAGTACAGAAATAAGTGGAGAGAGCAAGCCAACAACATTAAGCCTGGTACCGTAGTCATCATCAAGGAAGACAACGCTCCTGTACTTCAGTGGCCATTAGGAAGAGTCACGAGAACCTACAAAGGGGATGATGATGTAGTCAGAGTAGTGGACGTAAAAACGGAGTCGGGAATTTTCAAACGTCCCATACATCGATTAGCCCCATTACCAATTGAAGACAACAAGTCAGACATATCTGTAGATGTTAGGCTCATAAATAACAGGTCACCTAACAACCATGAAGATGAGGAAACAGATGTAGTACGCAAAGTACTACAGTCTCAGTGTTACTAATCGCTATGCTTACGCTACCTCTGGTAATGGCAAATGGAGTTAAAACATAGAGTTTGCTGATGAAACATCTAGAACGAAGTGGCAGCTTATTGTTTACTATGATCTGGAATCATATTGGGAAGAAGCAAAATCATTTTCAAATGGAGCGGCAGCATTACAGCAACTATGTCAAGAACTAAAGCAGATGGGTGCCTGCAAAACCGTCGTAAACACGCTTAAACATTTTTAGGATGGACTCAACGAAGAAAACAATCTTTTAACAATCAAAAGAAACAAAAGACACACAGCAGACCCTTCAGCAGTAAACAGAACCAGAAGAGGTGCCCTTAATATTGTAGGAAACATTGCAAGTTCATTATTTGGAGTACTGGACTCAGATTATGCTGATCAAATGGTTAAAACCATTGAAATAGTCAAACAAAACGAAGGTCATCTCCAACTATTACTCAAGAATCAAACATCGATTCTCGATTCAACCATCAACATCTTCAAACAGCTATTAAAAAAAAATTTAACGATATTGACGCACACTTAAACGAGATATGGTCAAAAGTACATGAAATTGAGGACACTAACTATCAATATCAGAGGTTCCAAATCTTCAATTCTTTAGCCATGCAACTCACAATTATAGCAGCAAATTAACAACGCATACAAACGTCAATCATAGACGTATTAACGGATAGTCACCACGGGAAAATAAGCCCAATTTTGCTATCACCAAACCAATTACAGGAGGAATTGGTTAAAATTCGAAATTATCTGCCGTCAACCTTGCAACTACCAGTTGAACATGATGAACGCATACAACTTTATAAGTTAATGACAGTAGAAGAACGATTAACAGAAAACCATGTTATTTTTAAAATTTCCATACCTCTGTGCGATCAAGAAAAATTTCAGCTATTCAAGATTTTCCCGGTTCCCACTTCCGTAAACCACAGTGTCATTTCAATCATACCTTGTGATGACATGATTGCTATCAATGCTCATCGAGACCAATACTCTCCCATGAGCACAACCAAACTACAATCCTGTATTATGACAACGGGACATTCATACATATGCCCCAACATCCAGTCTAAATACAACAAAGGCTCAGACATATGCTCCTGTGGGATGCAATTGCTAAATAACGACACCCAATCGGCTTGCAATACAGAATCACTGCAAACAAATTCAATATGGACCCAGATGTGAAACAACAATCAGTGGATGTATGCTGTAACCATTCCCAAGAGAATAACTGCAGTATGTGAAGGTCAAAGTCAACAACTCACCATAAAGGGGTCCGGAATTCTTTCACTGCAACCATAGTGTGTCCTAAAACAGAATTTCATCACCATTCAAGGACACCAAACCTACCAGCTTAGGGAAAATGACAGATATTTTACAACCCAAGCAACCTGATTTATTTGCCCAAAAAACTGAACAGTATAATACGCAACTAAGAAACCTCACGGAACTTCAAAATTTATTGTCACACCAAGAATATCTGGATCTTCCGGCACAGATTAAACACATCAACTTTCATTATTCAACAATAGGATATACTGCTTTGATTCTGTCGATAATCATCACCAGTTACACCATCTGGAAGGAAGCAATATAAACCGCAACCAACAGAGACAAGATACCCCCAGCCTACTCCTCGTATTATCACAGTCTTTCTGTCATAAAAATTGACGCAATCTTTAAAACATTTCAACAGATTTTAATGCATTAAGGGGGAACATGACATTGGCCGTTTTTTGAAATCGAAATCTTTTTTTATAACTTTGTATTTTAATAAATTCTAAGAAAAAAATTTCATGGAAAAATTCCTACGGGTTCAAAAGTTACAGCCGGATTAGTGAGAGCGCATTTTTTTAATTTTCGCGCTACCTTGTATAAGCGTTGGGCAGCTGTACCAACGTACAAACTTTGGTACACTCCGCAATGCAAATGCCGCCAACAGGTGCCACAGTAAATGGATATAATGGAGTCTGCCTAGAAGTCATTTGCATACTTAACGGGGGACATGACATTGGCCGTTTTTTATCATATTTTTTTAAACTAGATTCGCTATCGTATAACACGAGCTTTTTTAAAAATTTTTTTTTTCGATTTTTTATGAATTTTTAAAGTCAATTTTTTTTCGAAAAAACACACTTTCAAATTTGGAACATCACCAAAAATTGAAAATAAAAATTTTAAAAAAGCTCTTGTCATACGATAACCAATTTTGTTAAGATTTAAAAAAGTCATTTTTTTTCCAGATCGGACACTTTTTGCGACTCCCAGCGCTACAACCACGAGGCCCCGTTTTTTTCTCTGCCGCCAGTTTGGAGCTCTATAAAACCATGTTGGAGTGAAAAATATATTTTTTCTTCTTGTAATTTGTTCAATTCTCTACAATAATAAAAAAATTTTGGAAAAATGTTTGTTTTTAACTGAGTTATGAATTTTTTAAAAAAGGGCCTGTTTTCTCTGCCGCGAATGTAATGTCCCTCCTTATACCGAATTAATTTTCAAAATTAAAAGATGTCAATGCAAACGATACAATCACAACTACGAAGAACCACCGATGAACTCAACCAAACCTAAAAATCAGGTGGCGATGCTTATCCAAGTTGATATTAACTGTCAAACGAACACAAACTAAAATACGTGTTAAGATATACCCAAGTATTCTCTAAGGATGCCACCTGACTAAAACTGCGGATATTTTTGGATTAACCTTTCTAAGTATGATAAGACTAAAAGTCTAAAAAACAGTAAAATGTCGAATTTCAGTATTTTCACTCTAATGCTAACCTTATATTTGCACGAATTTTTTCCGGGGATAGCTTATTATCTTTATGAAAAATATACTTTTGGGATCAAAATGTAAAATTTACCACTCATTGTAGATTTCGATTTTTTATGAATTTTTGGAGACATTTTTGACTAGCCATTTTCACGTGAAAAAATGTTATTTTTTTATATATTTCTTTTGATAGCGCATAAACTGCTCATCCAAATGTACACAAATGTGCACAAACATGTGGAAAATTTTATTGGGCTTAATTTGATAGGCTTGATTATAATATACTAGTAAAGAAGCCCGTCATGCGACGGGTGGTATTCAAAATAATTATGTAGCAGATGACATTTTTCATTCAACTGCTCATCCAAATGTACACAAATGTGCACAAACATGTGGAAAATTTTATTGGGCTTAATTCGATAGGCTTGATTATAATATACTAGTAAAGAAGCCCGTCATGCGACGGGTGGTATTCAAAATAATTATGTAGCAGATGACATTTTTCATTCACCTCAAATGTTGTTATGTTCCAGTCGTCGTCAATGTGTCCTTACTGATATATATCAAATAAATGTTGTGTACATACTTTCAGGCTCACAATTTTTTAATATTAAAGCACTGTAATAGCGAAACAGGTTCTGGTCCAGGCTAACATGTTCAGCCTATACATAGCAATAACAACTATAATAGTTTGAGCGATATAGAGCACGGAGCAGGACGCTTGTCTTTTATATATTAAGATAATAGTAACAAACAAGTAATTTCTAAGATATAACTAAATTTATTTGATCATATTTGAAAAAAGTGAGAAAAACTTCAGAAAAACGTATCAATAAAAACATTGTTTGCGATTTTCGTTTTTAGAGACCCTAAATCTATAAAAAAAATAGTGAGATGCCCTGAACAATGGTGCATAGTTTCAATTAAATAATTAATTGCATTAAATAAATCGAAATTTTTTACGCACGGAAAAAACGAACGGTTTGATCTTTAGCAAAGTTGCTCGACGGTTTCTTCTATTTAAACCTAGTCTTTTAAACACACCCTCAAATTTATTAATTTTATAATTTTACATTTGCCCCTTTTTTGAGAAATTTCTTATGAAATTTTTAAATAAACATCCATTTTATTTTTTAAACCAAAATGTTCGCTTTTTAAATATTTGTTACGATAACAGGCAGAAAAACGTAAGGGAGAGTGGGGTGTTTTGAGACAGGTTTAGTTTTTGGGCTATAACTTCTTTAAAAGATAATGTTTTTTTTCTGTTCTGTTGTTTAGCTTGTTCAATTGCCTACCTTTGAAAAACAACCTGCGATGACATTTTTTTTAAATTCAAAAATTTTAAGAATTTTATTGAAGCCTGAAAACAGGATGGGATTTTTGGATTTTAAAAATTATGGGGTGTTATGAGACACTGCTATAAATATAAAAAATGGCATAATTTGTTTAAAAGTCTTTATTGAAAAAGGAAAAAATAAAAATACAGACAAGAAAATTATTCGCTTTAATCTGATTCGGCATATTCGCAGCGAGCACAGTGAAAATAACCCGTTTTCATTTTGGTACACTGCAGATGAACAGTTTTGTTTTCGTCCAAACTTTTTGGCACGTTTTGCCCTACAAATGATGCAAAAGTCAACTTCTTCTTCGTCTGATGACAAAACTATTGTCGGTACGTATTTCGATGTTTCTGGAAATTGAACAAAGGCAAACAATACAAAAAACTTTTAAGAGCGCGATCAAAACTCAAAATTGTTACAGACACTAGGAACACGTGTCATTGGGAGGAGTGCACATAAAAAGCGAGATCCCGTTGAAAAAATATTTCACAGTTGTTGTGAGCATTCATAACATTACCACAATGTCAGATATTGACGTGTCTCACAACATCCCACTCTCCCCTATTTGTTATTCTGTTGTCATTCATAACATATTGTATAGATGATTTTGTCATGCCGAATACCATTTTAAGATTTTGTAAAAGATTTTTTAAACAGTGCGGAAATTCTGCTAAGATTCATAACAGGTTTCATAAATATATGGCCGTGGAAAATACGAATTTTGGTCTCAGATTTGGTAACAGAGTTTTTGACAGCTCAAAAACTTGTATGGGAACATATTTTACGCCACATATTTAGCACACACCGCCACTCCAAATTCTTAAGTGAAAGAATTGATATTCACAAAAATTCATGTTTTCTTCTTGAATCACAAATGCTACCTGGAATTAAAATTGGGTTAAGGATCCGAGTATTTGATATTATATGTGAAACTTCCAACTTCAACAGCTGTTATCACCCCCACCATTAGCGCAACCAAACGGGGAATTCAGGGTTTAACAGCCCCCTCCCCCCTCCCCAAAAAAAATATTGTAGTTTTAATCAAAACTGGATTTAATCAAAGTGAGTCACATAAAAAGTAATTACACGTCATATCAAACGAGTGAAAACCCCAAACGTATATTTGAAATCTATTCTGGTTGACGCATAATTTCTGGTTGAAGTTCAATATAGGCATTTCCACAGAAAGGTCTACCGGGACCGAAAAAAAATTGTTAAATAAACAAATAATTTTTTTGTTATTATTTAAAAAAAATGCTTGAATTTTTATAATTTACTGCATTTACAAGTAATTTCAGTTTTTATTCTGAGAAAATTGGCTTGATATCTGAGAAATATGTTTTTCTTGCTTTTAGCTGCTTTTAAGGACTTTTTCTCTTTAGTATTTTTCGTTTATTTATCTACGTTATGTTTGCACTCTTCTTATAAAATTCATCTATAAACTACAAATAAAAAATAAAAATATACCAAACAAAGCACGATTTACGGTAAATTTTTTATATTGCTTTAACTACTATTCGAATGTCGCGTTCTTGTACCTAAATAATCATATGTTATCATAACTTCGTGATCGTTCTTAGCAAGTGTCTGAAAATTGTAACTTAAATCAAATTTGGTCGCCTTACTATAAAAAAAAAGTTACTGCAGGTAAAAATCATACCAAACATTTAATATTGATCATCAAAATGTGTCGCGTTCGCGATCATGCGCCGTATTTTTAATACACTTTGTATGGGAAAGCATGGAAAGGTTTCATTCGATTTTACTGAATTTTTTGCTAAGTGTTAATAGTTCAAATTAAAGCTCATGAGCTAATTCTCAAGTCATTGGATTGATTTTTAGTAGATTTTTAAGAAATTTTCCAATTTGAGAACGTCTATTTGTATGGGAGGTATACGTGGTTTTAATCCTTTTGGGATTATTTTCGAACATGATCTTTATTTTTACGATATAAGCTTAAATATTGAATTTCATTATTATAACTTAATAATAACGGCTGTAATCATGTCAACAGATGGGGGGACATACAAAAACAGGGATGCCATGGTTAAAACAACTTAGAAGGTGATACTGCAGTATAATATATGCACTTTTCTATATCTGCCACGCCTCCTTGTGGGCGTAAAAAAGTCTTCATAAAGTAAATAACCACATACGTAGGACGGGTGGTGTTACAAAGAAATATAATATTTTTTCTCACTAGCCTCTTATGTATTTTTTTTTTTTTATTAATATTACTAATATAAAACTCACAAATAATATTTACGATGTTTTTGGTAGGTAATGCAATATTAAGCTGACATTACTTTGACTAATTCTTATTAAAAACGTGATGAGAAAAAATGTCGCGTGCTAGATGTCGCGTTCGCGATCAGGCTTAAGCTCAATAAAAAAAAAAACTAATGGAAATATGTCAAAATGACAAATATTTCTTGAAAGCCACATTACTCTTATTTAATTTACAATTATACGCTTTAAAATGTTATGTTGCGTTTCGCAGATATTTGCATTTTTCTAGATGTAGCCGAAAACGAGTTCCATTTTTTGTCGCGTTCGCGATGCCATGTTTATTGCTAATATTTTGGAAATATAAAATCTAGAGAACCTTACTTTTTTTTCTAAATATAGTGCTAATAAAATGCTATCTAAAACTTGAAAAAAAAAAATTTGTTTTGAGTTTTCTTTATTATTTTGCTCCTCAAAGGCGTACGATTGTCGCGTTCGCGACTTTGGAAATGCCCATATTTGTTAAGTTCTGGTTCTGACCACTTAAAGGTTTCTTGATAATACTTCGACCTGAGTTGTTTTTTCAATTTATAGAATGAAACCCACTAAGGCGCCATGAAATATTTAGGTATGCAACAAAATGCAACATGCATTTATTTGTTGCGTGAAAATTTTGACAGATATTTTGTTGCGAACGAATAGCTGATGTTCAGCTTAAAAATTTGACAAAAAAATAAATAAACGGCAAGAATTAATTAAAGGCAAAGTAGAAAACCATGTAATCTCAAGTATAAAATAAGCACAAAATAAATATTTTAGCATGAACACGGGTAACATATTTATTATGTCCTTTGTTGTGGAGCACCACAAGTCATTACTTTAATCCTGCAAGCTGCGAAGATTTGCGACTGCCACCACAGCGAAAGGTTCATCCTTATTAATAATATACATCCACTGCAATTATGAATTGCAAAATTTTAAAAATTGTACAAATAATCAAATTTCAAATAGAAACTTTGTTCTTTTGTTTGCATATTTTTATTTATTAAACTTTTCACGACAAAATAAATGGTCGGTTCAATTTAATTGCCATAAAAACAATTAAGTTAATGATTAAGTCCATTGCCACCGAAATAAGTAAAAAAATTTCCAATTTATAATTTGCACACATTATAATTTTGCACAATTTATAATTTATAATTTTTCATCGTATTTTCCAGAATATGTTTCATAAACATTTCTCTAATTTGCCAAATATTATCCGATTTAATGAAACAAGGAGTTATTGGAAAAAATATGTTGGTTCGATTTTTCTTTTCGTTAATGTCCAGTGATATATTAAAGTTTTACCAACGAGCATGAATTAGCAAACGCTGACTTAAATAGAAATAGTTACTTTTTTAACGATAGGTTAAAAACTGTCGTGTTGAAACCACATGTCAATCAAGTCCAATGCTTCTAATTTGGGCAAAAAAAAAAATTGGTAATCATAGCACGGCACCTTACTCCATTGAATATAACGTTGCGATTTCCGTCCCAAACCGGCCCAAAGAATCCATTTTTCAGGGTGCATTGGCTGCTAAAGATGTTGCTTGCCTTGACTGAGGTTTGAAAAAAGAACCATTAGTGCAAAAATCAGACGCACTTACCGCTATATCAGCTGTCAATTACGTTTAATTGTTTTTAATTATAAGTCCCACATTTAATAAAACCCCCCGCCAAAAAAAATTCTTGGTTGCGTTCCTGATCCCTACATATATTTAATAACTAAATTGCGATGAATTTAACTGCATATTTTAATTACAATATTAAACGAGGTATTACTGGCTGAAAATTAATTAAACTAAAGTAACATATAACTAAACTTTATTTAGAGTACAGAAGTTGGAATGAGAAGCATTGTAATGCTGGATGAACAGGGAGGTAAGTAAAATAGCAATTTAACATTTTCTTTTATTTATAATGTCTTTATTGTGTGCTTTATTGTTTTCAAAACAAATAACATTAAAATTATTCTGTTCACTACAAATTTTCAAAGAATCAAATTTCAGATCACACATGTTTCTTCTTTTACTATTCTTTACATAATTTCATTTTCATCTCAATTTCTTATTTAGATAGACAGAACTTACAGAACACTCTTTATTGTATATAGAACAAGGGTGTCCAAGCTTTTTGTTTCCGTGGGCCTCATCGGAAAAAGACATGGTGTTTTGGGCCACAAGTACAGCTGATGAGTTCTAATGTGATTATATCCTAAATGTAATTATACCCTTATCCTGAAAGGTCAGGGTATATTAACTTTGTGCAAACGTTTGTAACGCATAGAAATAAGCGAGTACGGTAAAGAAAATTATATTTATTCTTGATAAGCGTCATTTCATGAATCGAGCTATTCATGTCCGTCCGTCCGTTTGTGTGTTGTTCGTAAACACAGGATACGAAGAAGGAGTTAAGATAATTGGACGAAATTCGGTACACATGGTCACAATGGCCCAAGGATCTGCACTATTGAATATTTTGGGAATTCGAAAAACGGGTGTCATTTTTTCACGGACACGCCCACCTCCCACTACCCAAATATTGAAAACTCAATAAATAAGCTTCTGTTAAACCAACAGAGACAAAATTTGGTACAAATATTTTAAATAACAAAACAAAGATGTTTTTTGAAAATCGAAGTCATCCGCCCACGGACACGCCTACTTCCCATGCAACGCAAAAATTGACAACTGCATAAATACGCCCATAATTAGCTTACAACAGTAAAATTTGGTATATATGTATTTTTTATAAAAACAAAGATGTCTTAAAAAAAATGGATGTCATCCACCTTCGAACGCGGCCAACTCCAAAACAACATTAAAATTGAAAACTCAATAAATAAGCTTATGTTTAATTTACAGAGATAAAATTTGGTATGTATCTTTTTTTTACCAAAACTAAGATATGTTAAATACGTATGTTTTTTATATTAAAACAAAGATGTCTTCGAAAAATGGACGTAATCCGTCCACGAACATGCCCACCTCCAATAAAACCCACAAAAGAGAAAACACTATTAAGGTATTAACATGTGAGCTTCAGGATTTAAACAGCCCACGAACACGCCGATTTTCAATACTATTATTGTGTTTTAAAAAGAAGGCTTAGGGTATTTCATAGTTGGCTAGACCGACTTTAGACTTTCTTTACTTGTTTTCTATGTGCATATGTACGTGCTTTGAATGATGCCATGAATAGTGCATAACTTTTATAATAATTTATAAAAGTTCAATTAAGAAACGTGATCAAATTTCTGTTCAAGTTCGATATCAGATTGCAACTCTACGCATTCCCTTTGCGAAATGCTGGTAGCATAAATGCCCTTTGAATATTTTTGGGCCGAATTGATACTTGCCTTAAGCCGCATGCGGCCTGCGGGTCGCGGGTTGGACAGCCTTGATATAGAACAATATCAAAAAAAAAAAAAAAAAAACAAATTGGCTATTTCTGCCCTTGAAAGAACTTTGACCGAGCTTCTTATGATGTTTGCACACAATTGACTGAGAAATGGACTTACATTTTTATACCGACTCCAAACGGCTAAAGTTCATGTTCTTAAAAAGCTGTTCATTGTATTTCAACTCTCTTAGAACTGCCATTGTCTGTAGAGAGTTGACGGCCGAGCAGAAAAGAATATTTCTATTGAAAGAAAATTTTTGGCTCAGGTGAGGTTTTAACCCGGGACTGGTAGGCTCTCAAGCCACATACTTAGCACGCACGACCACGGCCGCAATATATAAAATGTCTATATGAAGCAAATCACGCCAGATCGGCCGAGAGAAAGTTACATGCTTCAGATTTCGACCGAATTTGTGCGATTTTTTTAAACAATAAAAAAAAACTAATTTTTTAGATGTTGTTTAATTTTAATTTTTATTTTTATTTTTGTACAAACAAAAAAAAAATTCCTTTTCTCTTCTTTAAATAACTCAAATTAAAATTGAGTTAAAATTTTGAACAAACAACACAAATTCTTAACGGCATTGTCCTTAAGGTACTATTACAGTGTGTAAAAAATGAAAAATTATTTTTTGTTTTTTTTTAGAATCTGGTTCCTTAAGGTCTTAAGAATGCGTATATGACATTTAAAAAAAAAATATCAAATAAAACAAAAGATATAACAAACATTATATTCGTATGTCGCGCATTTATTCATATATTATCGTTCATAGGAGAAAATCTAATCGCGTTTTTCTCGAAACAAGTTTTTTCGAATTGGTTTCTAAGATATCTCGAATTCTGCTTGATCGATTTCGATGAATCTTGATTAATTGCAATCTTCATAGACTCTGTTAAGCACTCTACCTATAAAAGCCGAGAAACTTTTATATTTCGGATAAGAATTTCTGCCAAAAAGAGGGGTTTTTTGTAAATTTGTTTTTCAACCCATGCTTTTTGGGTTTGTTTTTTTTTTGTTTTTTTATTTGCGTAGGTAGAGTGCTCAACTACAACCTTTTACTGAAGAATGCACTTTGATTTTTTACTTTCCGACGCCTTGAAAATGCTGGAAACGAGAAACCAATTGACAACCTTTTTTTAAACACGCTAAATTCAACGACCTCTAGAAAATAAACAACAAATAAAAAAACAAAAAAAAAACATTTTTTTATATCTTCAACTTTAACTGTACATAATGAAAATAAATTTGAATTAAATAATTGTATGATACTATGTAAAAAAAATTAATAAAAAATGTCTTGGTTTTAATAGCTTCACACTGTAATAGTACCTTAAAAATAAATGAAGAAAACAAATTATCTTCGAATTTTTTGACAATGACACCTTTTTTGATTTTTCGAAGGGTCCGGTCGAAATTGTGGAAGTTTTAAATATATTTAGGACGTCACACAGTAGATCATAATATCGAAAATGTGGAACTAGGAAGTAAAGAGTTAATTCTGTTAACTTAATGTTTATGTTTTTAGTATATTGGAGCCACAAACTTACTCTCGCAGAGGTCGCATGATAACGGGTCGCCTTGTCTGAAAACTCGTTCGGTATTAAAGGGTTCGGAGAGGTCATTTCCTACCGTGACGGAGCTGCATGTATTGCACAACATCATCCTAAAGAGTCTAATCAACAATGCAGGTATACCGAATTCACACATTGTTGCGTACAGGCAATCCCGAATCAGGCTATCGAACACAGCTTTATAATCGACACCCACCATGTCGATTTGATTTGCGTCGATTTGATTTGATTAAAGCCACTTTATATTTAATAATAATTTTTCCACTACATTTTTTATTTCACTATTATAATTTATATATAATATATTTTATATTTTATATTTTATATTTTATATTTTATATTTTATATTTTATATTTTATATTTTATATTTTATATTTTATATTTTATATTTTATATTTTATATTTTATATTTTATATTTTATATTTTATATTTTATATTTTATATTTTATATTTTATATTTTATATTTTATATTTTATATTTTATATTTTATATTTTATATTTTATATTTTATATTTTATATTTTATATTTTATATTTTATATTTTATATTTTATATTTTATATTTTATATTTTATATTTTATATTTTATATTTTATATTTTATATTTTATATTTTATATTTTATATTTTATATTTTATATTTTATATTTTATATTTTATATTTTATATTTTATATTTTATATTTTATATTTTATATTTTATATTTTATATTTTATATTTTATATTTTATATTTTATATTTTATATTTTATATTTTATATTTTATATTTTATATTTTATATTTTATATTTTATATTTTATATTTTATATTTTATATTTTATATTTTATATTTTATATTTTATATTTTATATTTTATATTTTATATTTTATATTTTATATTTTATATTTTATATTTTATATTTTATATTTTATATTTTATATTTTATATTTTATATTTTATATTTTATATTTTATATTTTATATTTTATATTTTATATTTTATATTTTATATTTTATATTTTATATTTTATATTTTATATTTTATATTTTATATTTTATATTTTATATTTTATATTTTATATTTTATATTTTATATTTTATATTTTATATTTTATATTTTATATTTTATATTTTATATTTTATATTTTATATTTTATATTTTATATTTTATATTTTATATTTTATATTTTATATTTTATATTTTATATTTTATATTTTATATTTTATATTTTATATTTTATATTTTATATTTTATATTTTATATTTTATATTTTATATTTTATATTTTATATTTTATATTTTATATTTTATATTTTATATTTTATATTTTATATTTTATATTTTATATTTTATATTTTATATTTTATATTTTATATTTTATATTTTATATTTTATATTTTATATTTTATATTTTATATTTTATATTTTATATTTTATATTTTATATTTTATATTTTATATTTTATATTTTATATTTTATATTTTATATTTTATATTTTATATTTTATATTTTATATTTTATATTTTATATTTTATATTTTATATTTTATATTTTATATTTTATATTTTATATTTTATATTTTATATTTTATATTTTATATTTTATATTTTATATTTTATATTTTATATTTTATATTTTATATTTTATATTTTATATTTTATATTTTATATTTTATATTTTATATTTTATATTTTATATTTTATATTTTATATTTTATATTTTATATTTTATATTTTATATTTTATATTTTATATTTTATATTTTATATTTTATATTTTATATTTTATATTTTATATTTTATATTTTATATTTTATATTTTATATTTTATATTTTATATTTTATATTTTATATTTTATATTTTATATTTTATATTTTATATTTTATATTTTATATTTTATATTTTATATTTTATATTTTATATTTTATATTTTATATTTTATATTTTATATTTTATATTTTATATTTTATATTTTATATTTTATATTTTATATTTTATATTTTATATTTTATATTTTATATTTTATATTTTATATTTTATATTTTATATTTTATATTTTATATTTTATATTTTATATTTTATATTTTATATTTTATATTTTATATTTTATATTTTATATTTTATATTTTATATTTTATATTTTATATTTTATATTTTATATTTTATATTTTATATTTTATATTTTATATTTTATATTTTATATTTTATATTTTATATTTTATATTTTATATTTTATATTTTATATTTTATATTTTATATTTTATATTTTATATTTTATATTTTATATTTTATATTTTATATTTTATATTTTATATTTTATATTTTATATTTTATATTTTATATTTTATATTTTATATTTTATATTTTATATTTTATATTTTATATTTTATATTTTATATTTTATATTTTATATTTTATATTTTATATTTTATATTTTATATTTTATATTTTATATTTTATATTTTATATTTTATATTTTATATTTTATATTTTATATTTTATATTTTATATTTTATATTTTATATTTTATATTTTATATTTTATATTTTATATTTTATATTTTATATTTTATATTTTATATTTTATATTTTATATTTTATATTTTATATTTTATATTTTATATTTTATATTTTATATTTTATATTTTATATTTTATATTTTATATTTTATATTTTATATTTTATATTTTATATTTTATATTTTATATTTTATATTTTATATTTTATATTTTATATTTTATATTTTATATTTTATATTTTATATTTTATATTTTATATTTTATATTTTATATTTTATATTTTATATTTTATATTTTATATTTTATATTTTATATTTTATATTTTATATTTTATATTTTATATTTTATATTTTATATTTTATATTTTATATTTTATATTTTATATTTTATATTTTATATTTTATATTTTATATTTTATATTTTATATTTTATATTTTATATTTTATATTTTATATTTTATATTTTATATTTTATATTTTATATTTTATATTTTATATTTTATATTTTATATTTTATATTTTATATTTTATATTTTATATTTTATATTTTATATTTTATATTTTATATTTTATATTTTATATTTTATATTTTATATTTTATATTTTATATTTTATATTTTATATTTTATATTTTATATTTTATATTTTATATTTTATATTTTATATTTTATATTTTATATTTTATATTTTATATTTTATATTTTATATTTTATATTTTATATTTTATATTTTATATTTTATATTTTATATTTTATATTTTATATTTTATATTTTATATTTTATATTTTATATTTTATATTTTATATTTTATATTTTATATTTTATATTTTATATTTTATATTTTATATTTTATATTTTATATTTTATATTTTATATTTTATATTTTATATTTTATATTTTATATTTTATATTTTATATTTTATATTTTATATTTTATATTTTATATTTTATATTTTATATTTTATATTTTATATTTTATATTTTATATTTTATATTTTATATTTTATATTTTATATTTTATATTTTATATTTTATATTTTATATTTTATATTTTATATTTTATATTTTATATTTTATATTTTATATTTTATATTTTATATTTTATATTTTATATTTTATATTTTATATTTTATATTTTATATTTTATATTTTATATTTTATATTTTATATTTTATATTTTATATTTTATATTTTATATTTTATATTTTATATTTTATATTTTATATTTTATATTTTATATTTTATATTTTATATTTTATATTTTATATTTTATATTTTATATTTTATATTTTATATTTTATATTTTATATTTTATATTTTATATTTTATATTTTATATTTTATATTTTATATTTTATATTTTATATTTTATATTTTATATTTTATATTTTATATTTTATATTTTATATTTTATATTTTATATTTTATATTTTATATTTTATATTTTATATTTTATATTTTATATTTTATATTTTATATTTTATATTTTATATTTTATATTTTATATTTTATATTTTATATTTTATATTTTATATTTTATATTTTATATTTTATATTTTATATTTTATATTTTATATTTTATATTTTATATTTTATATTTTATATTTTATATTTTATATTTTATATTTTATATTTTATATTTTATATTTTATATTTTATATTTTATATTTTATATTTTATATTTTATATTTTATATTTTATATTTTATATTTTATATTTTATATTTTATATTTTATATTTTATATTTTATATTTTATATTTTATATTTTATATTTTATATTTTATATTTTATATTTTATATTTTATATTTTATATTTTATATTTTATATTTTATATTTTATATTTTATATTTTATATTTTATATTTTATATTTTATATTTTATATTTTATATTTTATATTTTATATTTTATATTTTATATTTTATATTTTATATTTTATATTTTATATTTTATATTTTATATTTTATATTTTATATTTTATATTTTATATTTTATATTTTATATTTTATATTTTATATTTTATATTTTATATTTTATATTTTATATTTTATATTTTATATTTTATATTTTATATTTTATATTTTATATTTTATATTTTATATTTTATATTTTATATTTTATATTTTATATTTTATATTTTATATTTTATATTTTATATTTTATATTTTATATTTTATATTTTATATTTTATATTTTATATTTTATATTTTATATTTTATATTTTATATTTTATATTTTATATTTTATATTTTATATTTTATATTTTATATTTTATATTTTATATTTTATATTTTATATTTTATATTTTATATTTTATATTTTATATTTTATATTTTATATTTTATATTTTATATTTTATATTTTATATTTTATATTTTATATTTTATATTTTATATTTTATATTTTATATTTTATATTTTATATTTTATATTTTATATTTTATATTTTATATTTTATATTTTATATTTTATATTTTATATTTTATATTTTATATTTTATATTTTATATTTTATATTTTATATTTTATATTTTATATTTTATATTTTATATTTTATATTTTATATTTTATATTTTATATTTTATATTTTATATTTTATATTTTATATTTTATATTTTATATTTTATATTTTATATTTTATATTTTATATTTTATATTTTATATTTTATATTTTATATTTTATATTTTATATTTTATATTTTATATTTTATATTTTATATTTTATATTTTATATTTTATATTTTATATTTTATATTTTATATTTTATATTTTATATTTTATATTTTATATTTTATATTTTATATTTTATATTTTATATTTTATATTTTATATTTTATATTTTATATTTTATATTTTATATTTTATATTTTATATTTTATATTTTATATTTTATATTTTATATTTTATATTTTATATTTTATATTTTATATTTTATATTTTATATTTTATATTTTATATTTTATATTTTATATTTTATATTTTATATTTTATATTTTATATTTTATATTTTATATTTTATATTTTATATTTTATATTTTATATTTTATATTTTATATTTTATATTTTATATTTTATATTTTATATTTTATATTTTATATTTTATATTTTATATTTTATATTTTATATTTTATATTTTATATTTTATATTTTATATTTTATATTTTATATTTTATATTTTATATTTTATATTTTATATTTTATATTTTATATTTTATATTTTATATTTTATATTTTATATTTTATATTTTATATTTTATATTTTATATTTTATATTTTATATTTTATATTTTATATTTTATATTTTATATTTTATATTTTATATTTTATATTTTATATTTTATATTTTATATTTTATATTTTATATTTTATATTTTATATTTTATATTTTATATTTTATATTTTATATTTTATATTTTATATTTTATATTTTATATTTTATATTTTATATTTTATATTTTATATTTTATATTTTATATTTTATATTTTATATTTTATATTTTATATTTTATATTTTATATTTTATATTTTATATTTTATATTTTATATTTTATATTTTATATTTTATATTTTATATTTTATATTTTATATTTTATATTTTATATTTTATATTTTATATTTTATATTTTATATTTTATATTTTATATTTTATATTTTATATTTTATATTTTATATTTTATATTTTATATTTTATATTTTATATTTTATATTTTATATTTTATATTTTATATTTTATATTTTATATTTTATATTTTATATTTTATATTTTATATTTTATATTTTATATTTTATATTTTATATTTTATATTTTATATTTTATATTTTATATTTTATATTTTATATTTTATATTTTATATTTTATATTTTATATTTTATATTTTATATTTTATATTTTATATTTTATATTTTATATTTTATATTTTATATTTTATATTTTATATTTTATATTTTATATTTTATATTTTATATTTTATATTTTATATTTTATATTTTATATTTTATATTTTATATTTTATATTTTATATTTTATATTTTATATTTTATATTTTATATTTTATATTTTATATTTTATATTTTATATTTTATATTTTATATTTTATATTTTATATTTTATATTTTATATTTTATATTTTATATTTTATATTTTATATTTTATATTTTATATTTTATATTTTATATTTTATATTTTATATTTTATATTTTATATTTTATATTTTATATTTTATATTTTATATTTTATATTTTATATTTTATATTTTATATTTTATATTTTATATTTTATATTTTATATTTTATATTTTATATTTTATATTTTATATTTTATATTTTATATTTTATATTTTATATTTTATATTTTATATTTTATATTTTATATTTTATATTTTATATTTTATATTTTATATTTTATATTTTATATTTTATATTTTATATTTTATATTTTATATTTTATATTTTATATTTTATATTTTATATTTTATATTTTATATTTTATATTTTATATTTTATATTTTATATTTTATATTTTATATTTTATATTTTATATTTTATATTTTATATTTTATATTTTATATTTTTATATTTTATATTTTATATTTTATATTTTATATTTTATATTTTATATTTTATATTTTATATTTTATATTTTATATTTTATATTTTATATTTTATATTTTATATTTTAATATTTTATATTTTATATTTTATATTTTATATTTTATATTTTATATTTTATATTTTATATTTTATATTTTATATTTTATATTTTATATTTTATATTTTATATTTTATATTTTATATTTTATATTTTATATTTATATTTTATATTTTATATTTTATATTTTATATTTTATATTTATATTTTATATTTTATATTTTATATTTTATATTTTATATTTATTTTATATTTTATATTTTATATTTTATATTTATATTTTTATATTTTATATTTTATATTTTATATTTTATATTTTATATTTATATTTTATATTTTATATTTTATATTTTATATTTTATATTTTATATTTTATATTTTTATATTATATTTATATTTTATATTTTATATTTTATATTTTATATTTTATATTTTATATTTTATATTTTATATTTTATATTTTATATTTTATATTTTATATTTTATATTTTATATTTTATATTTTTATATTTATTTTTATAATTTATTTTATATTTTATATTT